>VXBQ01001130.1:7820-256602 GCA_013400175.1 Phainopepla nitens | reverse complement strand
AAAAAAAAAAAAAGAAACAAAAAAACCCAACAAAACAATCCCCCAATACATAACAGATACTCAGGAAGAACAAGACCTGAAAGAAGTGAAAAAAACAGAAAATTTCTTCAAAGGCTATATACCATGGAAGTGCATCACTGCTTTCTGCTGTTGATGTCAAAAGGGATTTAAAAAGAACCTTTGGGAAGGTGCATAAGTGAGGATGAGGTGACTGACAGAATAAATGTTAATGCTGAGTGTGAGCAGAAAGCTTTGAGAAATCAAAGAACAAAAGAAGAAAGGAAATACGGCCTGCGGGCATGTAGAATAGAAGGACATTCTTCATGAGCTCTTTTCTTTGGCAAGGAACAGCTGCTGCTGTAGAACAGAGGTCAAGGGAAGGTATCAACAAACACCAAGCCCAGAATATCTGGCTTGTTGTTTAAATACTGTCCACAATTCTACAACACAAAATATGGTTAGAAACAACAAAAACAACCACAAACATCTACACAAACACACAAATAAAAGGACAAAACAAAACCAAACAAATCCATAAAGAAAACAAAACATTCAAGAAAAGAAACAAACCAAAACCCAAAAACCAAAAAACCAAACCAAACCCAAAACCAATCAATCAACCAAAAAAAGCCCTTTAAAATGAACCTAGGATTGTTAAACTTAGAAGGCATCTTAATGTTTACTAGCAGACACTAGCATATTCAAATATAAGCAAAACCTCATGATGTTTCATTTCATGTTGATGACTAGGAACACAGGGTGAAATGAGTTTTGTACATTCACTAAATTTTTTCCACTCGACAGGTGGAATCCCTGAATGGCAGGCCACGGTACTCAATAGAAGAAAGACCACCAAATTATAAATATGCATAGCAGTTCAGATACTGCTGTAATTTTATGAGCATTTGTCTCTGTTGCCAGACATAATAAATTTTTCTGTATGGGAAGAATACTTCTGACTCTCCAAAGAAAACTACTACAATGTTACAGCAATGCTGTTTTTTTAATTCTGTATGTAGCCCTCAAAGCACCTTTTTAAAAAATGGCTTGTTAACTTTCTAGAAAAGTAGGAATTAAATTGATTTTTACCAAGGAATTATGCAAAATTGCACAAGTCCAAGAACTATGTCTTCCCCTTCTGCAGTCCCTGCAAAGCCTAAACGTCTTTCCTATGATGTAAAACACTGAAAATATAAAAAGCAACCACATATTACAGAAAGAGGAGCTATCCCTCAATTCCCCAATTCCATTGATAAAAAAATTATGTTTATATACGGAACAGTGATTGTAATGGTCAATAAATCATTCAACGTTTTAAGCTGACTGATGCTACAAACTGAGCTTACTACTTCTGAAGTTCATAGTTCTTTTTACTGATTTAATCATATGTTTGAAACTTCCACAGATAATCTTATTTCTAGAAAATAAGAACAGTTCAAGTTGCCACTAGTACTAGAACTTACAGAGTTGATGTGATCACTGAGAAAAATTAAAGTATTATTAGTTAAAATATTAGAGAATCTCAGAAACACAACACATAAATCTGGTGAAGGAATGATGCTTAAAGAAACCCACATTTCAGCCTAAGAATTCAGTAACTGCCCGACTACATCAGTGTTTTGTTAAACTCTCTGGTCTACTGCCACAAAGATCTGATTTAGTTAATGTTAATATCAACATGGTATATGGGTGACAGCAGGCTAAGTCATGTAAATACTACCAATCTTCAAGGGCTTACAGTGCCATAATGTGGTTTCACTAGCTTCATTCTTTTTTCTCCATTTTAAAAACACAAAGGATCCAGTTATGTCATTGCCCTGCAGGAACTGAGGTCACAAATGAATACAGTAAGTAAAATGCACAGGTCAGATTCTTAGCCCAGGGGACGCAATTTTCTCTCTCTGGTAGGGATACCAAGCATGGGTATAACTTCAGAGGCCATTTGATCACCACCGAAGTGGTTCACTCGCCTTGATTCCTGGTTTAGTGCCCTACTGAGTTTTTCAGACTGCATCCTGAACCCATAACATCCCGATTTCTCAGCTGGCAGCAGTGTTCAGTACCATTCAATGCCTCCCTTGCTTCCAACTGAACAGAAAATCACTTACTCAAGAGAAGAATGAAAGAGCTGGCCAAAACCAGGGACAGGCATGTAGTTTAGGAAGGCAAACTAGCCAGGGATGAGTAGCTGGCAGAGTGATTTTAAAGACTTCTACTGACTGGTAATATCTGGTCTGCATTCCCCTGTCCTAGAAGAACTGAACACCTGTCTTAAAATCACATATGACACAGAAGCCAGAAGCTGTTACTATTAAAAACAGGTAGGCTGGGGTACAGTCATGGAAGTTCTTAAACTATGGGGCAAATCAGCTGGTTGTTGCAGCCACAAAAAAACACCAAACCTCTCACTGCTACAATTCCTTCTAGAGCCATCAGTACCCACTGCCTGTCTCTACACTGAAATGCTGCCTCTTGAGTGACATTCACCACTTTTTCCAGAGCTGGATGTCACATTTTGAAGTCAATTTAAAGTTCACTGACAATGCCAGGTTTACAGCCCTGAATCTGAAAGGGGGCAGTGTTGTTTAACCACAAAGTGGTGCTGTCTGTCACTGTTAATTACAGCTCTTCCTGCTGGGGTTTTTACAAGAAAGTAGGCCAGCAGGAAGTGTCATTATATTACAGCCTGTGGCTCCATGCATGTGTTCCTAAGTTGACAGTCAAGAGATGTCCTTTAGCCTTTTTCACTGTGCTTTTCAATATGAAAAACAAACTGCTCAGATTGCATAAAAGGATGAAATATGCTATTGCATGCATCTCATAGAAGAGAATAATAGAGGGGCATAGAAAGCAGCTTCCCATTGAGGCAACAAAACCAGTTCCCGGTGTGCTCATGATTTCTGACGTTCCTTTTCAATTTACCTAGTAAAGCTTATAAAGACTATGGCAATGAAGCTTAAGTTGTTTCTCACAGCCTCCGTATTAGTTAAAAAATAAGAGACTGATTATCTGACTTACCAGGTGATAAACCTTTGAGAAAAAAAGGAAGAGGGGAATAGCTACCAAGGAGAGACATACTGTGAGCTACCCACTCAAAGAGAAAAAAGCTCAAAAGAAAAATGTTTGAGCTACTCATGACACCACCTATGCCCCTGTCTTTCACACCTACGTAATCCCCTCAATATGCATACTGAATTCAGGAAGAGATTTTAAAAACCACTATTTTAAAACATTAATGAGATATGAAAGAAAGATATGTATCATATGTAGTAGACTTTGTCACTGTCAAGAAAGGGAGGTAAAGTTTCAACAGTCCTAGAAAAACATGATCAAAGCTCACCAAGCATCTGAAGGTACCTGTAGTTTCTAAGGTATCGTGACTTTCTTCAAAGTGGTGACCAAAGTAATGGACTTACACACTTGCAAATTCTCTTCCTAGTAAACATTTAAAGCATTTAGTGTAGACAAAATTTTCAGCATAAACACTATCAGCCAAGGATTAGATCTATGAAACCACAGGAAAAAATCAATTGGAGTTTGAGAAGTAATCTTAAAATGAGACTTCTACAACTTTAAGTATTAGAAACCCTTCATTTTCCATGAGTAAAAAATAAACAGCAGTAAAAAAATCAAAACACACACAAAACCCCAAAACAACCAAAGCAGCATCACATACTCAGTTTGAAAACAATCACAAATTACACTAAAAACACCCATATCATCCAACAAGCAAGTGACTTAATATCACTGTACCTCTTAACTTTCCCCAACAAAGGCTGCAGTTCTCATAAACCCATTTCCTTAATACTTTGAGCTGTGCAAAAGCTATCATTCCAGTTTAATGAACATAATTCTTGGTAGACACAAGAAATGCTTGGCCTTATTTCTAACAAGTCATCAGTGCAGTCTAACACCTTCCACAGAGTAAGTTTTTTTTTCTTTATTTTAAATTTTATATATACATATATTTTTGTTGTCGTCTTTTTAATTTTCCACAATGAGAAGATTAGTGATTCATTTTCAAGATCGGTTAGAATTCATATTTCCTCTTATTTTTATCGTTACACCTCTTAAGTGAGACAATGCCTAAAGATGCTTCCAAAGAGTCATTCGGGAAATAATAAGAAAACCATTTAAATGAATCCATCTCTAATCCAGCTTTGGAGGCCTGACAAATTTTGTTTAAAAATTCCATCAAAAATTGCAGCATCAGTTTAAATTAAATTTAAAATTCAAAACTAGGGCCATGATAAAGTAGCATTTAAAATATGCTACAAAATAAACCCCACAGTTAATGCAATACCAGCCGATTACTCAAATCCCAAACAGAATTGAAACATCACATTTCAACATGAAAAACATGTATTAAGTACAGTGAACACCCAGGAAAAAGATTTCTTACCTTCATAGATAGCTTTGAAGCCTTGGGCACTGACAGCAAAATCTGTGGTGAAACAGAGGGTGAGGATAGATCCTGTGCTCACAATAGATGATGGAAGCTGAAATCCAGATAACCTGCACAATAAAAAGGCACAAATTACTAACATTTTTTATAATAAAGCCCATCAGTAGATGTGAGGAGTGTTATGATAAACATAACATCTGAACTGCAAACACATCAGGCTTTACCCTGATGCATCTTTAAACATTCACTGCAAAATTTCAAACATGCCCTTGACCTTTAAAACTCTCCTGTTAACATATATACGCACTCTCCAGAAAACAATGAAAGAAAGACCTGTTTGTACCTACTAAAACCAACATTTTGTGTGTGTGTGTGTGTGTGTGTGTGTGTGTGTGTTAGGACTCATTTTAAGGTGAAGACAGGTAAATTTAGGACATCTAGAAGTAGATATTCAGACTTTGACTCACTCAGAGATACTTCCTACAATTTGATGTGGCTTAGACCATCCTGTCTATCCTCCAGGTGCTGCGTCAGAAAAACCATGGATGTCATACGTTAAGATCTGGTGGTTAAGACAATCCATGTCTTTAAAAAGAAAAACAGAAACAAAACCAAAAGAAAACACCTTGCCCTTGAAATTTATGGTACAATTAAGTTATAGTTCATTAAATGGCATCCAGAACTACAGAAGAGAAATAACGGTAAATAACTACTAGTACAGCAGTGTCACTGAACTAGATGTTCTTTGCAAAATTAGGTTTATTAAAGACCACTTTCATATATAAAAAACATGTAAGAGGAACTCCATGCTTCAATTACACCAGTCATGTGGTTCCCCATCTCTTGCCAATTTTGAGCTTCGGAAAACAAATAGAAGAGTCAGAGATCAAAGAAAGAAGAGCTTTAAATACAGATAAAGGCATACAGTCAAGGCAACACAAGTCAGCAAAAGGCTTTCTGTAATATCTCCCTTTCATTTTAAACAACATTGTCTCCCAAGTGGTAATTAGCTGTTTGCTCTTATCTTTCTACCTTCTGTGTACTTGTCAACCTGATATTCCTATTCTTTTCCACCTCATTTACTCTAATTCCAGAAATAATGAGGTTGATTTTCCCCTCAGTCTTCAAACTGCAGAACTACCATAAGGTTTGCCACATCTTATGTTCATGCTTTTGTATGTTCTCTCACCTTCACTGGACGTTGCAGTTTTTAGGGAAATGTGCCTCTTGTTCCATTTAATAAATTAGAGTAGTTATCTCTTCTGTCCTACATCTGGAGAGAACATCTCTGACAGTTCATTATTAATTTAGTATGTATTTTCTGATCTTACTTATATGTCTCTCTCTTCTTTGAGAAGTCACTCCAAGAGTTCTTGTTTTAAGGGGTGGGCTTTGGGGGTTTTTTGGACAGCAGTACAGTATTTCCCGCACCTAAAATTTCTTGCTAAATTACAGGCAACTAGCATGCATTGTAGGGGAAGAAAGGAACACCAGCTTGAGTCAGAAGCAGCTAGCCTCAACATTTAATACTACATGGGAGAACTAAAAAAAATGACCGCACATTAAAAAGACCAAAAAAAGCTTATATCAGTGGGGAACTACAGCGCTTTTGCTCCCTCATTCCTGTTTTCTCCACTTGGTCTGGATTCGGTTCATATAAATGAACTTATCTGAGCTGTGAGTGGACATCTTGAATTCTTGGTATGATTGCTACACCAACCTGCTTTGATTCTGTTATAATAAGTGTCACTCCTACATTATGGATTCTTAGGAGGCAAATAATTTTTTTTCTACAGCATCCTCCTTGAAGTACCAGAAAATCATTCTTTAGGCTGGCATTGCAATTCACATTAAAGGAAGAAAAATACATTATTTTATATGCTAAGTCAGTGCATTTAAAGGTTTTGCAGACTTACAGGTGTGACAAACTGGAATGTTAATGGTTAATACTTAAAACATTTTTGCCATTTGTGGAGGCAGCAGGGTCCTTTGCCAGGCCAGGTTTGCACACTCACTCACACAAGGGGGACAGGGAGAGTTACATGTGCCGGGTTTTGAGCCAGATATGGGAGAAGGTAGGTAAAAAGCAGACCCTGCAGAGGCAGGGCAGTGCTCTTTACTGTTAATGTCCTCCTGTTTCACAGCTGCCTCAGTTCTAAAACTGAGGAAGGCGTTGGACATTGACATTCACATGGGATGTTCATACCTAGGCCTGAAGGTATTTCTTGCCCCCTTCTGATGAGGCATAACTGACTCAACCATGCTGACATGAGAGGCAATGTCTTGGAAGGTGTCACTAAACAACAACTCCAGAAACATGCCCAGACTCATAACTGGGGGCTTCCACCAGAGGACTGTGCAAGACCCGCCGTGCTGCAACAGTACAAAATGCCCATCCCCAAAAGTGCTAGCTGGGCCTTCCACCTAAGGCTGAAGTTTAGGTAACCCACTAAGTTCGTGCTTCATGGGCTTCCCTCACCTGTAACTGACAAAGATGGAGACCATGACTCGGACCAAGAAACAGACAATCAAATCTCATTGCTGAATCCATGGGCAGTGGTATCTTTCTACTCCTGTCTTCTCCTTCTCTCTTTCTTTTCTGTACACATTTTCTAAACTGTTCATTTTATACTTTTGTATCGCTATGTTACTAAACATAATAACAACCAAAAGGGCTACGTACCTGCTTTTCTTTGCAACACAATTGTTCTAAAATAAACCCAACACATATAAACACCAGTCATTCAATTTTGCTTAACTCTAACCTCCCCCAAGGTTTCTATTAATAAGAAACTAGGTTACCTTCATCTTCTGGGGTGGGTTGTAACTATAAGAAAAGGCAAATATGTGAGGAAACTTCGAGTATGTCAACTTGAAATGTATTTTATCAAGATCTTTATATTGCACTAATCCAAAACACATTTACAGAAAAGTCTTTAACAGAAAAACTCATCAGACTACCCAGGTGCCTCTATGACTTGCCTGCCTGGCCACCCCTAGCCAGTCATGCTGCAGGGGCGGCAGGGGCTTCCCCTCCCCAGTGCCCCGCATGAAGAGAGGCGGTAAATAGCGGCAGTGCCACGGCTGCACATGCAATGGCAGTGGGGCCACCCGGCCGGCAGCAGAAGTATGACGAGTGATTCCCCAACGCAAAACTTACACAGGATCGACTTCTCGGCTCTGCGAGATTTTGCAAAAATCTTTAAATTAGTGGAACTTATTAATAATGGTACCTACAAGCAGTTTTCCTTCTAGTCAGACAAGAGGAGGAAGTGAAGGTACATGAAGGGAAAAACATGGCGACACTAAATCAGTGGAAAAGAAGGAGGGGGAGAGGTTACTTCAAGCATTGGAGCCGAGATTTTTCTGCAAGCCATGGTGAGGACTACAGTAAAACAAACTGTTCCTGTGTAATGCATGAAACCTACAGGGAATGCAGAAATCCACTCATAGCCCATAGGAAAAGTGCTCACACCAGAGGGGGTGGATGTCAGAGAAAACTGTGGTCTAATGGGAGACCTGAATAGAGAGAGAGGGCCCCTGCTTCCAAACTAGAGCAGCCTATCCTTAAAGGACTGCACCCTGTGGACCAGTGACCCATGCCACAACAGTTTTGGGATGACTGTTTGCCCATGGGAGGGACCCCATAGTGCAACAGAAAGCCACTGCATAACAGAAAAAAGACTCCTCTCCCTGGGGGAGCAGAAGATCTTGACTAACTAACTGACCCACACCTGTGCTGTCAGTAGGAAGGAGGGAGGGGCTTGGGGGGGAGGGGGAACATGTTTTAAAGGCTTTTTTTACCTCTCATTATCCTTCTCTAACTCTGTTAATAATAAATTTACTTTATACCTTTAAATTTGAACCTGTCTTGCCCTGAGTGTGTTTTTTTCTCCCAATCTTTATCTCAACTCATGAGCTTTTTGTTAATTTTTTCCCTCTCCTCTGCCCAACTGTAGGAGGAGGGGGTAAGTGAATGAGTTCCAAAAGTGTCTGGCATTTGGCCAGTGTCACACCATGGCATTCACTAACCCTCATCAAGAGGAGGAGAAAATCAGTCATGAACATTCCTGGGTCAGGATACCGACAAGGAGATCAATTGCTAATTATTGTCATGACCCAAATAGATTTGACTTGGGGAAAATTAGTTTATTTTATTACCAATTAAAATATGTTTGGGATCTGACAAACAAAGATAGATTAATCAAAACCCTATTTTTTCAGGCTCAACTTCACTCCTTCCTTCTCAACTCCTCCACCTCTTCCCTTAGCCAGTGCAAGGAATGGGGCTCATCCACAGCGTCTCTGCAGCTTCTGGCACCTCACAGTTTTACCTTGCTCCAGTGTGGGCTTTCCATAGGCTATGATTTCTTCAGGAAACTTTTCCTCTTGCTCCACCCTGGCCTCTTCCACAGGCCGCACCTCCTCCCCCTCCTTCTCTCACCTTGGAGGTCTCACAGCTGTTTCTCTCATTTGTTTTTCTCCTCTTTATTTCTTTGGTGTTTTCTCTCCTTTCTTAAAAGTGTTTCCTGCGGTGTCCCCACCCAGCCGTGTCTCAGCCCTTCCCTGCAGTGGGCGGTTGGATCCGGCTGGAACCGGCTGTGTCCGGCTGGAACAGGCTGTGTCCAGCTGGAACCGGCTGTGTCCGGCTGGGGCAGCCCCAGGCTCCCCTCACGGAGCCCCCGCAGCCCTCGCTGGCAGTGTGGGTACCCACACCCTGCGCAGCCTCTATGATACAGGCAGAGAACACTTCAGTGCACCTCAATTTATGAATTAGAAAGTCAAATAATTCTTATGTTATCGTACTAATAAGTAATTAGAATAGTTTTAAGCTACCTGAATATCTGCACAGAAGAGAAGCTACAGCAGTTATTTACAAGAAGGTGGTAACTCCAATTATTCCACAGAAAACAGCAGCAGAGGTATGGCAGCACAGATCCATAACATGACCTTTTACGAAGCCACTTGCTGCCAGCAATAAGAAGAGTTACCCACAGGGTAAGACTCCAAATGGTACTTAAAGCCAAAAGATCAGCACATCCATTTCAAAAAAACAGGCTTTTACCTGCCACGTGTGAAAATACAGAGGCCTTATCTTAATAATTTACATCCATTCTCTTGCCTAAAGGAAGTGGAGATTTAAAACCTGAGACAGCATCTCATACATAAAGGTAGCAGAATCTACTATAAGATTAGTACAAGATCCATAATTTATAATTGATTTTCTATCACAGAAGATAAACGTATATTTAATTTACATTTAGTCCCACTGCCCCCAACTTTTTTGTTTAAGTCAAAGAAAAAGGAAAGATAAAGAGAGCAAATTGTTCAAGCTTAACTAAAAATAAAGAGCAGGAATTATAACATTAATATTTTGCTAGTAGGGGAAGTACCCAAACTCATCGAGTTCGTTCAATAAGCAGAAATAAGCTGCAAGCTGAATGCTTTTGATGAATTTGGCCTTGAGGAAAAGCAGCTGGTTTCTCTTGGTGCCACCAAAGAGCCACCACAGCAAAGGTCCACGTCTGCTGTGGGAAGCCCTGACATTGCACAGCAGCCTGTGACCACAGCTCTGTGAGTCCCCAAGGGAGCAGGAGCACATGACATGACCTGGCCAGCACCAAACCAGCGCACAACCAGGAAGGGAACTGAGGAGATGGCAACTCCCAAGTGCGGGGGTGGCCCGGGGGCTTCCAGGGGGTGCAGCTGCTGGCAAAGGTGAGGCCACCAGCAGGCACCAGTGGCTCCAGCCTGGTGGGACCACATGGGAAGAGAGCAATTCCTAGAGCACTGGCTGCTGGTGGAAGGGCCTAGTGGGGTTCTTACTCATGCAGAGAATGACTTGCCTAATGGGAAATCACAGCACTTCCCCACAATTGCAGGCACCAACAGAGGAAAACAGCCAGCTGGTGTCTCAAGTGCCCGGCAGTCACTAAGACTGGTGACTGCTGAATAAATAAACCAGTGGGCCCCAGCACTGCGCTATTCTGTGCCTTCTATTTTCTTACTATTTCTACCTACTGTACACAAAATGCAGCCACAGAAATGGTTTCATATGTCTCTGTGCTAAATGATGTGGAAAGAAAACAACAGCTTTTTTTTGATAAAACTGGACAAAAGCAAAGCAATGCTGTAGAGTGTCAAAAATCAAAGTGATACTATAAACCATTACTGTCAGAGAACTAAAACTAATGTTTTACCTTTAAAAGAAGTATGCTATTTCACTTACTATAAAGCTAAGGACTTTTTGTGCTTGAGAAAAAAACAGCTGAAACTCTCCTGAAGGAGAGGAAATATATCAATTTCTGGAGCCTTCTTTTAACAGTTTTCAAATTGGATTACAGTATTATTGCCAGCTGAAAAATCCCCTACTCCAGCCTTTTTTGGTGGTTCCTCTTTAGGCAAAGGTCATGAGGCAAAAGAAAGTATGCTAGCAAATATCTGAATACATACAAACATCATGTTTAGCAGCAATAGGGAGATATCTAAAAAAATGTGTTACTGTCCAAATATGAGTGTATTTAACAAATAGTTTATATAGTGTTCATTGTTTCCTCTGTAAGGAAGACTAAATATCTGTGCCCAGAACTTTATTCTAGAAATATGTGAAGCTGCAAATATGGCCTTTGATATACAGGAAAATTTGGAATACTGACATGGCTTTGCAGATTTTCTTTATCTGTTTTGCCCAAGCTGGATGATCTAGCTTTTTTTTTTATTGCTCAATACAAAATATATGCTAATGATTGAAATCTTAAAAAAAATTATGAACATTCAGACCACAGTTTGCTAATGCAAATGATTTCAATCTAGTACTTGAAAGAGGCATATAAAAAAGATGGAAACAGACTTTCTAGTAAGGCCCAATGCAATAGGACAAAGGGCTATGGTTTTAAACTTAAAGAGGGTAGATTTACACTAGACACAAGGAAGAAGTTTTTTATTTTGAGGGTGGTGAAACATTGGAACAGTTGCCCAGAGAGGTGATGCCTCATCCCTGGAAACATAAAAACATTCAAGTTCAGGTTGGATAGCGCTCTGAGCAACATGACAGAGTTGAAGATGTCACGGCTCATGCAGGGGGCATTGGATGAGATGACCTTAAAGTCCCTTCCAACCCAAAGCATTCTGTAATTCTATGACTCCAGGAAGTCAAGTACACTGCAACTTGTAGAAAGATACAGAGTTAGGGGAATGGGATGGATTTATTTAAATATGTCAAATCAAAAGTAAGCTAAAATAATGTGCCAAAAAGTTGTCTTAGTTTAAGCAATATATTTTGGCAAAAGAAACTTAGGCCATATCCAGATCATTTGGAATTCTACAGGAAATGTTTCTTATAGCTTTAAGACAAAAAGCTGTACTTAAGGAAGAACAACTGATGAAGCTGCAAACCCAGAAGTTATTAGACCAACCAAGTAACACCTTTCCTTCATCTTTCGTGTCTTTCAAAACTAAATACGTCTTTAGCTTAAAGAATCTTTTCAGAATGCTTTTATATGTTACACATATTATAAATATGTCCCTTTGAGACTTTTCACTTGATAAAATAATGTATTCTATTAAGGATTTTCCTTCACTGTCACCTCATTATGACGTCAGGTTTTTCCCTGAAGTTAATTGTTCTGACAACTCTACTTTAAAGGGGTCAGGCTTTGACAGTTTTAGACTATCTGCACAAAGCTCGCTATATTAACTTTCTGCTCCTATGTTTTTACTCCCAGGAGCTATGACATTGTTCTTTTCTATGCAAACCTTTGAAGTCTGTCTATTATTTCTACCCATCATACTAGAAGTTTAGTACAGTATGTATCATTTATTATTTGAATACCTCCTGTCAAAACTGCTGCTTGGTTTGTTTGTCCTTTATAAGAAAGAAACCTAGTGGGTATTTCAGTGAGTCATAAAGTTCATTTTATCTAAATTTAACTTTAAAAAAAACTCTTTTGAAGCTAACTAGTTTTGATAGTTTCAAGTGGCACTTAAAAGAAGTGGTTGCTGCTACTAATGTGAAATAATGATCAATTCGGGAAATGTTTTAGAATTATGTGAGTGCTTTGGGCTAACTTTGCACTTATTGTGTTAAGCATCATATGCTTGTATTTTTTTTCATTACGTTTCTTGTCATTTCCTGTGGACATATTTTTGCAGTATTCAAAACCTTCAGGAAGATAAGTCATCTGTGTAGGTCAGTGCTTAAATTTAAACATAATTCTTATGTAGAGCATAAGTGGGCTGTAAAGGAAAAGGGGGAGGCACTGCATATACAAGAATATCTGACATAAGCAATCAAGACATGGACTTTCACCAGTGAATCCATTTAGAGTGTATATAGGTGGGACTGGAGGGAAAAGCAGTGGCACAGTTTCCTTCTTACCCAGTAACAAGGATCACATAATCTTTAAGAAAGCTCATGATGCACCTGTGAAAGCTGGAGTTATTTTTTAGTATATGCTCAATTTTTTATCTTTGCTGACTTTTCACCCATGCTAAAAATATTTAACTATCACATTCTTAATATCTTTGTTTTTCTACACTAGCATTTGCCATTGCATTTCTTTAGTATAGCAGTTAATGAATCTTAGACTGCCATGACTTCTATAACCAGGATTCTTTCCTTAACTTTTAGAGCAAAAATCTTTATGTTGAAATGTCAGCTTATTTTCAGAATATTCCTCCCTTTTACATATTCTATTGCATTATATGGTGTAGTTTAGTGTACTGAATACCTATTGTGATCTATCTCAAGTTGCTAGTATGCATACAGATTTTAATGATTACCCTCAAAGTGCCCTCTCTATGGTATCACCTTATCAGTGTGCCCTCTAATCAGGTCTTCAACAAATTTAGAAGTAACGAAGCAGAACAATCTCTTGTTACATTTCATGGTGAACAAATTTTGGTAGCTTCAGCCTGAAATATCACGTTCCAAGAGCAAGTTAGAAATACACCTTAATTGAGAGATATTTCATCTTTCTCTCTGAGCATTTTTTGTGCTTATATTTTAAGTCACCTCGGTAGAGGTTTGCCCTAGGATGCATAATTTGATGCTTGAGCTCCTCCTATCAGAACATTTTATCTTGTTCTCCTGTCCTTTAATCCTTACATATATAATGTATCATTTCAGGCCCTATGATCATCACTGAGATTATCTATAGTAATATCATTTTTAGTTTGGAACAAATTGTTTCTTATGGATGACTTACCCTAACAACTGTGTTCAGGTGAGTCATATTTTGCTAGTTTAAAATGTTCTCATTCTAAGTGCTCCTTCCAAAGAAATGGTGTATGCAAAGCCCTTTTTTTTCCTCGTAATTTCCATTTCAGAAAAATTTTCCTTAACACTTTATCGTAATATTTGTGCATTAGCCCCAAGCAATGGGTATTGCATAGTTACCTGAAGCAAGGTACATATTAGGCAAATTCTTCCCTTCAATTTCTGCAGGAAAGTGGCAATGCTCTGCATTATCTGTTAGCCTATTACATGTCACTAGCTCCTGCAGATGGTCTAGTAGCAGCTGCCTGAAGCCGCTGTTAGCTACTCATGTGTGTCCTGATGCTGCAGGATCTTAAATCTGAACACAAGTAATATTCTTAGGAGTTTACCTCCAAGAAACATTGGATACCACCAGGACACTGAAGTGGTCTGCAGGGCTCTGATATCTGTTTCTACAGGCAGCCTATGGGCTCCACAGAAGTACCTACAAGAAGAGTTGAAGTGGGCAGATATAACACTATTAGACAGGGAGGAAGCCAATGATAAAAGAATTACTATTGAAGGGAAGTGTTTTAGTTTTGTTTTCCATCTTAAGTTTCAATTTTTCTTATTAATTTGAATAAGAGTTTTTGCTAAACCTATTCCTTAGAATTGTAGTTTTATTTGGGTGTATTTATATTGTCACTGGCTCATATTCATGTGGAACAGTTTGTAATCCTTAGTTTATTTCTCATGAAAGTGCTGACTTCTGCAAAGTTTTGTTACCTTAATGTGGAAAAGATGTCTGTGGTAAAACAGTTTCTCAAGTCTCTGGTGCCCTCTGTGGCTAGAGAAGGGTTTTAATACCATACCATTGCAGAAGATTTCACATGCCAATGGAAGAGTCTTGGCATGGGCTGCAGCAGTACTTAGGTATTCCCCTGACAAGGTGTTAATGGGGAGATTTCTGACCTCTCCAAGTAGTGAGTGGTAGAGAAACAAGTAAGAGAAGTATGAAATAGCTAAGAAGCAATAACTACTATTTGGATGGATAACAGAATAAAAACAAGAGAACCACTGAGACCAAAAAAATAGTGAGTTTCAGGGAAGCCATCTATGCAAATAAGAAAAAACATAAGATGTGAGTGAATGCTGCTTACTCAAAAGAGATGAGAAAGGAAAAAGCTGTGGGAAGGAACGTCATGTTTAATAAGAAAAGAAAGTAGCCTTATTTAACACAAAGAGAATTTGGCTTGTTTGACAAAGATTCTCAGGTAAGACATTAGAGGGAATGTTAGTAGAGACTACTAAATAGAGAACCAGATTAAAGGAATCCATTTTTACTGGGTAATTTTTTAACTTCCTTTTTATGTTTCAGATTCAGTTAAGCTGCATGCAGCAAATGAAGGAATTCAACCCCTGCAGTGAATGGAAGAGTTCAGTCTGTCTCCAGAATTCAAACCCTGCACTGAATGAACATCTAAACCAACCTGTTACTTCCATAGGCGTTCTAACGCCTATGGAAGAAACCTAGCCAGATTAACCAGCATGACAAAAGTTTTTAGTTTTTAAATATCCCTCAAGAAAAGGGCTGCTTGGGGGTATGAAAGGCGAGTGAGAAAACTTGGGTGAGATTATTGGCAATTCCTTCTGCTACTGAAATAGAATAAAAAGGCCTTTAGATGTTTAGATGGAACACAAACCAACTGTAAATGCTGCCTTTCTTTTCATTGCTCTTAAAACCATCATGGTTTGCAGAGGTAAGGTTTGCTCAGAGGTCAAGTGTCAAGAGTCCCTGCTTCAAGCCACCAAACAAAAATGAGACCTGAAGTTATAAATATCAATTCAAAAAGAAAGAAAAAGCAAAATAGAAAATGAGAGGATATTTAATGAAGTTAAAGGGGATACTTAATACATTAAAAAGAAAAAAAAAAAGGGGGGGGTGGGCAGAAAAAAGACACACCAAACTTCTTTGGTGCAGTTTTTAGTTTCTTCTACCACTTCGTACTTCCCAAAATACTATACTATGATGAAAAGATTTGATTTCCCTTCTCAGTCTGTTCTTGTTCTCTTTAGTTCACTGTCATTTATTTTAATGCTGGGAAAAGGGCAGTGAGGGTGGGAGGGTGGTGTGTTATTACATTTCCTTACAAGCAGACTCTAGTGATTGCTTTTATTAGTCTGTCATTATTCACCCTCCTTTCCTTAGAAACCACATTTGATCACAGAATGAAAGAGGTATATGGACTAAGTAACCTAATGAAGTTGTGTCAGCTCTATCTGCTACAGATCTGTACCAGCAGTTTTATTGGTACTGTTGGCCAAAGACAAAACCTATCCTGTATTGATTTCTTGATGGAACTGTGTTATTCAGTACTGCAGATGAGATCACTTTGATCTTTAATTTCCATTTTTGGTAGTATTAAAAGTTTTTATGCTATTTATGTCCTTTGATCTGGGATCTGTCATTCTGTGATAAAACTCCACCTATCAAAATAAGTCGCTTTTCCTTCCATGTCACCATCTATTCTGGAGGTGGTTTTGGTTTTGTTACCATATTAAAAACAAGAACAGCTGCTATGGTAATCATGGTTCTCATTGAATATTTTTGCTATTTATGCAAAATATTATGCAGGATATGTAAAACAAAATGAAATATTTTTGAAGGATATGTAAAGCAATTTTATTGTGTTCTTTATGGCTACATTTAATTTTTACCTGCTCCTTCTAATCTCTGGTGACAGATAGAGTATCATTCCTTTCAGGATATGTGTATTTGGGATTTAGTTTTTTCTTTCTATGAAAATGCTTGTAACAAAAAGAATCCTCTTCTTACTTCTTAATGATAACAAGAATTTGTGGGATGTCACTGTTTTCCCATGACTAGGTTTTTAAGACTTCGACGAATAGTGAGTAAAAATTGTACAGTTTTAACTCTCCTACATTGTAGGAGAAAATTCGTGAAAAATTGTCTACTCTGATACAGGTGGTTGCAGCTGCAACAATAGTCTATTTTTCATTTTAAGAAAAAAATAATTCTCTACTTGTGAGCAATTTAATTTTCTACATTTTACTGAATTAAGTTTATCATAAAATGTTGATAAAATACTACCATTTCTATTGAAAAAGATCTCTCAGTGGAAGACTCTGGAGTAATTTTAAACCTGTCTTTTGTATAGGAAACAAATTCACTTATGACTGAACAGAATAATGCATATGATTTTGCAGTCACAACCTCTTAAATTTACATTTGCTTTCTGATGCTTGAGAAGTAAAGAAGTTAAAATTACACAGTGGGTGATATACTGATGAAATTCATAAGTCAGTGGATATAAATTGCCTAATGATTTGACTACACGAAAGGGAAATGTTAGACAAGTGAAACTACTAGCAATGAGTACCAAGTCCTGGACTAGTCTTATGAAAAGTATTTATTACTAACTGAAAAATTGGCAGAAGTATAGTAAAGTAAGACAGACATCTCATCAGATAGGATGAATCTCTGCCTAGGATTTCATTGATTCTGAAGGAAGATGACCCGACTGCCTGTATAATTCTACACAGATAAAATTAGTTGAGAGGAAGAGTAGTTCCAAAGACTAAGAAAATGAAATATAGAAAACAAACATACAAAAAAACAAAGCCACAAAACCAACCAACAAACCAAATGAAAACCCAAACAAAAATAAACAATAAAAAATCCAAATAAAATCAAAATTCCCCCACTAATACTGACACACTTATTTAAGTTATTTCAGCAAAAGGCCAATAAGATGCTTGGGGTAGAAAGGCATGGTCTGTCTGAAGAAGAGGATCACAAAATCAGAAAAAGGGCAGTAAAAATATAAGTTAAATCCTGGTTTATGACACCATATTATCAACCATGGTTATATGTGAGAGGGACACAAACGCATCTCTGAGGCACCCATTGAAAGGATGAGACACAACAGTCTAGAGCTAAAAGGAAAATTTCTCATTGAATATAAGATGTAAATTATGAAAAAAAATATTGAACTTTTCATTAGTGTTGCCATTCAAATGGAATTCCCTTTTAGGGAAATAAAATAACTTACTACACAATACTACACAGTACTACACAATGCTACCCAATTCAAACTTTGTATTGTACAGTTTGGATTGTACAGTTCCATTGTACAGTTAGCTGGTACTGCCACAAGCTGCCAGAAACAGCATCTTCTGCTTGAATTACAGTGATATTTTAGGGCCATTGCTTCAAGGCATCCTTCCTGAAAACCTCTGATCATCCTGTTTTGTTTTCTGAGAGGTGCCAACCCCTCTATTTTAGGCTAATGATATTGATATTGTTGAGTATTTACATAGTAAACACATGCTTTTTGAGTAAATATTACTCTTGTAACACTGGAAATTTAGCAGAAAGAAGAGCAGTTGAAAATGCCATGCTGAATATCATATCAATCTGACAAGTTTGGTCAGACTATTAACCTAAGCCACTATAACAGTCTGAAGAAGAAATCTCTTTGGCAGCTGCCTAGTCAAGAGAGAAATACAGGAAAGTTCATGTATTCATGCTCAGAGGAATAATTGGCTGCTTAGATTTTAAAAATACTGTTAAGAAAGTAGTAACAGTTATTTCCATTAACATCTCTTAGGTATTAGTTATAGATATCATGCTGAAAATCTGCTATATTTCTGAACATAACATATGTACTATAAATATATAGCAAAAATGCAATCAATTGACCTCTCACTCGTTAGCAAGATCGTTAAATAGTATCCTGCAGGTAACACCATCCTAGAAAAAGATTAGCCTCAACAAAAGTAAAGTGCAAAATAAATATGAAGCATTAGAGTTCAAGTCTAGCTTGCCAAAAGCAAAACAAGCCAAAGCATGAAATCAAAATTATAAAAAAGAAGAGTTAACATCACTGTTTCGGGAGTGCCTCTCACCATTAAGCAGAAAATGCAAACTAAACACTACTTAGACTGCCATCATCACAGGAAATGATTGTGAGGAGAAAAAAAGTGGAAATTTTTTTCCAGTCATATGTTTTGCACAGTTTCTTACTTTTCTGTCACATTTTTCTACAGACAAGAATCAGAGTAAATAAATATGACATATGGAAATTAAATCCCACCTAGCAAAACTTTCCTGGTTTTGTTTTTTACTATCGTTTTTACTTTATTCCTTCATTTTTTTCTCTATAGGCCTTGAACCTAAGATCAACTCCTTTTTTTTTTCTTTTTTTTTTTTTTTTCCCGAGCATTCCTCTACTTACTACATATTGAATTTTGAGGTCTGCTCTCCAAGGTCTTTCCAGTGCTAAGGTCTTTCAGCTAAGGTCTTTCCAGTGCTAAAAGGAAATCAAGATTTTTTTTTACATTGCTCATAGAAGTCTATTTTCCTATTCATACATCCCAGAATGGAGTTTTATCTTTTTTTATCCTGTGCAACAATTTGACAGCTGTTGATATGAATTAAAACCATAAACCTAAGAGCCCTATATGTTTCTCTAGAATGCCAACCTTACTCCTTCTGGATTAGTCATCTAGCTGTTGCTTGGGGGTATTTAATAAAGAATAAAATACAGGTCTTCACACGTTTTGTAATCACTGAATATTCTGAAAAACTGTACACAAGACAGTAGTACCAGAAGAGCACTTTCACTGCTTAATTTTATTTCTTCTGGTGTACTCATTTGATTTTATTTTAATATGTGTACTGAAAAGCCACTTCAAAAAATTCCTCAATTGCTTACTCTTCAAGAAAATAAAACCTCTTTCGAGGTCTTGATTTTTCAGTATAGATGGTACACATTCTGATACATCCCTTTTACATAATGGTGTAATATTCTCTCTTATAAAATAGAAAATTACTAATATTTCTTTAGTGTACTGCTAAAATCCTACTCTTTTTTTACAATCCAGATAAATTACTTTATGCCATTAACACTTTAATTTGTTCAGAATAACTCACATGGATGCACTCCAGGTGGCAGAGAGACAAAAATTAGTGGTTTTTCAAAGTATTGGTATAGAAGAAATTTCTTTTAAACTGTGGTGAGAATTGAGAACTCCAACCCAGTCTCAGAACAGTTTAGTGGCATGTGAAAAATTCAACATTTCTTCTAATTCTGAAAGTAAAATATCTGACTACAGTATTTCTTTCATGATTCAGCTGTAATTGCTATTGTGCAGGCTTACTGTAGAAAGAGGTTTGAAAAGGTTGCAAATTGTTTACTGTAAAACACACTGTTGATACGGCCAGTCCTACTGGGATTTTCTGGGTTTTTTGTTTGTTTCAACCAGAACATTTTTACCTCCAAAACTGAATAGTTTTTATCTGCCAATTAAGCAATTCGCCAAGGTTTATCTAACCTTCCTAAGTTTCTGGCATCAATCACTCCTCTATAAATTTATGCATAATTTGCAAGAAGGTTCAAATTTTTGCAATTGATAATGATATCTTAATTTAGTTTGTTTTGCAGCTTTTTAAAATATGAATGCTCTTTGTTTTTTTTTCTTTCTAACCTTCTGATTGTTAAGGCAGTCACACAATTTTGTGTAGGTGGCTGAGACACTGAATCTTAATTTATAATTAATTTTAAGGCAAGTTATTATTATAGTAGCTCTTTTTTTCCCCACTCTTTTGATTTTCCTGAGCTGAATTTTAGAATATTTTTATTTTATTATTTACATGGACCTAAAGCATCTGCTATGATTTGATAACCAGAGCTGATTTCAGTTAGAGGTGTATTAAGAACAACTAGAGAGTAGCACTTTCAAAACTGAAAGTTGTGATACCACAACTGGTATCTTATATTCACTGAAAATAAGTTGTGAGTAAATTTAAACTAATCCATACATATTTTTCAAATTAGAATGACCTATTTTTTTCAATCAAAATTGAAATAAAATGAGATGCCCTGGAGTGAAACGCTATGGATTTTCCCATATCTGCAACTAGTTATACTATATAGCTCTTATATAAAAAATGTAATAAATTCAAAAATACAACATTAATCTGTGTTGATGATATACAATCAATGAGGAGAGATAACACTTGTCTTTTTAATTTCTCAGAGTGTGAATAGATTTTCTCATTAGCTCTCTATGTATTTGGTGGCACTGTAGATGTCACCTTTGTTATGTACCAGCATCCCCACAACGATGATTTAAAAGAAAATGCAACACCATTTATTGAGCAAAGTGATGCCGCCTGGCTCTGTTTTATGTTATTGGCTGTAGCTGCAAATTGGGTCAAAGAAATAGTGTGATTTTACTGTGAGCCTGTCATTGTCTTCACTTACCATGTGCAGGTTTGGGTCTCCGAGCAGTTTTGATGTACATGCACTAGATATTCCCAGTGCCTCAACGGGGCATTAGGTTAAAAACCAGCCCGTTAGCTAAACCATCTCTGAGTCATCCAGTGTGCACGTAGCACTTTTTGTCTCCAGTGAGCTGTGCACTGTGTTTAGTGGAAGCTTTTTGCCCAAGACACAGACAGAAGCAAAGCCCCTGCTAGACTGAAGCAAAGCCCCTGACCCTTTACAATGCAAAGGTGCAGGATTCAGCATCAGCCACTTCTAATGGTGTGCCCTCACTGCACCTAATTACTTGGTAATCCAGGAATAGTCTTTTAGTGCCTTCAGTTTACTGAGTCACTCACAACATGTATAAACAGTTCTAAATGCATAAAGATGCAGTTTCCCAAAGAATTTTTATGTTAAACACAAACTCACCTAAACAGTATAAATAAGCTTGGACTGCATCTATTACTTCAGTTACTTTTAGAAATAGCTTTTAATTCCTTTAGATAAAAATGCTCTACATATAAATATGTGGTGGGGACAGCAGGTCAAAGGAGGGCATTCTGCACCTTCATTCTGCTCAGGTGAGACCCCACCTGCTGTGCTGTATCCAGCCCTGGGGTCCCCAACACAGGAATGACATAGACCTTTGGAGTGAGTCCAGAGCCACTAAGCCACTAAGATGAATAGAAGGATGGATCATCTCTCCTATGAGGAAAGGCTGAGGGAATTTGGGTTGTTCAGCCTGGAAAAGACAAAGCTTTGGGATGACTTTATTGGAGCTCTCAATTATCTGAAGGAATCCTACAAGAAAGATGGAGAGGGACTTTTTAAGGCACATGTAGTAATAGCAACAAGGGGAATGTCTTAAAACTGAGAGTAGGTTTAGATTAGATATTAGGAAGTCCTCTACTATGAGGGTGGTGAGGCACTGGAACAGGTTACTCAGAGTAGTTGTGGATGCCTCATCCCAGGAAATGTTCAAGGGTGGGCTGGATGGGGCTCTGAGCAACATGGTCTAGTGAAAGATGTTTCTGCCCATGAGGGGTGGGAACTAGGTGATCTTTAAGGTCTCTTCTAACACAAAATATTCTGTGATTCTATTCTATGATTATATATATAAAGCATTTATGACTTGGTTTGTAAAAATTAAGTCCTAAAATATTAACTGGCGCTATTTTTTCTTTGCAATTACAGTTTTTTAGAAATTATTCTGGTTTAGAACATTTAGCTGCTAGGACACACACATTAAAGACACAGGTACTCATTTTCTAGCTTTGAAGGACCTGGTTTTGTTGTCTGATCCCTAAGGCCAAATTCAACTGCATTCAGCATCTAAGGTTCTGATGCACTGCAGAGTTAAATGCCTCAAACCTGAGGATGACAGTAAACAATGAGGTAAATTAATCGTCCTGAAAAGGTTGATGGTGCCCTAAATAAACTTACTGCAGACTGGTACAGTTCTCTACTAAGGATTCACTTTCCAAAACCACCTCATTGCCTAGGATCCCTGCAATTTCTTGTGATAAGAATGGGTACATTTCAGTCACTCCAGAAGGATTTCCTTTCTATTTAAGTAACTAAATTAGTGCCAATATCTGCTGTAGAGAATATTTTCTCTGACAAACTAGTGATGTACTAAATAACTGAAAGCATTAATACTGATGAGACTTGTTCTCTTTCTCTTGACTTTGGTGTCTTCAAACCAATTCGTCTGTTTCTTATCAGAGAACCTCATCAACAAAGTTCTGAACAAGTCAGAAATATGTTTTATTGCTTCCAGATAAGCTATGCTACTGCTCAGAAGGAAAGATGCATGTTTTTGTATGCCAGTTACAACTGGAGCAAGCCAGCTTGATGAAGGGACATCCTTTTCTCCTGACAAATCATATCAACATTATAGAGCTACTATTCCATTTAGAAATCATCAACATTTCTCAACACAGGAACCCAGAAATCCCCACTCCCTGTAAGCATTACACAGAATTAGCCAGAAAATTAATGCCCATCTTTTCTGCAATAACCCTTAGGCTAGTACTCCATCTGGCAGCAAGTGACTTACATTTACTGCTTGAAGAATTTCTCCTGTAAATTTTTACATTAAAAAAATTTGGTTACAAAAAAATTTTGGTATAAGTCCACAGAAATCCTGAAGTAAGCTTGAGAGCCCCAGATTTCCGGTCCACAGAGTTTATTGCCAAGGACTGTTTAGTTCAGTAAAAACTGTTTCGTTTACATAAAGGACTGGAGACCCATAAACACTTCATTCCTTGCTGAGTAATGATAAAGCTTCAACAAATAAAATGAGGGAAGATGGGTGCATGTAACAGGTACCTACATATTTCATAGGGAGAAGTAAGCAACTGAAAAACCAAGAGAGCATTCCTGTGGGTCTCAACTCAGGTAAAGATGCTCACCCCTCTGAGGGCTTTCACAAGAAAATGACTCACTCCCATCGGCTGTAAATAGAATTAGTCTCTCAATTTAGGAAGATAGCATCTCATAGTATAAGAAGATTAGACCAGTTTATGTGGGCTAATTTGAACCATAGCTGTCTGACAAGTTTTCAGGTCAGACAAGAAGATAGAAGTTTTATTTGCTGTGTTTAGGAAGCAGTTGGGTAGGCACTTGGGAAACTTTGCCACTGAATGTTAGACTAAAACTTCTGGGCATCTACAGTCTTTCCTGGCATGGACCTGTGTCTGCTACACAACTGCATGTTCTTAAGTCTTATTCAGACAGAAAAGATGACACAGTCTGCAGTAAAGCAGTGTTGAAAATCTGCTGCAGCCTGTATTTTTTGCCTATGTGAAAGTTAATATGGCATTTTCCTGGGTTCACTAAGTTTGAATTAGAACATTAAGTTCTTAGACACATTTTAAAGTCTGGAATATATTGCAGATTTAAAGATAAGCCTTCTTAGTGATTTCTCAAAGCTCTGTGCATTGTAAGAAATTCTAGTGAAATACCTGAAAAGTTAATATGTAAGCCCAGCTCACGCTTTTTTTAAAAAAGGTTTATATTTGATGCATTGCAGCAATAATGTAACTGATTCCTCAGGTAAGAGATGGTTGCATTTAATTTACTATTTAAAGAAGAAAGAGGGAATTTCTATGAAGTTATTAATATCTCAGGCCCGGGAAGATGTCTTCTAGGAGAGTTGATAGCCTTCAGGTGTCTCAACTGGCCCTCTCCTGTGATGAGAGGATGGTAGCCAGTTAGTATAAGGATGTCAGTTTGTACCTTTTGTCACCAACTCCTGTATGTACAGCAAAAAATTCACAAACACTGAAGATATGTTAATCACATTGTAAGATTAAAAAGTAAACAGCACCAATCAGATTAAAATAGTTATCATCATATTATTATCCCCAGAACATTGCAACACCAGATTCAGTGAAAATTAGAAATGCGAAGGTAAGGATAAGTAAAATGCTTTGGGCTTCTAAATACTACCCATTATCTTCTAACCATGCTTCAGTGAATGAAATTAAAGAGTTCAGAAGCATAATAAGAGAATTCATTTTACATCTTTCAATAAAGTTTAGTTTTCATACATACACACTGAAGCTTCTTTTTGTCTCAGGAGAACTAGATAAAGCAAGAAACCACACCTTGAGGAAATCTTGATTTTAAATAGATTTCAAAACTTTTGTGTGACCTAGATTGTTAGATTTCTTCAAATGTTGCTAGCAAAGAAATGTGTTACTGTTATACAGATTTTGGCTATACTAGGTTTCTTTCTAACTAGCCTTAACAGAAACTTGAATTAAAGAAATTCTTGGTGTAAGTGAAAATATGCAGATTAAAATGAGTCTTATTGATTGTTTTGGTTACTGTGGTTTATGCAATTTTTGACTAGTGGTGTGGAAGACAAAATGCTCCTTGATTTGAATATATTTGATATAGAGGATGTACTTCATAACAGATAATTTCTAAGGCCAAAAAATGGCTGTCAAAACTGTTTCAGTGATAAGACCATTGCCTCAAAAGATATATATTTTATATCATCTCCAAAAATCTTTAATTTGTCCAAAATTGCAAGTATTTCTTCTTATCCCTGGCATTTATAACGTAATAGAATTCTGATCTAGTTTTCATGCTTCATTGCCTCTTGGTTGTCTATTAATTGTCCTCATTATTTAACAGAGAGGACACTGTATGGAGCATGCTGGAATGCTCTAACATCACACAACCATTGGGAAAGCAGACTTAAGCTACTTGAATCAAAGTTAAGTCAGTCAATATCAAGTAAAGTATCTCTATACAGAGCTCTCTACAAAAGTTCTTTCAATTAATTAAATTTCAATTAATTATCCATGCTCCATATAACAAGAACATCCAGCTTATACCAATACTGAATTCCACAGTGAAGGAAATAACCCACTTTGGTTTTTAATAAGGACTAAATCTTGTTAATTTGCACAGTCAAGCAGCTGGATAGAGAAAATAATACAACACACCTGGCACATCTACACTGATTCACTGGTTTTACAATAACTCCTGGAAGCAGATTTTGCATGGACATTCATATACGAGGAGATCAAGTGACAGCAGATATTCTGCAGGAGATCTCACATGTGCTCTGACATGTGGCAGAGTGCATGGGAGGCACCTTGTATTCTTGCATCTCCTGGTGGGACTATGAATTTTGGAACAATCCAACCACTTCTAAATTCAGTTTCTGATGTGTATGGGGTACTTTCCAAGAGACATAGTAAGGCCAAAGTCACCGATGTATTTGTGCTAATTGACAAAGCACTCTGTCTTTTGCTGCTGTTGGCTGAGATCTGATATGTCCAGTTTCTACACAGATTTGGGTCACCTGTGAGTCCTCATCCCAAGCCATGTTGTAGAAGGGGACTACTTGTGCTGTCTGCAGCCAAAGACCTGAGAGAGTGTGGGTGCTAACCCCAAACAACCTCAAATAGGTTCCCTTCCTCAGCGTCTTTTCCTGGCTGTGTATATAGCTCTCTTAGAAGAAAAATCTCTGAGGATTTCACTTCAGTGAAGGCAAAATTCTTCCAGATATCTGGTACTTATGAAAATTTTAGGTATTTATATGGCCAGCCATATGAGTCAGAACTATTTTCTGGCAGTAAATTAGCAATGTGATAGAGTTTTTGAGAAGACACTATGCACAAAGGTGTAAATGCATTGTTGGCACTTAATGTAGAGACTTTTATGCCTTGGAGGATATATGCTGCACTAGGGCACATGGCTCCTGAATTCCAATGGATCTGAGAATATACACTGGAAGGTGCTGAGACCTATCCCCCTCACCATTTTTGAACAGCTAAAATCTACAAGAAAAGTCAGACAGTTTACAGCATCCACAAGAACTACTCAATTTATAATAAAATATTTTTGTCAAGGAGCAGCAAAGGCCAGCCTGTTTGGCCTGTTGACCATCTGGGAGGAATGTGTGAGCCCAGAAGCATCAGAGCCCACTGGTGGGAAGCAATCCTGCAGGGACTCAACCCTGCGAGCAGAGTCCGGGGCTGGCCCACAGGCTCCCTGGACAGCATCAGACACAGCAGGCAATGGACAGGCCCAGGCACTCTGGCCAGGAGCAAAAGAGATGGGATCAAAGACAGGGATGGACACGAGGCTACAGCATGAACCCAAAGTCTATCACTGAGTCAGCAACGGAGACAGGAGACAAGTTGCAACTTCTGTCCAAAAGGCCTATCCAGGAGAAATTTCCAACAGCAGAAAGATTAGGCTTACCAAGAGACAGGGCCGAGAAAGGGCTGAAGATCAGCACACCTAAAACATAGAACTGATGGCTCCTGCTGAGGTGAAATGGGGCTCCTGGACCCATAGGCTGTGCTGGGAAGAGGGCCCAGGTGAAGCTGGACAGAGACATTGAGGCCGAATGGTGCCCTCAGAGCTCTGACAAACTTATCATTAGACTTAACATTCTAAAAAGAAGTTAAAATGAGATATCAAATAACTGGTACATAAATTGTTCAAACACAATGATTAAACTGTTCTGATCCTACTTTACTCACTGTTTATGGATGCACAGAGAAAAGCCTATTACAGTATGTTTTTCAAAACAGTCATTAAACAGGAGATGAAATTATACTGGTGACTCCACTGATTATTTAGCTTTGCAAGCATACAAGTTAGGAAAATTAGGTGCATGAGAGGCCTAGCTAATTAGGAGTTTTGCTATTTGGCATAACTGAGTTACATATATTGACCTTTTACCCAGAAGAAGCTATAAGTGATTGGATAATTTAACACAGCTCATGATAACTTGCTTAGCAGGAATATATAGACAAGTGACAGCACTGATTTAGTATCAAGAGTTTTGAGAACTCACCCGTGCAATTAAGTTGTGGTAATAATAATGTTAACATTTCTATCTTATTGATGTAGAATTGAAATAAAATATAGAGAAGTGATTTGCATAGACAATGAGAATTTTAAAAAATCCCAACTCTGTAGCATCAAGGAGAGAAATACTTGGAAAATGGATACATAAAGAAAGCAGTATTTTTAAAGTCTGATAAACAGTTTTACAGGAACTTCCTGTCTAGAAAAAACAGGTTAAACAGGCTTTTGTCTTGCTGTTCTATGTATATATGCCTGTGCTGGGAAAAACTGCTTTAATCTAACAATAAGAAATCAGAAACCTGGGCTTCTGTTGAATGATACCTCAGGAGTAAAACAATAAACCTGCAAAAGTACTACATGTTTATTCTATCCTATCTAATAAGAATTGACAATGCCCTTACATATGGCTTATTTCAGTATCATTGTATAGTTCTCTACAGGAAAAGCTGTACGTGGCTGAGAAAAATATTTTAAAGAAATTATTTACTTTGGCTTCATGGGCTTTTCATTAGCCAGCAACAGACATGAGACATGAATAAGTAAATTCTAAAAAGAACACTAGTCCACATCTTCTCTGCTCACTTAATCCCATCGTTTTTTACTCCTTTTCCTTTTTCACTGAATATTGTGCTGTCACTAAGACACCATTCACTGTTTGGGAAATTTTTTGAGAAATTTGACAAAGCAAAAATGTAACATAAACATTTTCAGCACGGTAAACAGATTTATTTGTTTCCCAAAATCAGCAGCTCTCAATGAGATTTACCGAAGAGGAGTGATTACAAATCTGTGAACTTTTAGGAAAATAATGACATAATGACCTAGCATATATGAATACATACTTGCCAGGCAGAAATGAAAAGTCAGGCTAATAGAAAAGGAAAAGAAAGAAATTAGAACAATATATTTAACTTGATTTCCTAGGAAAATTAAGCACATATAAATAATACTTGTCTGTTTGTCTGCTGGAATATTTAGATGTATCAGCTAAATCTGATAGCCAAATTTGATAAAGTATGGGAGGAAAAAGTTATTAAGTTTCTACAAATTTCTTGAAAATAAATTGCCCTTCATATTTCACTTGTAAAAATCCTCCAGATTTTAGTTTTTATCTGCATTTTCAGTAAGAAATGGCACTGACATGGCACAGTTGTTGACTGGGAATATTCTGAAGGAAAAGAAAGATGGCAGGATTCAGTTCAAGGTTAAAATACCTAAAATACATTCTGAATGTAGGTTGGTGTATTCCCAGGCAGTACATAGCAGGCAGTGTTTTTTGTGTTAGAGAAGCAGAAGAGGGATTCCATTCAGCCCAACAGAATATGTGACTGGTCACTGGGCTAATGTTGATCAGACTGTGGTGAATATTTGTGGCAAAGAACCCAGAGATCCTCACTGTTCAAAACACATTTTAAAACTTTAAAAAACTTGCGCTGAAAAATTATGATAATTTTATCCTACTCTTACAAAGAGCCCTTCTGTGCAAAAATTTCATGGCTTGATGATAAGAAAAGGAAGTGCAAGGGCACATAACTTATAATTAGAATTATGCATCATTGGAGAATACATTTAGTAAAACAATTTATGTACTTACAGAGAGTTAACCAGTCCTCCTCGACACACATGGTATTTCATAGCCTCAATAATAAAATGCAGTAGCATTCAAAAAAATTCTTTTTAAAAAAGAAGTTTAGTCACTGTCCTGCCTGAGTAACTAGAGGCTACAGTCACGCTTACTTCAAACAACTCGGATTTTTAAATCTCAGATTAATTTTTCAGGCCAGACACCATAATTAGAATCTCCTTAATGCCCTTCATTAGTATAAAAGTCACAACATCTTGTTATAGACTAACTTTCTAATGCAATTGCCTAAAACTATTGTAAAAATTCCTCTAGGAATTGGTTCTGTTTTATCTGTGGTAATGAGTCTTCTATATTGTCTGCATTTTCACACAGCAGTTAGGAAGTTTTACTATGTGACTTCTGTTTCCCTTGGGCTCTATTTCAACTCATAACAGCACATGGGAATGAGAAACTTTTCAAGGTAACAGATTCTGTTAACCTCAATAATATGAAAGTTTAGAGAAGGATTCCACTGGCCAAAGAACACTTGAATTTAGCTTTTATGTTTTTTAGATTTTAATTTAACTAGGGTAGCAAAACTTAATTAGTTCCAAATGTAGAAAGACACATAAAGACATTAAGATAGAGAATTGAATTTATGGCTCATGTTTCTTTCTACCTGTGCAATTTTGTTAATTAAATGTACACTTCACAGATATACTTGTATCTACTATAATGCACACTGTGTTAAATACAAAGAATATTATTCTTTTGGCGATTAACACATAAGCAGTATTTGTTTACTCTGACACCATAGTTTCAGTCTCACTTCAATTATCTTGCAAATAAGCAGTTAAAAAAAGTAAGTTTGAGAGAACATTGTCTTCCAATGAATAAAAATGCTGCAGATAAAGTCATCTGGAAAACATGAGGCAGTGCATTTACAGCAACTATAACCATGGTCAGTATGCACTTTTAGGCAGAACTGAGCTGTAAGCCAAAAAAATACTTATAATAAACACTCTAAACAATTATTCCAGGATTTTTCCTAAATAATAATAAAAACAATAATCATAATGCACCATTTTACAGTGTTAAGGTAGGTCCATTTTGCTGTGGTGAATTTTTCCTGAGAAAGTATTCCAAAAACAGAGCACCAGATAAAATTTTTCTAAACCCACTATCTTTAATCCTCACAATTCTGCTGTAAAAATCTGCTGCTCCTCAAAGTGTCATGCATACCAAAGGTGCCCTACAGGGCAGTTAATGGGAGAAGTTAGTTTCTGGTTTGAAAAAACACACTTTATCAAACTGGGATTATTATGAGTTTGAGGATTGTCAGTAAACAGCACCTATAAAAATGAGAGCAGAGCACTAAGAGCACCCTGCACTTGAGACTACTTAAGGATGATGTAAGCCCTTGAAACAAATGGATAGAGGTTAAGTCTTTGAAATTTTTAGGATGCCTTCATAGACTAATTTCAACTGAGCTTGTTATATTTAACAAACTAGGGACTCCCCACCAGCATAAAGGGAAGGAATCACCGTCATCACAAGTTGTTAATGAAAAAAAACCTTTTTTGTGTGTGTGATCATTTTAAATAAAAAATCAGGGGTAATTTGTCCACTTAGAAAAAATAAATTCACTCAACTTTCAGATCCCCAGAAATTCTTTATCCAAATGGTTCACAGCATTACTTCATAGTACTTCATGGTATTGCTTCTTTTTTTAGGATTAGGTAACAGCAAATATTTAAAAAATCAATGTATTTTCATTAACTACTTCACAAATGTGGAGACAATAATGAAATTGTCAAAAAAAAGGCCTTGTGAAAAGAAAGGAAACATAAGCTCTCTATGACTGACAGTGCAACACAAAAATAACTCAGAGCAGCTTTGCAAAGGATATGGACAGGGGAAATGGTAGCTGAAACCTTATGGGATCTTACTCATGACCACTCTCATAAAGAATTAGAGTTCCACAAAAAAATCCTCTGCATTGTCTTGTAGGGGAAGCCAAAAAGTTTTAAAGCAAAGACATATACATATAACTCATGTTTCTAGACAGAGAAAAAAATCAAAACAGTAAATTGGGAATTTAAGATGAAGAAATCATGCTTACTTATTACCTAAAACATCCCATGGGACAGCATCGATTTTAATATATTTTGCAATTTAAATATAATTAGCAATACATTAGCAATTCCAACAACAAACACCTAAATTGCCAATTCAAAATGCTGACTTGATTTCATTTTTGTTCAATGTAAATGTGCAACTTACAAATACTGTGCTCGTTTGTTTAATAAATTGCTATATTGTAATGGAAAAAACTTGAAACACATTCTGTATCCTCAAATGCAAGTAAAAATGGGAAGCTGAAGGTGCCAAATATTTCTCCAAAGGTATTTTTCAACTTTGGTCAGTCCTTAGAATTCAACTACAACTGTTACATTTTTGGTGATGAATGAAATGACTTGTAGCTTCTCTCAGTGTGCTTTTTCAAGACTGGCTTCATGGACAGGCTTCACTGTGAAGAGCAGCACCCTGTGACTGCCCCACCCAGTCTGCGTTTCTCAGCTATTTCTGCTGCTCCTTATTTCCCTGTTCTACCCCTTCAATAGCCCCTGTGTCCCTGTCAGCATCTGGACTTGGAGCATGTGTCTTGCAGCAGGGTCCCAAACTGCTTCAGTACCCTGGGAGCACCAGCTAATCCTGGCACATGTCCATCATTTCCCTCTTCAGTTGCTGTTTACCCATGAGAAGCCTCAGCTTGGTGGTCCACCCTTTGCAGGAGATGAAGCACAGGCAGCAAACACTTTGCCAGTGCAGACAAGTAGTTTCTCTCTTTTCTCCTGAGGGGGTCTTGGGCATTTCCCCAAATATCACTCTATTCCTAGACTTTTCTAATTCCCAGTTACTTGCTTACTTCCAAATCTCTTCCAAGTTTTTGACTTCTTTTTTTTTTTTTTTAATTTTAGGAAAATGATTACATAATTCCAAAGGGACTCCCATTGTGTCTATGTTTTTGTATCTGTGTACATCAGGGAACTACCATTTCATTGTTTTGACTTTCATATCAAACCAGGTTTCCACCACTCCTGTTGACTCCAACTGTAAAAAAATAACTATTTAAGTGCTGATTAAAATATAACTGTGGAATCATATAATTGTAGAATCAAATAATCTGTGGCCCAGCTAAACTTACTTCTTATTAAATTTCATTTTTATGGTTGGGTAAATTTCCCTTTGTTTTTGCATGTGTGGATGAGGGATTTTTCAAACAAATATGATGGATGTGAAAGCATATTAAAATTATATAGACACTTTAAAAAGTAGTAATATTTTTAATGTTTGAAAGCTCTGGTAAAAATTACTAGATTGAAGCAAAGAATAGAAACTAATTTTTCAACTTACATTGTTTGTTTGCCCACCTGCTAATTGATTCTTCATATCTATTAAAATAACCAAATGCTTAAACTTTAAAATCACTCTTTGAATTGATCATGGTTTTCTACATATATTAAAAATTCACTCTTTGAGTGGGGAGTGATGAGTTGTAATTAGCTAAATTAACCATCTCCGCTCATATGGCTGATGGAGGGAACTCTTCTGATAGCAGTAATTGAAAATACATCTGAAGTTTGTATTTACATGTGCCAAAAACTGAAACTGGAAGTGAAAGCTTTGGTAACTGTATGCCACCAATATGACAACATTTTCCTGGAATGTTCTGCAAAAGAAAATAAGTCTGACCATCTCAATTCATATAGTGACCTGAATTATTCCTTTGCAATTTTTTCTTTAAAAAAAAAATCAAAGAACCCTCTGCCTCTTCACTAGCGTCTTCCTCTGATCTGACCAGGAATGGTAAGGAAAACGTGCCTAACAAGATGAAAAGGCTGATAGTTACATTTTTGTAAGTCACTTCAAGTTCATTTTTAGAGATTTCAAAAGGCTGAAAAGGCAGGTATGAGATAGCATTACTTTGAATGTATTAAAAGGCTTCAGATTCCCTGCATCCCTCTGAACTTCTCAGCTGTGATTCTAGGAAGGTGTGGTTTAACATTGTTTTCTCATGACAATTTTTCATGAAAGGTCTGTGGATTTTTTATGACAAGTTCAACAAATTTCTTTGGTGTTGAACAAGCTTAGGTAATATAAATGAAGGAAAAAAAAGCAATTAGATATGAACTATTAGGAAAACATCTGTTGATTTACAGCTGTTCATATCCTTTCCTTAATTAGGTCTTAATCAAAACACAACTTTAATTAAAAGTATTGCTCCAATCAACATAGAAATTGCAGCTTTACAGAAATATGAACAACGGCACTGAGTGGCATCGCTTCAAACGCACGTGTGCTATATAAAAGCTCTGAGTATTGCCTGAGAAGAGCCTGACATAAGAGGCTGTGTCAGGGCATCGTTTGCTAATGCCACTGAGCACGCAGTGACATGATACACAGAGTGGAGTGACACAATGGCTCGTGTCAAAGAACCAGATGTAGCACTTTGCGTATGTCAAGGTACATTGAGCTTTTGGGAACATCAGCATGCCTAGAAGCAAGATTAGATCATCACAGGAACTGAAAGGAGTGGACTGTAACAGTCAGAAAAAATCTCATTTCATGTAATGTAAATAACTATCATTTAAATATTATGATATATAATATTGATGCTGGTTATAAACAATGAAGAAACTTTTGTTACAATTTTTATCTTATTTTACTGCATTACTATATACTACCATGGCTTGAAAAGATACAAAGGTGCTAAGTGGGATGAATAAATATTCAAGACAAAACTAGAGAGATGAAGAAAACAAAGGGATAGTTGAGATAATAAATATATCCACTGATATATTGAGGAATCATAAAAAATCATTTCAATGGGTAAAAAAAAGCCCCAATAGTCTATCACAAAGTCCACATCTCCATCATTATGGGACAGTTTTGGAACATTCATTTATTTTAAGTAAATGCTGTCACTTTTTTTTGCTTTACAATACCTACAGGCATGTGCTGTCTTTATACCTTCATCCTAATTAAGAGAATTCACTAAGAGGGAAAACACTAAAATTGTTCTGTTTATTTTATTGCAAATGATAAATATACTTTACTTCACAAGGCTGGAAACTGTATCACTGTATTCACTGGCGTCTTTAAGGTAGTCTTTGTTCTAGAAAAATGGCTCCTGCTTCTTCCAGTGTCTTTTAGAAAGAAAAAGGATGTGTTTGCTTTTTCTTTTGCAAAACTTTATCTGTGATGGGGTACAAGGCTACAAAAACTTAAAGCTGGTGAAGGGGTAATATAAATGTGACTGGGCGTCACTAGATGTCACTATTGCAAACAAGCTTGTGCTCTTGTTTATCCAAAAATAGCAGGGCATGGAGCTTGGGGAAATTCTTTTTCAAAAGCGCTTGCTGGCAAGTGTCTTCTTCTGTATTTGAAAATAAGGTGTACATTTTAATGGTAATGAGGATAAACACTAACTGTTTATCAGTAAAGTGATAAACAGTTGACAAAAAGGTATTTAAATTCATGGTTTGTTTTTTACATCTTGTGGGTGATACAAAGTGTAAAGGTCAGACAACCCAAATGACAGACGTTCACATGCTGGACTGTTGGTAAGGACTGTTAAACACTGCCAGGTAACAGTGTGGTCAGGGAAGGAAAAAGGAAGGTGTATTTACGAGATGCAGTATTTTGAAAAGTTTTGAACAACATCTGACTGAACCTTTATGATTTCAGTCTGAATTGGAAGTTGCCTTTCTCTTGTGGGGAATAGAAGTTCACCAGTGTGTTCTCCTGAGAGGTCACAGCCATTCTTTTGAGAGGAAATCGAACTCTCGGATATGAAATTCAGGGCTATGTGTTATTTGTGGTTTAATACTTGAGGGTCAGGACTAAGGAAGCAGGCCTCTGAGATTTATATCTTGATTTTGCAATCAGCTCTTTTTCTGGACTTCAACAAGTCACTTATCTCCCTGTTTCAATTTCCTCATCCTGAGAGAAAGAGAATTAAGGGAAGGAGACATGACAGGATGTGAACAAAGAGGTCTGAAAAGCAAAAGTCTGTGGTTTTTTCTGTTTGGGTTTTTTGTTTGTTTTGTATGTTTGTTTTTCTTGTGGGTTTTTGGGGTTTTTTTCCCTGTATGTGTTTGGTTTTATTTGTTCTACTTTTTTTCAGAAGGTCTTTTTTTAAATGCAATCAACATTCAAAGGGAATGATGTGAAGAAGAATAATTTTAGGGTGTCACCTGTTAGAAATTTGTGATATATACTAGCTAGGAAACAATCAAATTGTTAAAGCATGAGAACAGTTCTGTAATTCATGTTGCATAATTCAGGAACATAGCAGAGTGTTAGTAAACAATAGATTCTCCTCAAAGAGATCTTTAAAACTCAGTACTACAACTCAGTACTACATTTCAACCAGGAAATATGACTGAATTTAGTTAAGAATAGAGCATTTTGCAAAACTGTGTCATGAAGTGTTTGATATTTAAGTTTCCTAAAGCAAAGATATTCTTATTAATTTGAATAGAGACCACACTGTATACATTGTTGTACTACATTTATTTTCATCATGTTTAGACTCCAATTTTACTTTAAGAATGATGGTAATGGAAGAAATTATACAGAAAAAAAATTAGGCATACCTATTCACTAAGATAATACAAAATATAGTTAAGGAGCAAAGTGTCTTCTAAGACAAGAAGATTGATCATAAAAAGTCATAAAAGTGTTAATAGTTTCTGATATCCTTATAATTATAAAGATACTTCAGGAAGAAAATGAACAATTTAATCCAGGCCAAAATACAATTCAATGCAACTGAAAAGAGGCCAAAGGTTTAACCATGTTGTTTATTTTTTCTTCTTTTCTGGAAGTAATTTAAAACATTTGAAATTATTTCTTCTAATTATGAAATAATCACACTAGTTCATTCCTAAAAACTCCAGAATCAGTCTAGAGGAAGAAGTAGAAACTATTTAATTAATGTACTCCAAATAGTCTGGTTTAATTGTGTCTCATTTAAAAACCTCCTCCACCTCTGGCTTCTGGAAAATCAGTGTTTCCACTTACATGTCCAGGGCTAGAGCTAAAATAAGAGGTAATTAGGGGAACACTAAACTATTGTTTACATCAAATTAAAGAAGTTTTATGATGCAGAAACTACAGGATAAAGGGATTCTGCACATAAAACAAGAGAATGAATGAAGTTAAGCAGAACACCACCACAGCATCAGCTTGCTACGAGATATACAGCAGAGCAGCATTAATTAGCTGATTCTGTTAACTGACTCTAGGCAAATGAGTTTGCCTTTCTTAATTCCAGTTGCTTCAAGTAGTAAACACATATTATGATTCCTTGCCGGGACTGATGTGATGCCAACATGGGCTATACAGGGATAAAAATATTAACGAGAATGTCAAGTATTGGATTACTTTAAGGAGCTCCTCAGGTCTGGAGAATTTCTAATGGAAGCTGTTTGCTTTTAATTCCCATATTTAATCTTGGATAATTTGTGCAAATTTCAGAGCAAGCACATATGAACATATGGTGTTTTAAATCACAGCAGAAGGTCTTGATAGGAGTAGGTGTACCGTAACTGAAGGGATGTGTTCTGTTAGTTTAAAATGGCTTTTATGGAATTTCTAATGAGAAGACATAAGAGATTGCAGTTATTTCCCACGTGGAAGACACTGAATACTAGCAACCTCTGCCTCCTGCTTTATCATCAAAACTAGATCAGGAAAAGCTGACATCTTCCTGCGCAGCTGGAGCTTCAAATTAGGCAGTAAATCCTCAAGACTACAATCTTTCCTCAACACTGTTCAACCAAGAGCTTTGGGACAACAGTTTGCTGGAAAACAAAGACTTCACATATATAAGCAGTTATAAATAAGAGCAATATATACATACATATACATTCAAGAACTACAGAGGTAATGAAATAATAAAAAATGTGACTGTCTTTTGAAGAGCCATGTGAAACCCAGGCTGAAACACCTAGTAAGAAGAATCATTTGATTTTTCAAACCACAGTGATTATAACCCTGGACAATTAATCCCTTCCACCAGCTTTTGAAGTACAAACTGCAAAGCTGCAATGGGCCCAGCTGGTTAGAGATACATGAGGTAATATTTTGCTTAGCGCATTCTGTCCACTAAAAAAACCAAAAATACCATATGTATATTCCCTACCTATTTCAATAAGTGCCTTAGCACTAACAGCTCCTCTTTTTTTTATTTTGCTTTGTAAATTTCAAGGTAAATAGTATAAAATAATCTTTAATTCTGGATTCTGAAGCCTCTAAAATCCATGTATACTATCTAGGTGATCTGAAATTAATAAATATCACAATTAGGGTTGCAACAATTCAGGCAAAAAATCCATGAGCTTCAATACAAGAAGTTGTTGAGCTGTCTTCTACAGTGGATTCATAGCCTTCAAATCAAAGTAATAATTTTGAGTAAGTCATATTCATTTAAAATTGTCTGGTATAAATTGGATTCCTTTCAGCAAGTATGAGAGAGATGATGATGTATGCAGACTTTTGTCCTGAGTTCCCCTTAAATTTCATGCACAGAATGTACAGGTCTCACCCTCTGATTCAAGAAGCTCTAGTTCCCATTCTTGCTTCTCCCCTATTACAAGGCTGGCAATTTTTTAGTGATTAAAAGTTCTATATCTTCTCTTGCAATGAATTACTATCAAAGCAACTTAGCAACAAACTGAATAATGGTATTTTTTTCATCCATTTAGGCATCTTAGCCACAGTCTTAATCTCAAGGTATGTATCAAAACAGAACCTAAAAGAGCATTAGATAAATATCAAGAATCTGAGACCTGACTGATTACCACATAAGAGAAAATCAACAAGCAATCATGAGATAACAGTAGCTATTTTAATTCTGCATACAAGGAGAAACATCCAATATAAGTCTCACAAGTAAGAATGACATGCAACTACATTTAGCTACAAACACCATCGAAATTGGCTTCTGTTTATTTATACTTCTGGTGCACTGACTTCTGGTGCACTGAAGCAGGAAAACTTAGTGCTTTTTAGGTATTATAGTTGCAAGATTAACTTCTCTGTTTCTAAACACCAGTCATCTAGTGCAAGTTCCTTATTCAGCAGAAACACACTGCAATATCTTTTCCCCAAAATGATTAGAGAGGTAAAGGCCAGTCATACACATTTACTAGTGAAAAAAAGGCTATTTCATTTGAGGTAGGTCTTACACCCTGGAAGTCCCATACATGGATGCATTCTATTCAGTTTTATTAAATGCATATGTATTCATTTCCAGTTTTGCACATTGATTCCCAGGAATGCATCTTATATTTTAAATAAATGGCCAGCTGGACAATACTATGCAATTATTACATAGGAAAATACATTTTTTGTAATATAAGAAACATGTTTTATAATACACATATTCTCTTGAGTCACTAACATTCCTTTAACTCACAGTGATAAACTTTAAGCAATCACCCACCTATGTACACAGACCATGTAACCTTGAAACACTGCAGAGGTAAATGAAAACCCAGCTCTGTAGTCCTTTGGGTGACCTGTTTAACTGCTTAGCATGCCTGTATCAAACATGGAGCTTACAAAAGCTTTATCCACATGCCTCTGCAATTGCCTTTTCCTTCTTTTAGTAGTTCAACTGACTCAACAGAGAAACTGACCATCAGTTAAAACTAGGATCTACTCTGCAATTTACCATGTCTGATAATCATCCCAACTTTGTCTTTTCATTCCAATATTTTACATGTGATGCATAGTGATACTTAACCATGAATGTATTTAGGCATATATGATTTGAGTTAAATTGCTAAAATTAAAATATTTTGCATAGGTATAGAATTTCTTCTCTATTACCACAGCAATGGTTTAATTTTCCTCACAAAAGCACAGGCTTCCCTAAATTGCTTATTTTCAAAGTCCACTCAATTTTTTTTTTAATTTTAATTTTTTAAAAAATATTTATATGAACAAAATACAATTGTCACTTTTGAGTAGAAAACACTACTTTGTGTCTATATAGGATAGATTCCATCTCTGTTATTAGTTGTGCTTGCATACTGGTTTTATCATAACATTTTAATTGCCAGAGTTTGAAACCAAAGTAGTTATTATGACTGGTGGAGGAGAGGCTGGACATGAGCAGACAATCTGCACTTATAGCCCAAAATCCCAACTGTATCCTGGGCTGCATCCAAAGCAGCATGGGCAGCAGGGCAAGGGAGGGGATTCTGCCTCTCCACTCCACTCTGGTGAGATCCCACCTTGAGCACTGCATCCAGCTCTGGGGTCCCCAGCACAGGAAGGACGTGGACCTTTTGGAGTGAGTCCAGAGGGAGCCATCAAGTTATCAGAGGGATGAAGAACCTCTCATATGAGGAAAGGCTGAGAGAGTTGGGGTTGTTCAGCCTGGAAAGGAGAATGCTTTAGGGTGCCCTAATTGCAGTCTTCCAGTACCTGAAGGGAGCCAACAAGAAATATGGAGAGGGACTTTTTCCAAGAGCATGTAGCGATGCGACAAGGGGAAGTGAATTCAGACTAAAAGAGAGTAGTTTTAGATTAGGTGTTAAGAGGAAGTTCTTCACTGTGAAAGTGGTGAGGCACTGGAACAGGTGGCCCAGAGAAGCTGTGCATGTCCCATCCCTGGAAGTGTTCAAGGGCAGGTTGGATGGGGCTCTGAGAAACATGGTCTATGAAAGGTGTTTCTGCCCATGGTAGGGGGGTTGGCACTAGATGATCTTTAAGGTCAATTCCAACACACACCATTCTATGGTACTGTGATTATTAAGCAAGCATTTTTGTTGTCTCACCTCAAAATGAATTCCCTAACTTAGTACATTTTAAAATGGGGCTTATATGGATGCTGAAGAAAGCTGAACTAAGCTAAATTCCTTTAAGTTAGATTGTTTCTGTAAAGCATCACCTAAAGAGCCGGGAACTTTATTTGCAAACATTGAAAGTACCTGAAATTATTATAATTCTTATCTTAAAACAGCAGTAGAAGAGAGATGCCTAAGATAGTCTTTCTTTTTTTTTTTTATGCTAAGTAGTAAGGAGTTTTGTCTCAGTAAGGAGTTACTGGTATTCAGTAAAATACAGTGATGATATATTAAAAAAAAATCTCTAGCAATAAAAACAAACTGGGATGTTTAAATGAACTCTGCTAAAGTATTTTATACTTCTAGCAGCAGCAGTTGGAAGAAGCAGAAGAAGCAGTGCTAAACATTGCTTTCTGCAGATGCATTTCTTTACAGTGAGGACACTCCTGAGGAAGCTTTAGAAGACTGCCACAAAAATGGAAATTTCTTCATATGTAAGTGGACTCCTCAGAACATAACAAATATTGATTGTATGAGCACTAATTGGAAATTTTACATGCATGGCCTCTGGGAGTGAGTGGAATTGGCTATCAGAAGACATGAAAGATATTTTACTAAACCCAGAGTGTAGAAAACAATTGTACCAGTACCCTTCTGGCTTTGGGGCCTTTTCTGAATTGAAGACTATGGCAAGACTGACATGTTCATCATTATTTGATATAAAACTTATAAATGGAATTCCTCTGCCTTCTTCACTTGACAGTGGGTTCCATGGCAACCATTCAAAATATAATAAAACCCCTTGTACCCCTTTGTATTTCATGTGTTTGACAGAATAGACCTCATGAGGAATTAGGTCCTGAGTCTCCTATTTTAAAGGTTTTTCAGAAGTTAATCATAAACATGACCTAGCAGATTAAAACCCATTCTAAATACATACATGATAAGCAGTGTTGCAATGCTGAATATGCAATGGTAAGGTCTCTGGGAAGTCCTTTAAGAAGGTAAAAGTATTTCTTTGTTTCCCAAGGCCAAAATGCAAGCCACCACTCAGGCAAAATCACAACAAGGTTCAAGAGAAGTGACCAAAATTACTTGAATGTTTGTTCAAAAGTAAATTTAAAAAATATGTGTTACCTTTTTCTTTTAATTTAATATTAAAAATCTGATATTATTTCCAGCTTGAAAAATTCAAAGCACATGTGTCGGACTTTGGCAGCTCACATGAAGAAATATTTTGCAATGAATTATTTTATAAGTAGTTCCCTCCATTATTCGCTCATTTATGTGGAAAAGATCAAGAGCAGTAACATTTAGAAATCCACATCTACACAGTAGTTTTGTTATAATATTTAACAAGAATAAGCACTTTATTATGTATGGCAAAGACTGATATAGCAACCTGCAACTGCTCATGTCTAAGTACTGTGCAGTGTCTTGAAAGAAATTGCTAAGTTTAATGGTAAATGGGCATTTTTACTCTTTTTTTTAAAAAAATTAAATATATACATTTCAACAGATGTTTATGGGCCTTCAGTACTACTCTGCTCTGTAAGGTAAATGAGAGCCACATACACATATACACACACATAGAGAGAGATACACACAAGAGACCATAATAAGTGTTTTCTAGCTCATCAATTGTCTTGGATAATGAGCTTTATTCCTTTTGTATTCATCTCATTCATATGCTAAACATATTAATTTACTGAGAATTTCTAGTCTTGGCCTGTTAAGTTTCTAAAATGGTCTGAAAATCGTGTTGGCATCAAGGCAGCCAATTTAGCAGAAATTCTTAGTGAAATAGGAACATTCGCAAAAACTGCACCTAGTTTTTAGATCTGCACCTAGGTTTTAGATCTTTGTGGTTTATATCAATCACTTCATACTTGAACTCTGATCTATAGATCTTTAGACAATGTAGTATACCACTGACCCAAAAAGACACAATTGCAAGTTTGCCTGGAAAGTTCTGACAGTCAATGAAACCGAAAAAAGAGCTGTGTAAATACATATGTGAAACAGTGAATTTCAGGTTCTGCCAGGCATTTTTTCTTGTCGATAATCCTTAGCACTCTAATTGCATGGCATTTTGCAAAGACAAACAAATTACCTGCTCCAGACTAGTTGAGCATAACAAAAACAATTACGTATCTATAATTCATGATTTCTTTTTCCAATTTTTTCTCCTGTTATATGTAAACTACCATAAAGTAGGTTCTGGGTTTGCCTACACCGGCATGTCAAATTACAACCTCTGTGAGAGCCTCAAGTCGAGCAGGAGCTTGAGTGAAAATTGGACTTGTATAGAGTTATAGTTGTATTGGAGTTGTAGAACTACCTATAACATGGGAGCTCATATTCTACAGCAGTATTTTGTCCTAAAGTAAATATATTTACTGTCAATCAAAAGTAATTTTTTGGTCTTTATGGCCAAATCAAGCATAATCTAACGAAGGAAGAAGAAATCCAGACAGTTAATCCCAGGTAATGATCCATGGACATACTAAAGTAGGAAGTGCTGATGTAGATGCTAATACCCAGCTAAGCTCTCATCTCACTGGCATATCTAGTTCCATTCTTAAAGCCAACAGAGGGCTCTTTAAGCCTATTTATGCTGTTTTCTATACCTGTAAATCACTATTTTAAACCATTTTAATGATCTATAATGCACTTATTTGTGATTTTAAAACACTTGGGACTGAGGTGTCTGCAATTGTCTACGGGATAATGAGGTATGAGTTGAGTCAGACAGAGACTATGTAAGTCCATTACAGTAAAAAATACAAAGTGAAGTGAAAAAAGTGAGTTTAAAGACAGAGTGCTTGACCCACAGGAAGGAGGCTGCCATTGCTACATTGTGGAGTGGAACTATCAAAGGCACAGTAGAAAAATGGTTGGGGGTGAAGAGAACAAACGGGGCACAGAGGAAAGAAGACTGGGCAGAGCAAAGGTGCTTTAACAGAAATTAGATGCACTGAGGAACAGCATCTGACCTTAAAGATGGGAACGAAGGTTGGCATTTCACATATAAGAACAAAGGTGAAGTCAGTGAAGAGTTTCCAGAGCGGGCAATGACACATTAGAAAGAGGAGTGGAAGAGGGGAAGGATAGAGGGGGAGTAGGTTAGTTACATCATCTGTGGAAAGCCTAGGCCAGGACTGCAGTCCTTTCAAACACTTGCCGAATCTAAAGATGCTCATCCAAGGGCGAGAATTTCAGGATTTAAAGAGAAGGATGTAGTGTTGAATTTTAGACATAGGGCTATGTACCCATTTCACAACCACATGTGTTCAGGCAGTGCAGGAAAGCAGCCTTAGCCTACCAGCAGAAAGACGGAATTGTAAACTGCCAAGAAGGAGGACTTACTGTGAGGTACATGTGCGAGACAAAGGTGCCACTAACACAGATAATCATTTATTTTCAGATAGAAAGGTCCTTAACAGTACCATAAACCAAAATCAGTGGTCATGTCAGAACATCCTTTAATAGACAAGGAATCTTAGTATTCTCAGAAAAATTTAAACATTCAACATGCATCAAGAGGTCTTTCAATACCTGTGCTCAAAAGTGAAGACTTTTCACCGTACACCAACATGAACCAGTTAGCATTTGCTGGAAGACCCACATTGCATGACTATTCATACGATTAAAACATGGAGCACTCCCAAGCACTCCCAATAAACTTGGTATGTCCATTACTAAACAGAATTTGTCAGCATTAATACAAATATTCTTCGTGGAGAATGAGGATAACACTGCTGTAGAAACTGTGATGTTAATACCCAGTCATCTTATTGTCAGATAATACAAAAGTGATATTTATATAACACTTAACAGTGTAGCTTGAAGTGGAAGTTATGCAAGCATGGTTTCATGTTTGTGGATGCCTTATGCACCCACTTACAGTCTTTTTTGAATGCCACTGTTGGGCTGCAAAGTGTATGTTTAGTGCATTTCACTGTGTTCCTGCAGGATTGTTTGGAGCATTGAAAGGATTCTAGTAAAGAATGGGGACTCTTGACAATGAGTCAAGATTGAAAGACACATAGCCTGTCTCCTGAAACAAACATTAAATAAATCAAAACATTATCACTGTCCCTGCCCTCCAATACATGCAGCATGGAACTGTCACAAGCTTGGTCCAATGCAGTTGAACAGGCTTGTATAAAGGCACATTATTGATAGAAGGAAAGGTATGCATTTCCAAAGGATAGACATCTCCATAAGCTGGATACTAATCTTGTCACATGGAAAAAAATCTCTTTTACAATTAGTAACATTACTATAGTTGTAAACAGAAAAATGTTCTGCTAATCATCCTCCCAGGGGCCCACTGGAAAATATTCCTCTACACATTTAGACTTTTTTTTTTTCCACAGCTCATGTTTATAACTCCACATCACATCTCCAATTCTTAATACAGTCATTTATATGCAGTGAAAATCTGGAAGTGGCTGATAGCCACTAAACAGAATCTCATTTGGGACTAACAGCTTTGGGTGATGGCATCTAAGGCGGTGGGCCAAAAGGAAAAAAAAAAGGATGGGGGACAAGGGGGGGGAATGTGTTGAACACGACCATTCATCTCATATAAAAGGCAATCGATTGCCATGCAACTCAATAGAACTGCTGATTTGGAATTCATTCAGATACAGAGCTCTGAACAGAATCCTTGAATGAGTAAACAATTTGCTTTTGTTAAAGACACATGAGTTCTCTCATCATCTGACATTAAAAAACAATACACAGTAAATATTCTGAGTTCAGGTTAATTACAAAAGAAACTTATTCAGTTTTGGAAAATACTCAAAAAAAGTATAATTTAATATTGAACTGAAAAGTGTGCTCAATTAGTGTTATCCATATTTCAAAGTTTATGAATAATTCCTTTTACAGATGGTTCACTGTAAAATTCAAGGGCAGATATGAAAACCTGTAAAATAACAAAAAATGACAGCAACAGGTGGAAAAATGTGGGGTTTTTTTTAATTATGCATATTTAATAACTATATGGATCTTTGTTTACAGTTCAGCAAGTAATAGTGGAAAAGGAAAATAGGTTTGTGTTCTTTATAAGAATAACCCAACTAAAGTGCATACCTTGCTCTAATTAAAACTTGTCTGAACAAGGGAGGTTTAAAATGCTTTTTCAAGATAACCTGATAGAAACAACCTGAAGACTCTTTTGACAAAATCATACAGAAAACAATAAAATATATTTGTATCTGTTAAAGGAATGGAAGAAAACCAGGTTCTGTGACAAAAACAAGTCACTTTGTTTTGCAAGACATTCTTTATGTAACTCAATTTCCTATTTATGAATAGAATTTGGCTCAAGAAAGGAACCAAGTATATCATTTACCCAAACAATCATAACCTGTTACCTGAAAAGCTCATATGTTTTTACATCTTGTGCTAAATGTTAGCTCCTCACTCAATGCTACTTGGCTGCGAACAGAAACATCATTATTTCCACTTCTGGAAATCTGTCACCTTTTGAGAGCATGAGTATGTGGACTGGGGCTGAAATTTTGATTGTTAGGTTTTCTCAGAAAGAGCTAAACCCTCCCTCCTCATTTTGTGCTAAACCAATGGAAACAAAGACCAGAGCTAAATCTCTTAAAATAAAGAGTAGTCAAGATGTTAAGAATGTTATGCTGAAGGAACTGGATTCACAAAAAAAAATATTATTAGAAAAATTACACCCTGTATATAGTAGGTTTGTAATACTCATCTCAAATCTTAGGGTTTGAGCTAATTTTCTTTTGTAAACATTGTCTCCTAATATTCTAAAATGAGGACGTCGTTTCTGAACTGTGAATTTTGAAACTAAAATTCCAACAAGCTTTGGAGATGCATAGAGCTCTGGTTCTGGATTATTTTCAATAACTCTCTGGAAAAAAAAACACCAACATTGACAACGATTCTATAGAAGTGTTTCATCAATAAATATATGTTTAATTTAGGAAGAAATATGTCAAAAGGCCTTATTGAACTGTGGTTGCTGAAAGCCAATAACGCTTTACTCTTAATTGCTATCTTAATTTTGCTCAGCATCAATAGAGATTAAAATGTCCAAAGATTTCTTTACTGAGCATTGCAGACCAATGTTCCCACCACAGGTCTCTACATGAATCAGGATTTCTGTGAATTAGTCTTGGCCTGCCTAAAGGTTTATTTTGGCTTTCTTTAGCTTAGTGCAATTGTGCAGTGTCACACATATTGTTATAAGCACTTTGTATACAAGAGAGAGCTGCAGTGGTAGAGCAAGCACTTCATGTCAGTTTAGCTACCCACTACCCTACCAAAAATTGCAACATAGAGGGGTAAGGTCTAATTTTTTCCCCAAAATATTGGAGAATATTTTTCTAACATTTATCAATTTCTTTCTATGACCTCTGTCAGACATATGTTAACTAATACCATCTTTATATGTGGATGTATCTTCTCTCCTATTGTTCCTAGAATTCCAGTCATAATTCCAAATCAACCACATGCTGAAGTAGTTAATTGTTCTTTCTTAAGATTGTAAGCGAGGGAAAAAAATATGATTGCTCATAAAAGGATTCAATTTCCTTTGGGTACAAAACACAGTCTTTCAAAATGTATATCTATATTTCTGATTTACATAATCAAATAATGACAGCACAATAATTTGATGGTTTGATGAAATGAAAAAAAAAATTATTTCTATATTACTGATAGGAAGAAATCTAAATTATAATGCAACTTTTAAATTAATTCAAAATTTACAGAGTTGTTTTAGTCTTTAGTTGCGACAAATGCTCACCAAAACATATATAATCTTTGACTGGGGTGGTTTGTGTGAGATTTCAAGCAAATTCTGAAGCAGAATCAAGTGTAGGCATTTGAAAGGCTTTGAATGTATCATTCCTGAAGAGTAAGTCCCAGCCAAGTCTTCAATAACTGAAAAAACTGTGAACTATAATATGTAGATAACTTGGTTTAGTATTCTCCTGACATGGGCTAGATTTGATCTACCCATGTAACATATTTGTGCTGTAAACCCATGTAACCTATATGGTTTTGACTGTGGTCTTGTAACTAGAAATGAATATGTAAGATTAGTCCAATTGTTGTGCTTCACACCTCAAGAACCTGAGCTACAAGCCGTTAAAAATAATTGTCATTGAATATTTCTAACTGCATTAACCTAAAGGAATACTATGATTAATATGTTTATCTTTTGGTTGCAGTTTATTTTTGTTTGGGACAGCTGTGTAACCTGATAAACTTTTTTACATCTTGTGTTAAATGTTAGCACCTCATTCAATGATACTTGGCTGAAAACATATACTTTCAACTTCTGAGCACTGGAAAACTGTCACCTTTTGAGAGCATGAGTAGGTAAACTGGGGCCAAAATTTTGATTCTTAGTTATTCTCAGAAAGCACTAAACACTCCCTCCTCTTTTGGAGCTAAACCAAATCTACAAAACCAAAAACTAGACAATTCCATTTACTAAGTATTTCTACATCTAACATCAACTGAAGTAATTCTAAGTTCCTAAACTAAATTTGCAGCTATAGGATGCTCTTACTAAATTTTCCAAGGCTCAGATTTCAGCTGAGGAACCCTTGAGTGTAAAGAATTAAAGAGTCTGCATCTTTTCACGTACTGGGGAGAAAGGCTGAGAAATTGCCTTCAGCAGAGCACTGAGGTGGTTTGTGTAAGCTCTTGGTATACTCAGCCTCCCATTTTTCAAAAGGGCATCTAATTGTTAGTCATCCTTGAAATATTCTCCCCAGTATTGACCTGCTGAACTGTTAGCTTCTTGGAGGGAGAAGGAGGAAAAGGGGATGTATTTTCTGAAAGTCTGTTTACATAATCTTAGAAAAGCAAAGAAGCAGAGAAAGGATTTGCCTGCTTTCCAGCTGACCTTGAAGTCTGTAGGGCAAACCACAAAAGTTATGTAACAATTAAAATAGACAAGAGGAAAGGAGGCAAATCCTCTAGAATCCCCAAATATAGAAATGCTATACATGATTAAGCCACCATTGTTTTCAATCTGCCTTGTGCATTTTGTGAAGCCAATCTTGGTTTAATTACTGTGGTTAAAAAATCTTTGCCAGTAGTTTATAAAACAATACCATCCTACATAAAATAAATATACATATACAAAAATATAATATACAAATAAAATGTAATATAAAATAATTTTACAACACCGTTGTTGGAAATTGAATGGCAATAAAATTAATTTCTTACATTTTAGCTCTCACAAATTAGCTTAAAGTCTGAGTTTGATATTCAGTTTAAGGAAATAATCCTGTCTTCCAATCACATTTGATTTTTTTATGTGTAATGGTAATCTATTATGGAAACAGTAATGAAAAATAGACAGTAGGATATTACAATCTTCATAATTTTCAAGCAGTTTGAAGTTATTTGAGTATTACACTGAGATCATTCAATAAAAATGCTGATCTGGCAGAGGATATAAATGATAATCTGAAGAGATTGTCACTGTATTTTAGCAATTAAGGAGACAGCAGAACCAGTTTCTATGCATTCTATCCAACAAATTAACTACTAAAAAGTCCTAAGCTTCTGCCTTTTTAGAATTCCAAAATGCATTATTCTCCACACTAATCCAAGCTGAGCAGATTGAGGCAGATATTAGTAGAGAACTTTCACAGAAGTGGTCTAAGACAACAGTGGTTTCTTTCATAGTAGCCTGTACACATTCCTACTCCTTCATAAAATGCAACTGGAAAAACAGCCTCAACAGATCACTGGGTTTTATCATTAATTTAGATTCTATATGGGAATAACTGCACAGGGTGCATACTCTTTAAAGGGAGAATGAGATGAGCTCAGGATTGACAAAATGAGCCAAATAAATTAAAAGATTAAAGAGTGGCTGTTGGCATAAGATAAAAAAGCGGGTACTTGATGGATAGGAAGACACTTCTCTGAATATAAAATGTTCTATGAATTACCTAGGACATTTGAAATACTAAATTTTAAAGGAGAAAAAGAAATAAGTAAAGCTAGGTGGCGACATGCTACAGCTGTAAAACATTATTTTCTAACTTACAATTTCTGAGTGGTTTACCTGTCAGGCATCACATCTCCAGTGACACGACCTTGACCTGTCAGTGTGGATGCATTAAAATGCTCTTTCTGGCCTCTAACACTAATAATGATCACAGGGTACAGCATAAAGCATTCTTTAGAATGCTCTGAAGAACAAGGGTAAAAGAAAGAATGACACAAAATGCTTCACATCACAGTTAAAGTTCTGAACTTTTTGTCTGACAAAGGTCAGAGAGGGTAAAGAAGACAGATATTCAAGAAATAAAGGTATGTCTTGTTTTCTTCCAACAATATAAAGCGATTTACTATAAAAAAGAAACATTGTTGGCATAGAGAACACAAACTAAGCACTCCACCTACTTTCTTAATGCTCCTACAGGAGTGAAACTTGAAAGTGCAAAATTCTAACGACTGTGGTCAAAAGCAGAATGGAAGTAGTTTACAAGTTACTGTTAGCAAAATTTTGATATTCTGTATTCAATTTTGGCTGCACAGATCTGCACATTGGATTCATATGATGTCTCTGACATGAATTATTCTTTGAAAGATTCACAAAAAGAGGCAGGAAAAAAAAAATTAAAACCCACCAATTTACAACTCTTACAGGAAGAGGAATACCACTGTTAGCAAAAAGAAAAAAAAAAGTAGGAATGCTTTTTAAAGCATTTCCATTATGAAAGCATATTTCAGAGCAATTACACCAGGCAGAATAATTAGCCTGGTATTTTGTGGATTGATAGCTTTGCACATGTTTTGCCCAAGACTGTCATACCTTCTTAGTGCCACTTCAGTATATGATACAAACTGATTTCTTAATTGATCTAACCTTCTGTCTATAGGAATTCCACAGAGAAAGGAATCACATGGTGTGGAAAAAAACCATAGCATGTGTCCTGCGAGCCTGTTAGCAGACAGAGCCACTGTTGGAAACACAGCTCACTGTCACCCTGTGCAGAGAGCACAGCCTTGCAGACCATATTCAGCACTCTACTGCCAAGGTCCAAAACACCCGTGCTCCTGTCAGCAGCTATCAGTGCAGGCTAATTGGGTGAGCCTCTGCCAGGGGCCCTTTAGCACTAGGCAACAGATTTAAGCATACCACCATAAGGAACGATAAAGATTTAACCCACTTTGGGAATATCTTGCAATTTTTCTGATCTGTGGATGGAAAAACTGAGAGAAAGTACAGGAAGTTCAAATATGTATTTGTATGTTTTCAAAGCAAAAAAGTTTGAATTTTAAACTGTGGTCTATCAGATGTACTACAAAACAATCTTCCCCTCAAAAAGAAAAAAAAAAAAAAAAGGAAGGTCCTTCTCTTCTTTGCCTTCGTCTCAAATATTAATATGTACTGTTGTTCAGTAGTATTTCTCATCCTTTCAAAACATCATTGTATTTGCATTCCTCGTAGGAATATTCAGTTTGGAGGTTCCAAGAGTCTCTTTTTTACAGCTGGCAGAACAGGTCACTAAGGAGCACTTTTTAGTAGGGTCATCCACAGTGGGATCTATCAAGAAAGCTGGAGGAAGGCAGTTGATAAAACAAACAGCATCTCAGAGCAGCCAACTGCCTCCTTAGCCAACACCACAACTTACATTCCTTATTAACATAAGTTATTCCAGGCTGAAAAAGCCTGTCTGTGTCTCAACTTCAGACAGTACTCAGCTTTTGGATCCTACGAGGATACTCACATCACAGATTGTGTTTTCCTGATCCCATTCTCCCTAACAGTGGCAGAAAAAGTTCCAGAAATTGGTCAGGATCATAGGCAGAGCAAGGCTGCTCTCTCTTCTTCCTCCAGCTTTCACCTTCTCCTGGCACTCAAAACTAAATGACATTTCTTACATACATCTGAATTCACTGATCGTTCCCACAGGCTTTTCTTCAAAAACCCTTAGAAAACCCATTTGTCTTTCTAGAGCCCCAGCTCTTCCAGCATCCCTTCACAAGACTCCACTTACTGTGTCTGCTGCTGGGTGTTCTTGTGCAATCCACATTTAAGTGGAAGCAAGAAAAATTGAAAACATACATCTGCAGCAACTACTTGTCAAAGCAAGAAGTATCTACATTACAGCATTGCTTTATATTTCACAATCAGAGTAATCAGACTATATAAGAAAGGATGGGGCTCCTGCTGATATGGAATAGCAACTGCTTTCTTTAAAATCAAGCTGTAAGAGGTTCCCTTTACTTTCAAGGAGCTGGAAGATAGTGCACTCACTTTATTATAATAACCTATTGTATCAACCAATATTGAAACCAATCTCTCTCACCTTCTAGAGGAACAGGATATCTCTAGCTCGAAGATCAGAAAAGTGTTCAAAACAATTATTCATACTTTTTTGTTAGGTAGGAGTTATGTGCAAAAAAATTTATAAGGCTAGAATATGCACATGGACAAAAATAGATTTTTTAGTGCAGCAGAAGCTCAGATGGAAGGCACAGCTCTATTCCTGCTCTGAAGATTGTGATGTCATTTTGTGAAGACTATTTCATATAAAATGCTGAAACTGTTTTCAGAGGGGGAACTGGAATTTGGGTTTCTCCCGAACCGAGTCTGAACTACTCAAACTCCAGGTTCCATTGTTATACTTCTTTCTCTGCTTTATGAATCTTACCTTTTTCCTATTGACAAGGGCTCATCAGTATTTTGCCAGAAGTCCTCCCATCCACCACATGTTAGCCTCCTACTCTCAAATTCCTGTCTCAGTCTGTGTGCTGGAAAAATTAGGCACTGCATTGCCTAAGGATCCTAAATGTTTGTCTGGATCTAGCTTCAAGGGAATGTCCTTGGATCATAGGCATACTCACAGCAAATAGGGAAATGAAGGTCTGAGTTTTAGACACTCCAAAACACTACACATTGTTCATTAGCAACTTGCTAATAAGGAAGAGGTTTTATAAATTTGAAGCTGAAATAGGAACTAAAGAAGATTTACCTCTTAGAACATTCTTTGTTTTCCAAAATTGCGTTGAACCCTTAGATGCACTGAAATAATATTGTGTACTACAACATCATTCCTTGCTGGGAATTTCAGCACAGGGGATATTCTTCAGTACAATGCTGCTCTTTGATATATCTGAGCAGTCATGTCCTCTTCATAACCTATTCCAGTGCTTCCATAATAGATGGCTTCAATCCCAAGTGTACATTCACTTTCACCACTGTGGTATGGCACAAAAAAGAAAACTGCAATCTGCAGCTATGCTGACAAACAACAGGGCGGACACTAACTAAGCACAGGAGGAGAAGAATAAATGAATGTTAAATTGTCTTGAGACTGTGATAATTTCTGTTTATTTTATTAACTTCAATTCAAAGGCAAATTTCAGAATGAACATTTCTGAAAAGAGAATGAAGAGATAAAACACAGAACTTATCCTTTCAAATTAAGTGCCTTGGAAAGAGTGCTTTGGAAAGTTAAACATTATTTTGAAGAAATATAAAATTGTACATAAAATAACCGCTAGACAGTTATTAAAATAGGATTTTCCTAATGATATGAATATACACACATTTTACATCACTTCTTATAAATGCCTATTGAAAGGTACCAGTACTTTGCAGAAGATGAATTTCCAACAAATAATCAATTTCACAGCTACACCTCAGGCTCCAAATGTTTTCTGAAAAAAAGAAACACACCCTTTTTCAAAATGCAGATGCATATTATCATTCAGGTACTGTGAAGTTTTCCCATCTTTGTATTCCATTTGGGTATAGTAATGGCTGCTACTTTTGTTCATTGTTTTCTTCATCCACATGTAAGATCAGATGAAATATTATGTGTTAAAAAAAAATCTAAGAAAAAAATCCTTCGGTGTAACTTAAATATTTATATATATATATATATATTTTAAACCATGTCTAAATTACTTGGAGATAAATATGATTAATTCACAATTCAAAAGGAAACATGAACTGAAAATGTCAAGATTAGACCAGTTGTTTTACTGTGCTCAGCTGTGAAGCAAACAGGAATCACAAGGAAATAGCTTGAATCTTTGATTAGCTTTACAAAATCAGTTTTCAAAATAAAAGGATACATTATCAAGTGAAAGCACAAAGCAGCATAGAAGAGGTATGTATTTCAGCAAACTTGGCTGCACCAAGAATTAATCTTCAAAATTGTTGGATCTCCTGATTCCTGCAATCCCTTAAAACTTTCCCACTTGTGAGTGGAACACTATCTTTTTTCTTCATTCTCTCTTGTCAGATCAAAACCCTAGGAAATGCCAGAAGAATTGCATCAACAAACTATTGGATGAACACTGAGAAGATTAAAATTAATAAGAATTAGTAAATGAAAATTTCTACAGGGTAGACTAGCCTGCAATTTCCAAAAGTTATTCAGATGATCAGGCAAACTTTGGTCAATTGCTCTTGTGCATATTGAAAGCTCTGGACCAAAATACAACTAGACACAGCTTTAGTTATTTCTGTTGTGCTTGAAGAAAATTAGATGTTGTAAAATGCTGATGAGGCCCTAGAAGATAAGAGACTGCTAAAATTAGGAACTCAACATATTCTATGAAGATATTCTGAAATTTCTTATGTAAAACTTAATTTCTTAAGTAACAGCATACTAAAAATGCAAGAAATCACAAACATAATCTACACTGAATCAATGGCTGTATTTTTGCATTATTATTATTTTACTTGAAATATTCAATTAGAGCTGAATGTTAAGAGAAACTGTTAAGATTTTTAATTTTTTTTTCCAGTTCTGAAGAGAATGGATGAAAAAGCAGAATTAAAAAACTTTTCATTGAAAAGTAGAAACTCGCAGTTCAAAATGTAAAAAAAAAAAAAAAAAATTATGTTTGATGTTTTTTGATATAGACAAAAAAGATTAAATATTCCTAGTCTGAATATGTAGCACTGGCTTATCTAAGATGTTTGTTCTCAGGTGACTAAAAAGGAAACTTTAAAATTCTTGCCGAAATATCTCTTGGGTCCCTTTACTTTCTTTGTGTCCTATGGAGCTGTGAGATCCAAGAAGGGTTGCATCTTATTCTATTGCTATGGGTATTAATGTGGAACAGAAGATGCTGGTGAGATACAATTTCCACCATGTAGTGCTGCCATAGTATATAAGGGAGTAATCCCAAGATCGAATAATTTCTCTGGAACATAGATGATCAAGAACCTATTCTGAGTATTACAGTTACCAAATGACTGGATCTTATTGTCTGGATACTTTTATATGTCTAACTGGATTGTACTACAAAGTTCAAAATGGATCTGCATATTTTCCTTAAAAAATGTTGGTGAGCAGATTTTTGGGACTGATAAATCTACATATTATTACAAAATAACCAGTCAAGGAAACTCTGATTTGGTTTTTTTGCATATGGCCTCACCATTAACACTGCATAGAAGACAATCTCCATTACAAGCATGCATACCCTTGAATGGTAGTCTTCATTCTTTAGCACTCATTGCAGATTTTATTAGGATTTCAGGAAAACAAACAAACAAAAAAAATTAAATGCTGCATCATTCAAATAAAAAATAATCTGAATTACATTATTTTGTTTTTGCTGAAAACAAAATTTGGCCAAGACAAGATGGCAGAGTATGACACTAATGATATTCATGTGAGTAGAATCAATGCATCATGTTGTCATAAAACTGGCATTTTCATTTCTCACTCCCACAGACATAAAATAGCAGCATCCAATATGCTGTCAAGGTACTGCATACCAGTGGTAAAATGCATTCAAACTTTCAGATGTGTAAACCAGATGACTATTTCAGAGTGTCTTAGGAATGTCTAAAAGTAGACAGAAACATTTAAACTATATTAGAAAAATTATGTTTGAAGAAAATACACAGATCACAGAATCAAGTAGGTTGAATCTAGTAGGTTGGAAAAGACCTTTGAGATCATCAACTCCGACTTATGACTGAACATCACCTTGTCAACCAGTCCATGGCACCATGTGTTACATTCAGTATTTTTTTAAAAACCTCACGGAACAGTGACTCCACCACCTGCCTCAGCAGCACATTCCAATGCCCAATCACCCCTTCTGTGAATAACTTCTTCCTAATGTCTGGACTAAACCTTCTCTGGTGCAATTTAAGACTCTGTCCTCTTGTCCTGTCACTTGTCAGCTGGGAAAAGAGACCAAACCTCACCCGGCTACAACCTCCTTTCAGACAGCTGTAGAGAGTGATAAGGTCTCCCCTGAGCCTCCTCTTGTCCTGATCCTTGGGGGACACCACTGGTGACTGGCCCCAGCTGGATGCAGCACCATTCACCAGCACTCCCTGGGCCCAGCCATCCAGCCAGTTCTTAACCCAGAAAAGAGTGCTCCTGTCCAAGCCGTGGGCTGCAGCTTCTCCAGGAGAAGGCCAAGGAAGATGGTATCAAATATTTTGCTGAAGTCCAGTTAGACAACACTCACAGCCTTCCCCTAGGCAGTTCACCTGGTCAGAAAAGGACATCAGAAAAGGTTGATGAGGCAGAACTCTCCCCTCCTAAATCCATGGTGGCTGGGTTTGATCCCCCATCCATCCTGCAGGTAATTGGACTCAGGATGATTTGTTCCAAAATCTTGTAAAGCACTGAAGTCAGTCTGACAGGCCTATAGTTTCCTGGTTCCTCCTTCTGGCCCTTCCTGTGGATGGGTATCACACCGGCCACCTTCCAGTGACCTGAGACCTCTCCAGTAAGACAAGAACGGTGATAAATGATGGAAAGCAACTTGGCCAGCTCTTCCGCCAGCTCCCTCATAATCCTAGGAGGAATCCCATCCAGTCCCATAAATTTGTAAGTATCTAAGCATCTCAGCAGATCACTAACTGCTTCCTCCTGGATTACAGGGAGTCCATTCTGCTCCCTGTCCCTGTCTACCAGTTCAGGTGGCCAGCTGTCCCAAGGCAAAGAAGGTGTTAAGTACCTCAGCCTTTCCCTCATCTTTGGTGACTATATTACCCTGGTTCAAAAAGGAATGGAGGTTTTGCTTGTCTCTCCTTTTGCTATTAATGTTTTTATAAATACATTTTGTTATTCTTTATAGAAGTGGCCAGAATAAGTTTTAATTAAAATTTCACCTCTCTAATTTTCTTTCACCATGATATAACAATATCCTTAAACACTTCCTGAGTCGCCTGCCCCTTTTTCCACTCTCTTTTTTTTTCCCCTGAATNACTCTCTTTTTTTTTTCCCCTGAATGGCCACAAAAGCTCCCTGCCCAGCCAGGCTGGTTGTTTTCCCCACCAGCTCATCTTTTGGCACATAGGGACAGCCTGCTCCTGTGCCTTCAAGATTTCTTTCTTGAAGCACGCTCAGCCTTCCTGTATGTCTTTGTTTTTAAGGGCTGTTTCCCAAGGTACTGTCTGAATCAGCATCTTAAGTAAGCTGAATTCTGCTCTCCAAAAGTCCAGTACAGAATTTTTTTTATGCCCCTCCTAGTTTCACTGAGTATTGAAAACTCCATTATTTCATGGTCACTGTACCCCAGATGGCCTCCAACCATCACATCTCCCACCAGGCCTTCTCTGTTTGTAAACAGAAAAGATCTAGGAGAGCCTCACCCTGGTGGGCTCCCTCACTGGCTCCAACAAGAAGCTATCCTCCATACACTTCAAGAACTTGCTAGACTGCCTCTTCTCTGCGGTGTTGAGTTCCCAGCAGATATCTGGTAGGTTAAAGTCTCCTGCAAGGGGAAGGGTTGGTGATTTGAAACATTCTCCAGCTGCTTATAGAATAATTCATGCATCTCTTCATCCTGCTCGAGTGGTCTATAAAAGATTCCCACCAGGATGTTGGCTTTGTTGACCTTTCCCCTGATTCTTACCCACAGGCACTCAACCTTATTGTCACTGACCTCAATTTCCACTGAGTCAAGGGCCTCACTAACATACAGAGCCACCCCTCCATCTCCTCTCCCTCTGTCTTTTCTGAGAGTGTTTCACCATCCATTGCAGCAGTCCAGTCATGCAAGTCATCCCACCACATTTTCATGAAGGTGACGACATTACAGGTTTCCTGCTGTACCATGGCTTCTTCCTGTTCATAGCCCATGCTGCATGCTTTAGTGTACATGCACTTCAGCTGGGCTGCTGATTTCACCCCTAACTCAGGTTTACCACCCTTGGGCTAATTTCTAGAGAGCCTGGTTTCATCCTCTTCCCCCTTCAAACCTAATTTAAAGCCCTCTCAACCAGCCCTGCCAGCTAGGGCTAGAATCCTTTTGCCTTTGCTAGATAGATAGAGCTCATCAGATTCTAGCTGGCTCAATGCCATAAAAATTGCCCCATGATCAAAAAAACCAAAATTGTGCTGGTAGTAGCAGTCCTTAAGCCACTCATTGATAACATGGGTTTTCCTGTTCCTTTTGTTATCCATCCCTGCTATTGAAGGAAATGAGCAGAACAGCACCTGTGCTCTTGCCCCATTAACCAATCAACCCGGAGCCTTGAAGCCTTTTTTAATTACCTTAGTACCTTTCTTATCAGTCTCATCACTGCCAACCTGGACAAGCAGCAGTGGTTAATAATCTTGGGGCTGAATTAGTTCAGGGAGTGTCCTGGTGAAATCCTGCACCCAGGCCCCAGAGAGGCAGCAGACTTCCCTGTGGGATGGATCCACAGGAGCCTTCGTTCCCCTCAGAACAGTCACCTTCTACAACTACCCTTCTTTTCTTCTTAATACATCTTGGATATATTGTATATTGGTAAACAATAAGTGAGATAGAAATCTGATTTTGCACTTGCTCTCCCTAGGGTAAACTTGAGATGCAAGTGAAGGAAACCAATATACCTTATGCAGCTGCTATAAAAAAGTTTCTTAATTTGTTCTCTCTACTCATTCTCTCAAACATTGAACTATTAGGTGGAAATCTTGATCTTTAAGAACCATTATACTGCAGAAATCAGAAACCTAACTACCAAGTTGCAATAGGTCATAATAATTTTTCATTTATTAGAAAAGCCCGTCTGATTTTTTCACTGAAGCAGAAAAAATAATGTTGCAAAACGGAGTCCAGCTAATAATGCAGAAAGGGAAAAACCACAGAAAAATAGATAGTTCAGTTTTACTTCTTAGCTATTCAGTTTGTACTTTGGACAGGAAATAGTGATTCATATCTATTGACATAATGAGCTTACAAAGAAAAGAAAATAGGCAATAAAGTATCTAAAGATGCCAAAAAACTATAAATGTCAATCAACATCAACAGCTTTATCTTGTATTGATTTTTATATAGATGAAAATCCACTTATTAAATCTAAGCCATATAGTTTCACTTTGTCTTCGACCTCAGTCAACAGATTCAGAACGTACTAATGTAATTTATGGCATAAAATGTGGCCAACTCCACAGTTTGTGTGATGCTACAATTACATCATCCATAACTATATCCCTCTGTTAGGACAAGTTCAAATTCCTTGCTCTTGACACTCAGTGACCCAAATTACTCAGACTTAACCTATAATTTTGGCCTTGTCTTCTATGTGCTAAGGACATGAATTCAACACTGCTTTAATTTTCTTCTACCATTTTATTTTCATGCTCTCTTTCTAACTGTTTTAGATTCATGGAATGGCCTCTGAATTCCTACTTAAAGACCTCGTTCTTTCATCATTCAAACGACTTCTAAAACCTTTCTCCCAAAATCTTCCATTAAAGGAACTAATGCACTCAGCAATCAGAAACATAGACATGTCTGACAGCTAATTGCATAATAATTTATAGAAGTTATAGTCACATTTCTATCTGTTTTTTGTTCTTGTTTATTTTCTCCTCTTTTTGCGTCACATATGAGTTTACATTGTAACCTCTTCATTGTAGGGGCCTTTTCATTAGCTGCTTCATCATTATTTTTCATAAAAGCAAAATAATATACATTTCCCTATGACACTACAATATTTAGTCATTCAAAAGTAAGGAATAAATTTATGAAGAAGACAAGATGCTAGAAGCTGGAAAGAGAAGTATTTTTCTCACAATGGTGACCTGAACATCTCAATCCTTAGAAAATATAATGGGGTGTAACTCTGAAACTCCCCTGAAAACAGAACTTATTCATAAAATGTATGCTTTCTAGCAATAAAAATCACCAATCACCACTTTCATGAAAAACCCTTAAAACTAAAACTGTAGCATTAAGAAGCATGCTATATGATACCACCATCTGAACCAGGTATGTGATTCAGGATGAATGTCTGAGATCCATACACATTCAACATTAAAAAAAATGAAACCATTTACCCCACCCTAAAATAGATGCCAGAGAAAGGCAAGATGAATCACAGTTTGAAGGATGACTGTATTTTGAATATTTAATATGTGACTTTTTTTAATTAAAATTGGCTTGGAGAGTCCGTTTGGTACTACAGGAATCAAGCAAAGAATCGTGGTTGTTTCAGGGTAGATTTCTAAATGGTTTACATCAAAACAAAAATATCAAAAGTTAGCTACAAGCCAATATTCATATTCTCGTATGTATTTATGTCAGTTATCTGAATATATAGTTATTTTAAATAACTTCCATGCAGCACAAGAGCAGAAGAACCGACTAAAACACTTTGTTTGAATTTTAGAGAAAAATCTCATTAAGAACACATCACAATATTAATGCATGGAGTATATGGAGAAATTACTCATCTACACATTTAACATAACAAAATCAGAAGCACTTCTATACAACTGTATTTAAACTATTCCAGGAACTCTTTTTTTCCCACGGTCTTTTGGGGGAATTTAGAATGAATTTTGTGTTCTCTGGTCTGTATATTCTATGCCACAAAATCTAATACAATTCTGAAATTCAGAATTTCTATGTTCCTCCTATCTGTAAGAGTATTAAAACACACCATTTTCTACATTTTACATCTATATTCAATTTCTAAAAACATAGATCCTTTTAATCAATGTAGTATCTAAGGTAGTATACTATATACAAATGAATTAGTTGATTATTCAGCTTATTTATTATTTAGATTTAATTGTTTACTTGGTACATTTATAATTGAGGGGCTTTTTAGAAATACATTTATGGAAAAAATAGAACTGTTAAGGTATTTTCCTAAGTAGATAAGTATTTGATGGTATTCTTAGATGGATAATCATGATAGTTAAATTCCAAATAAATTTGTTTTATAAAAATTCTATTCTATCTTCTACAAATTAAGCATAAGAAATATTTCTGAGGCAAATAAATTTACAATATTTATTTTCCTCTTTTTAAAATTACTTCAGATGTTCAGTGTTCAGAACTGACTGTTAGTTATCTATATGCAATACAACCATGTAACAACCTGTTTTCAAATGTGTCATAAGTTGCAAAATATGCATTTGATTTGCTCACATTTTTAATGGAAGTAAAAATTATGAAAATTGCCCTCTCCAAGGCAAGAAAAGATGTTTTTCTTTTTCCTCGAACCCCTCACTAGTTATTCCCTGATTTAGGAGAGATGAAGTATAATTTATAGACAGAGAAGTGATACGGTCATTTTTTGTTATATTTTGTATATCTGAATGAGTATATGAAAATTACAAACCACACAGTGTTTATGTTTTGTGAAAACCTGTGGCACATGGATTCCGTATGTGGACATCTCAAATCTAAATTTTCAGGAGTTTTTACTCTGAGTTTAGCGATAAAACACACGCCAACTGCTGTAGTAGACACCACAGATAAATGGCCTTGGTAAAACAGACAATTAATTTGTGGCTGGCTTTACTTCAATGAAGAAGAGATGAAAATAAATCTATAGCTTTTATAATTTGAAATGGAAAGTCCTCCTGACTGGAATTTATACCAGAAGAAACATTAGATATTCACCAGAGACAGCAGTGATCAAGGAGTATATCCCACACCTTCTGCAGAAAGGAGATGCCATCATGCGGGTAGAGGCTTGGATGAGAAACACTTGGGTTCCACAGGAAAATTTGTTTGACTAGGAATACTGAATAATTTTAAAACTTAAAACCCAAGCACAATCAGTATGTTTTGCCCTAAATATATTGCAGATGTTGAATTCTTCTAATTCTTCTGAAAGTTAAAATGGCAAAATAAAGATGCATGTACCAGACTCTCACATATGTACCACCAAAACATACCCTTTAAGCTTCTGCTACGTACGCTATTATTGCTATAAATACCAGGATAACTCTAGTTAATGCCTAAGTTACTTTTTGAACTTCTTTAATTTTTGTTACATTCAAAAGTAGAAAAAGTTGAACTCCAACAGGATTTTCTTCTCCTTGTAGTTTATTTGTTCCCACTGCTATGTTTCACCTTGAAATCTGCTAGTAAATGTACAACATCATGTTCTGTGACCTGCCCTCTTCATTCCAGCTCTTGTTTGTTCCAGTGGGGTGATTTTAATTTCATTTTATTACAGCTTAGGTCATCTACATTCTGGTTTAAAACACTTGGTTTGTCATGTAAAGATTCTGCTCTAATTGATCTTGATTTATTTGCCCTATTTATTTCTTTGGACTGTCTGTGTTTTTGGAACAAAAACTATAAAAATATCTGTGATAGTAGCTTCTGTTAGCTTGTTTGGTGAGTGCTACTCACANTCTTCTTCCCCTCTTCCCTTCATCTCTCCTTCCCTAAACCTGTGGACTCTTCAACCATACAAAAAGAATGAAAGAAAATCAGCAGTTGCCCTACATTTCTCAAGTTCATTTAGCGCCACCTAAAACCTGGGATGATTCAAGAATGCAAAAAACACTGTGAAATCCACAGACTGAATTACAAAACTTGCCTTTACAAAGCACCTACCAAGAACAAACCCAGTTGATAAATATAATATTACTAATATACCAATCATAGTAAGATATATGCAGTCACTTTAAAAACTCATTTCACTTTTTATATTCTTTTCAATATTTTGTATTTCCAACTAAAGAAGTTTGCCCTGCCTATAAGAAGCAAAGCATTATAGAAGAAGGCTTGTCTTCTCCTTATCTTTTGTATTCTCTGTTATTTTCAGTTCTTTTGAATATCCATTTTAAATTTCTAGGTATGACAGACGCCTCGACCCCTAAAGCAGAATTTTACATTGTTCAGGTAAATGTCTGAAGTCAATGACAGCAAATCCAAGTCATGTTTCATTTTCAAAATGTTTTCTCATCCCCACTATTGCTTCTTTCTGCCAGCTTGTATCCTCCAGCACACTGATCACTGTTTTAGCAAAGTGCTATAATTTTGTACATTGTACTTTTGGAAATCATGTTAATCAGCATTTGGCCCAAGAATAACTGAGTCAGATGGGGACAGGAAAGAAAATAATTGAAAATTACATGCTGGGTGGCTATTTATGTGATACTTAAAAAATTCAGATGGCTTATATACCACTATTCGTTTCTCAAGTTTGTAGGAATTATCAGTCTTATATTACTTTGCAGTAAATGGCATTACAATAGTCAAAAATGTAACTGGGTCCTTTCAGAAAATATTGTTCTTCCTTATTGTATACAGCACACTAATCATGATTTTCAGTTTTAAAATACTTTTTAGTGATTGTTAGAGAATCATTCTGGAATTTCTACTATAAAATTCAATTTTCAGCACCTCTCCATGAAAAGAATCAAAATAATCATAAAAAAAATTCAACTTAATAAAGAAACCAGAAATAAAGAAATAAAGATACTTTAAGACTGATGAATATCTAATTTGGACTAGACAATCATTCCAGGTGCCTTTCAACTGAAATTATTGTATCCTAAATTTAATACAGGTAATTTAATGTCAATAGAAACAATACACAATGTAACAGGGATAAGGTATTTTCTCTAATCCAACTTAACGGGAACAGAGGCTATCAAAGTAGCTTTGTTTTAAATCATCCTTTAATATTTTTATCATAAAAGAGCTTTAAGGTGTTTATATGGTGCTAATCATTAATAACCTGTGGGGTTATTTTCAGGTCAAAATAATTTTATTATAGAAACTAAATGCTTGTTTTTGCAATAGTCATCTTCAACTCATTCTTAACATTAGGTAGTTTTACTTTAATTCTTTTCACTGCAAGGTCAGCACAAATTCTTGAAAAAGCTTACTGCACTCAAGTTTTGGTATCTTAACTTGAAAGGAGTCCTGCAGCACTGTACATGCTGGAGCAATGACACAGAGTGTGCAGGTGCTTCACAGAGTTACCTGATAGTTTGTCCAGTTTGATGCTCTACATCTTCCTCGTGAGGGTTAGCAGAGGGGCAGACACTGATCTCTTCAGTTTGGTGATCCATGAGAGGACCTGAGGGAATGGCCTGAAGTTGTGTCAGGGGAGGTTTAGGATGGATATTAGTTTCTTCACTCAGAGGATGGTTGGGCACTGGAACAGGCTCCCCAGGAAATGGTCACAGCACCAAGCCTGACAGAGTTCAAGAGGTGTTTGGAAAATGCTCTCAGGCACATGGACTCTTGGGGATGGTGCTGTGCAGCATCAGGAGTTCAATTCGATGATCCTTGTGGATCCCTTCCAACTCAAGAGATCCTGTGATTTTAATTTTTCCTAAAACAGCAGACTCACTGCCATCCCATTCAAACATGGGAATCTGCTTACAGTGCCAAGAGTCACCCTCACTCTCATGTTGGGAACTCATCTTTTCTGTTTCAGTAACTTCAGTTTCAGCTGGTTTTTTTCAGCTTCTTTTTCTAAAGAGAGGTGTGGGTTGAAAAGGAAATGCCAAACTCAGACTACCCATGAGAGCAAATAATTCTTCATTTTACCAGCAGTAATCAGCCATTTGGTGTGTCTGCGAGGATGGTTTAGTAATGTCTTTGTGACTGATGTTGAAACTACAGTAAAAGACAGGGGATGTAAAGACCATAAAAATGATAATTCTTTAAGGTAACATAAAAAAACCACAGAAACAAGATTTTGGATAGGACAAAATGACAGCTGTTGAAATTGCCCTTTTCAAAGAGTCAAAATAGCATTCAGCTTGAAGTTCATCTTATAAGGCATTCAGGAAAGGAATGTTACTTTGAAAATAGAGAGAAGTCACACTGGAAAATGAGAGACGGAGAAAAAGAGCTTCAGTAAAGTCTCTTATGAAGGTGAAATGTTCTGGGATTTATTTTCAGATACAATTTACTTGAGTTTAATACTACTTCCACTACAGTAACAAAGAACACAGCAATATGTTTCAGCTAAAACTATTTGGAAGAGTGACTTCCTAAATTCAATGCTAAGTTGGTGCATAAGTATAGAGAAAAGTAATAAATATTAATATATGCATACATACACATATATACTTATGCATACATACATGCAGAATTCAAAGCATTTGAAATTTTGTCATAAACATTTTGTAGTATAACCACAGAGATTAACAATCAAATTTCATTTCTAACATTTTGCAATATTTCAGATGAACAGAGCATAAAAAAAAAAACTTGGACCAAGAGTTTGTCTTCTCACAGACAGCATTTTTTACTAAGTACATTTCACAAAATTTGGAAAATTAAAACTAATTTAATTCTGCAATTTAATAATGCAAAAGTGCTATTTTTGTATTGTAAATCTCTTGCCTGTTTTTTCTTACTTTACTGATCAAAATAAAATATCATAATCCTTTTTTCACTAAAAGACTAAAGAGATTTCTAAATTTCATTCTCTCTAATGCACTATCAAGAGAATTGCCTTCTAAATTACAGTTACACAACAAAATGCTCTGAAGTCAAAGTACTTTTCAAGTGTCAGCTACAGCATAATTTGAAGTTAATGTAGATGTCCAGACATAATTCACTGACTAAATTTAACTTACAAGACCTTTAGGAACTACAATTCACAAGAAGAATTAAATTTGACTCTGATAGCCAGGCTGACATTACAGGATATTATTTAAAGTAATTTTATATTTTACTTGTTATAGTATCCTTTAGCTACACGAACAGTTCTGAAACAAGATATATACACTTTTTAAAGCACAGTGTTGTTCTCAACATTGAAACGGTATAGAAGACAACAATTCTGACAAATATTTATCAATATCTGACATAAAAATGTACCTGAGTATATTTATGTTGGATGCATTAATACACATATGAATATTAATAATAAATGTGAAAGTTGAGGAAGAGTTTTTGGAAATTGGCATTTGTCATACTGGAATCATACTGGACTGGTATGTCCAATACTGGACATACCTTTTCTTTACGTCCTTACAAACTGGCTAATGTAAAATAGAAATAGACTACCAAACTGTCAAAAATGCTATTACATTCTAAGTTTAATAAGAGCCAAGTAAATTCCATCTTCAATGATGATAGAATAGTTTGGCAATTACCTTTATAAAACACATTCCTTTGTAAGTGATAATTAGCTTAATGTCAGTAAAACTTAACCTGCTGGGAAATGCTGGAATGACTAATTACTCGATACCACTCTGACAGATGAATATTAAGATTTATTTTCCCTTATCTGAAATTATTGTGTTGCTTTTATTCAGTTTAACTTAAAGGAGGTAAGGATGTATCCTTTTTTTTGCAGACTTATGTGTTGATTGCTTTATAAAACAAAATCTTTTGGGGATTTATACTCTTCTTCTCCATATCTTCTATAAAACATACTGGATTTTTTTTCCAGTTGAGAAATCTGGATGGCATCTCACCTGATGGTTATATCACTTGAATTTCAACTATGGAATATAAGCCTTTACAGATGTGTAAATACTTACACTTCATATTTCCCACTATTCAGTGTCACAAGCAAGCACTGAAAGATTTTTCTTCGGCTTCAGTATTGGATTTCTGTGGCCAGATTTTGATAACAGGGGAGCAACAGGAGTGGCTTCTGTGAGAAGCTGCCAGAAGCTTCCCCTTGTCCAGCAGAGCAAGTGCCAGATGGTTCCAGGATGGATGTGCCACTAGTCAAGGCTGAGCCCATCAGGAATGATTGTAACACCTCTTTGCTAAAGTATTCAAGAAGAAAAAAATTATTGGTGAGAACATGTGAGAGGAAGAGCCCTGCAGACACCAGGGTCAGTGCAGAGGGAGGGGCAGGAGGTGCTCTAGGCACCAGAGCTGGGATTCCCCTGCAGCCCGTGGTGCAGCCCATGGTGAGGCAGCTGTGCCTCTGCAGCCCATGGAGAACCACAGGGATGCAGAGATCCACCTGCAGCCCATGCAGGAGACCCACACTGGAGCAGGAGGATGCTTGGGAAAAGGCTGTGATCTGGTGGGAAGCCTGTGCTGGAGCAGGATGCTGGCAGGGACCTGCAGACCCGTGGAGAGAGGAGTCCACTCTGAAGCAGAGGTAGGACTTGTGGCCTTGTGGGGGACCCACACTGTAATAGGCTGTGCCTGAAGGACTGCACCCTGTGGCAGAGTGATTCACATGGAGCAGTTTGTGGAGAACTGTTGCTCCTGAGATGGACTCACAATGAAGAAGTTCATGGAGGACTGTGTACTATGGGAGTAACCCTGAGATGGAGCAGGAGAAGGACTCCTCTCCCTGATCAGGAGCAGAAATAATCCATAATGGACTGGCCATAACCCCATTCCTATTTCCCCATGCCACAGGGGAAGGTAGAGCTGGGACAGGGGGAAGGGTGGGGGAAGGAGTTTTTAAGGTCTTACTTTATTTCTCATTGTCTTCTTATTATTTTGTTGGTAATAAATTCAATAATTAACTCTTAGCCTGTTTTGCCCATTACAGGATTTGGTGAGTGATTTCTCCCAGTACGTATCTCAATTCATGAACCTTTCATTATATTTTCCCTTCCTGTCCAGCTGCGGAGGGGAGTGATAGGGAGGCTTTGCTGGGTGCCTGGCATCCAGCTGGGGCCAAACCATTACATCTTCCCTGCATACCTGAAATTAGGAGTCATTCTTTCTTCTTGTTATGAGAGTCATTTAACCTCAGAAAGTTACAGCCAAAATTGGTTTGTGTTTTAAGCCAAAACAAAGGGATTAGCAAATATTTAGTGTTTGCTTCATATCTTCAGCAAAATAAAATAGAGAAACTTCAAAAATAATAAAAAAAAAAGTTAAATTCCCAGGGAATCCCTAAAATCCCAGACAAAGTCACAGGGAGAAACCCAGAGAACCTATCCAGCTTTTCAATAATTTAGTATTTATTTTACCAAATGATCAAACCAACAGCTGTTGGAAGAAAATATATAAGGAGATTTTCTTAAATAAATAAAATTTTTAAAATCTACAAATAACCTAAATTTTTAAGTAATCTCCAAACACATGGTACAATGATGTGGAACAAGAGTTCATTATCATCAAGGCTTGTAATAAAAGCAGTATCTTCTATCTTCTTCCATTTCAGCTATCAGTGGAAAAATTTGAAAGAGCTGATAAACAGATTAAACTGGATTTGGAGACACTATTACGTTTCTCCCTGTAGGGGGTTTAGTGCTGGCCAAACACCAGTATATCCACTAGAATTATTTACTCATTTCCTGTTGTGAGATATGGATTAGGAGGGGGGCAAAACAGGCTCAAAACTTTAAAGGGTAGAAAGAAATCTTTATTAACAGAATTAAAAGAAAAATAATAAGAAAATCAGAATAAACCTTCAGAAAACTTCTGTTTTCCCCATACCCTCTTTTCTTTCCCAGTGACAACATACAGAGACAAAACCTGGAACTTTCAGTCAGTTTGCCACCTCTAGAATAGTCTTTTTTCAGTTCACTTAGAGAGAGGAGTCTCTCTTGCCATGCCATGGAGACTCCTCCACAAGAAACAGTTCTCTTGTAGCTTCAATGTCACAGCAAATCAGCTGCCCAGTAAAGGAAAAATCTACTCACAGTGTGAAAGTCCCTCCCATGCCTTGCAGCTTTCCCATAGCTGCTTTCATGGGCCGTGTCAACCTATGGAGTACTGCTTTAAGGATGAGCTATTCTAGCATAAAAACAAAAGTTCTCTTATCCCTGCGGTCAAGGGAACTTTTACCCTTCTTTTCCCTGGGGCAAAGTTTCTCATTTCGCTCATATCTCTCTGTTTAAGCTCATTGGATTACAGCTACTACAACATCTGCTTTGCTATGAACGCTTGGCCGCCACAAGCCAGTTCAACACTGGTGTTTCTGCTCACGGCTATGACTAGAACACTGCATCCCCACAATGTATTCCATGAGTTACAGGCGAGAAAAATAAAAGTCTGAGGTATCAATTATATCTTCACCATAGCCTTACAAGAAAATTTCAGCCCAAGACTAAGATACCTCCTCGATCCCCTCCTATCCAGAATTTCTTCACTGACCTCAGTGTCCCAGGTTGCTTTCTCTACATGTTTTCACCCTTTCCTTTTCCTGATTCAAGAGAGAATTGGTGTTCACAGGTTCATTTGTTCTCAAGCTTTATCAAATGAAACAGTTTTTATAGAGTTCTACAGCATTGAAAGGTTGATCTCATCCAGGCTCTGCAATTGAGGAATCGCTGTGTCCCTCGCTGCCAATCACGTGGTCTCCACCAGAACCGCACAAGCTGTGCTGGCTGCCAGTGCCTCCACTGCGCCTTCCCTTCATGCAAGGCACCAGAAAAAAAAAAAAGAAAATTGCTGCCACTACTTTTGTCCTTCGGTCCACAGCATGGCTGGCTAAAAGCAGCTAAGCAAACAAAGTTCATTGCGAGCCATGCCGAGATAGCCATGGCCATGCAGTGCCGCCCCAGTCACACCAATTTCAGCTGCACAGTCCCGGCCACGTGGCCACTCCCAGACCGGGCTGGCGGAGGCCACTCCTGGCCCTGGCCACTCCTGGCTTTGGGACTGCCTCCAGTGCTGGCCATAGGGCTACTCCCAGCACTGGTCCCGGCTGCGTGGTTCCTTGCATTGGGACAGTCCCGGAGCCATGGCCTGGTGGCGGCAGAAATCTCATCCGAGCCACGTCCCAACCTGGCTGCGTGGGCTGCACGGGGCCGGCCCAGCCAGCGCTGTAGCAGAGCTTGGCCCTACCAGGCCCAGCCCAACCTGGCCATGCAGCTCTGTGGGGCCAGTTACCGGGAAGCCAAGAGAGCTTTTTCCGCGCTTTGTTCATATTTTAAATGTGTTTTTCCACATGTTCAACTCTTCCAAATGGTTTAACCGGGTGTCAATCTTCAAAACTAGCCAGCTGATTGGCTCTTCAAAACTAGCCAGTTGATTGGCTCTGCCAGGTCCCCACAGGGAACCGCCCCGGCAGCCCCTGGACTCTTCTCCAGCTGAAAACCAGAATTTGTTAACCATGACATTCCCCATAAGGTTTGATGTCTCTGTTGCAAAATAAATAATTCAAAATAAACTTAAAAAAAATATTTGTCTTAATAGTATATATAAATGTTATATAAAAAAAAATTCCACTGAACTTTGACTGCATGAATTGTTCATAGTATTGTTCATAACACATAGTATATAAGCGATACTACTTATATATAAGTATAAAAGCGATACTACAACTGACCTCCAAGGAAAACAAGCCTGTACACAGCAGGGTTTCTTGCTGTGCTATTAATGTTTTATTGAAAAGGATATAATGCTTCTCCCACAATCTACAAACTACTTTATTGTCAGTGCTGACAATTAGACTGTAACTACCATAAATAGATGAATCTTAATTGTGTGGCCTAATAATATATTAAAGTATATCTTTAGGTCTCAACACATTTGTATGTATTCGATGACTTAAGATCTAGGGGCAGACTGCCTTCATCAATTTGTGCATAAAGGCTTATTTAATAGGTACTTTCATCAGGGAAGTCCTGAACAAAAGAAAAAAATGTGCACCTTTTTCAGGACAAAATCTTTTCAGCCAGGACCGCAGTGTTCATATGGTGTGGGCACATCACCTTGGATCCAGAACATGCATTTTCTCATTAGCTATTCCATCTTTGTAAGTAAGGTCTTAAATTCAATAACTCTCACTGGCAGGCCAATTTGTTTTTAACAGCTACTCTCTTTGCAAGACACCTTGTACTGCAGTCATGGGGTTTTATTCATTTGAATCATATGGCTAAATATAATTATAGCTGTCAATTACTTTGTACTTTCAAAAACACAGAAAATGTCTTACATTGTATGTAAGGCACCATTAGTGGAATTGTTTCCTTCCTAATTGGCAGAGGTTGGAAGTGTTCTTCAGGCTTTTTGGATTTCTTCTGTGCTTGCCCTCCCCCCATACTTTTCTTCTAAAAAAAACCCCAAACATTAATTTTATCCAATGACATTTATATGTAAATACTTCAAAGAGCTGGCAGTGCCAACCAGAATATGAACTATAATAATCTGACGTAAGGCATTAAACCTCCAGCAAACCTGAATTACTTATGCAACCTTTGGCAAGGGTAACCTTATATTCTTCACTAATCTGTGGGAGAGCTTCAACAGAAAAGGTAAACCACCTCCTCATCAGGACTAACCTACAGCTACCCTGGTTAGCACAGTCTGAAATATGCCCTCAGTTAAAGGAGGCAAATACAGAACTCCAATACCCTCACTCTGGGCTACAGTGAAGAACAGGAATAGGTGTGGGGATGGGGGTCAGGGGAGTGAGATTGCCTGGACATTTCTCCTTTCCTTCTACAATTCAAAGAGATAAATGAGCCCTGAATGAATCCTGGAAAGCAAAAGTCAATCTAACCCTCTGCTAATGAAGCAGTCCTCTTAAAGCTACTGCCTAATTATCTCACATCTCTTAGACAGAATCTCACTCCAGGGGCCTTTAAAATACAGTCTTTCCCTTTATTCCTCAAGCCTGGGTGTGGCAGATGTATTTAGCATTTATTAAACCCCAGGAATGAGGCATCAGGTAGTCCCTGCAGTGAGTTGCGCGTCTTCTGCCTCCCTTGACGCATCTGCACTCCTTTTCCTAAGCCCACAGAGGGGGCATTTTATGAGCAGACTTGGAGCATACCCTTGTTCTCAGTGTCTCCCTGGCTTGCTTTCCAAACACATTGACAGAAAGCACCTCTCAGGGAATGAACAGGGTGTTTTCAACCTTAGTCAGATTTGTCCACACACTCAATAATCATCTCACCAGCGTTTATGTGCGTTATTCAACTTTACTTTCAGATACATAGTTTATTATTTATTTTTTCTCCTTCCATCTCTTCCTGAAGAATGTCTGAATGTTTATTCTGTTTCAAGCAGCAAGAAATCATCAGCTGACTAGGGCTTGAGAGGGTGGTTGGGTGGGCTTTTTGGTTTGGGTTTTCTCTTTTTTCCTCTGATTTTTCATATCTGAGAGCAGATTTGGGATATATTTATAAGTTTGCAACACTGTGTTGGCTCCCACCAGAATGGTGTCACTGAGCACATACAGGTTCAATGTTTCCAATACAGTCTTAGGAAACAAACATTCTTTGGAGAATATGTTACAACAAACTAACCTCTAGATTTCTTTCATAAACCTATGATTCAATAATAATAATTTCATGGCTCACCTCTGTAGTGGTAATTTTATTTACTCACTATTTTAAAAATATACTTCCTAGAAACTCATCTGGTAGTGATTGCAAAATTGCATTAAACCTTATAAACAGATGGTTCTCCCAATTTGCTGGCTATCAAATTCATATATCATCACCTTCTCAGAGGTGGTTAACATAAACCAGAAATGTTCAGCAGCCTTTAATAACCATTGGCTCCACAAACTATATTAACTATATGAAGACAGCTTTCAGCAGCAAAGTATTTGCAAATATATTTCATCTCTCCAGAAAAATAGTCTCAACTATTGGCAGTGAACTTAAATTAGATTCACAAGATTTTAAGGGAGTCAAAATGCTACAGGAAAACATCTTACCTAAAGAATAAGGATCTTGCAGTAAAAGATAATATTAGATTTTAAATTTTTTTTTCTTTGTAAAATATTTCTGTAGAATGAGAGACTTCACAGAGCAGTTCATACACCTCATGACTACTCCATCAGTGTAACAAAAGAATTTCAATAATGTATTGCAAGTGAATATAAAGTCCCATAACTACTACAAATTCTTATTCACTTAAAATAAAACACCTATACTATGTAATTTAGGAGCTAAATATTGCAAAATGACAGTTTTCTACAATTTTTGAAAATACTGAATTACCTTACCAGATCCTAATTAAAGAATGTATACATCACAGACATTCCAACTGAAAAAAACACATCCTTAGGCCTATGAAGGCTTAATGATATATGAAAAATACACCAGATGTATGAAAAAAAACCCATAGTAAATGTAATTTGGAAGAGCTCTATCGCTGAGGTGAGACACAGCCTTGCTTCTTAGAGGCAAAAAAAGTCTTCTCACTTTTTAAACTAGGTCAGAAAATACATATGAAATTCATTCACCTTTTTTTTTTCTTTTTTTTTTTTGAGAAATGTAGTATTCATAAAATGAGGTATTTTCTTCAAGGTATATGACCTCTACAATGTGGCTAGCAACACCATACCATAGCACCATGTATTTTAAGAAGAAATTTAAAAAGGAAAATGCAGTGGAATGTGCCTCTGCCCATGGCAGGTGAGTTGGAACTAGGTGACCTTTAAAGTCCCTTTAAACTCAAATCGTTTTGTGATTCTGTGATTCTGTGATGATGGTAAACTTCTGAGACAATGTCTCATATATAGGAGTATCAGGCAACCTGAAAAAAGTATGAACCTCTAATCTCTCTAAGTGATGTGAAGATCAAAAAGATTTCGAATTAACCATTCCTGGATGAAAGATGAACTTTCATAAAGAACTTCAGGAATGTTTTTCAAACTAGTCACATGTTCCAGGCAGCAAATCAGCTGATAGAATATTTAAGTTCATAGAAAGAGAAAAAATAATAATAATTGCATAAAAGATCATGAGGAAGGGTTTATAAAACTGGTAAAATATACAAGTAAGCATCTTAATTTCTGTGTACAACCTGAACAAACTAGAGGGAAACGAATCATTGGTTTGTACATACTTACCGAAAGGAAATATCATTTGCTGATTAACGCAGCATTTTATTTTTTCTAAGAACAGGGAGATATATAATATTGCAACTCAAACACTATCTGTCCACAAGAAAAAAAAAATCTGAATTTCCTATTAGTCAGGTATCTTACTGAGACTAAAATATTTTCTCTAAGTAATAAAAAAATATATTTTCAAAGCAGAGAGACATGAGATTACATGAACATTTGTTTGATTAAATGACTATAGCATAAAAATGAGTTAATGAATTAGGAAAAAATAGGAAATCATGTGAAATGCTGACCTAAGAATTAAAAGGTAATTTTTAAAAATCCAAAAATAGTCTTATCTATTGCTAAAGCAGAAATACTAGAGAAGGAATGCATAAGGGTATTGAATATAGTATTTACAAATGTTTATGTGAAGCTGCAAAATAAAACTACAGAATTTTAAAGAAAAAGAGATTTCAAATAATTCAGCTTTTAAATTAAAAAATAAATAAAAATGTTCATTTCAATGAGTGCATACAGGATAATTTTGCATATCCAAGAAGCCAAAAGCAGAACAGAGTAGATCTTCACCAGGACGTGTTTGCAGTCTAGAGCACATGCTCTAGTAGCTCTGCCCCTCTGCAGTGCCCCGAGCTTTAGGACTGAATATCAGCCTGGGAATTCCCTACCTCTCAAAACTTGGAGATAGACTCTGTCCCTAAAACAGGCTTAACAAAAGAATCTTGTCATGCAGAACAGCAGGAAGGATATTTAGGATCTAATTTAGGGAGTACTGAGTTTTGCCTGCCTCGTGATGCCATGGCAGCAGGAGGCACTGAGTTCTCATCAGCTCTTGTCATCAGCCTCTCAAGCACTGGTGCTCTTCCAGAAGAATTTGATTGTGAATGAAGTGACAATCAGCTGGGTAACTTGAGGCTGACCATGACTAAAGAGCCACTCCTCTCCAGAACATGCAAACACTTCACAGATGACTTACAATCCATGAGACTCGTTTTGGGAATCCTTAAATGAAGTTTACATTGCTTTGAAGGGATGAAAGAGGACAGTCACATGAAGTGAAAGTATACCCATGGTCTTTAGAAAAGCACTTTCATTCAATTGTTCCAAACCTGTACATCAGTCAGCGCTGCAACTCTTAAATATTTTTATGGTTTTCATTTACATTGAAATCCACTTTGTTAATTAAAACTTATGAAATGGTTCCAATGCATCAAGCAGTCATAGGTGTAAAAAAAAAAAATTCTAAAAAAAAGAAATAAATTCAGCAGCCTATTCCAATTATTTGAGATTAATTTCTTAACTCAAGGCATTAGGTCACTTTTTTGAACCTGAACACCCAGATTAATACTTTAGCGACAGTAAAGCAGACAGTATAAACATGCCCTAGAGCTTTTACCATGAATCAAACTTGGTTTTCTGATCTTACCAGCATGAACAGCTTGTAAATGCTGTTCCCAAAAGACTGTAGCTGTCTTACGGCTGGATAACATTCTGCCTGGAAGCCTCCTTCTGAAACTGCTGACAGGGTTTCTTGCCAGTACATTTCTTAAAGCTTAAATACCCATTTAACTGTGACTGACTAGTTGGGATACAGTATGACCACCAAGATGCCTTCAGAGTACTCTTTTCCATTATTCTTACTTTGAATAAATAAAATTCTTCCTGGTTTTCTCCACAGAGAAATAAAAAGAACAAGTTCTGAGCTTTTAGGTTTAGCTTCTCTTTCTTTACTTTCCTTCAAGGTATCAACCTTTGAAAATGTTAAGGGAAGCATCCATCAAGGATAGACAGTAGTTAGAATGGTCTCTTCTCCCATTCTAATCTGAGAAAGGGCAGGCATCCTATCACCATGATTACACACTCTGACAAGACATTTCTCCCATAGGCCATTTATATTAAGTGAAAGCACTAAAAAACAGAAGTCAAAAAATACTGCATTTCTGTAAATTGGCCAGACATGGAAGCTGACAAAAGAGCCTAACCATGAACGCCATCAAAGTGACTATCATATAATCAATAAGCATTCAGAAGAAAATGGAAAAATTGTTGAAAGAGTAACAAAGTAGAATGTGTCCATTCTCTCTGCATGCTTAGATTAAATAAACAATAAATGAAAGGAAATGAAAGAGAATAGTCACAGCAGGTTGCCATTAGAAAGATGTAACCATTTAGATAGAACACTCTGTTGAAAGATCACAAAATAAAACAGGAGGGTTGGTTGTTTGGGCTTGTTTATTTGCCCAGTTTTTAAAGAAGAATGCCAATCTCTGCGTAACAGATGAAAAAGATACCATCAGTAACAGGATTTAAGCAAAGAAATGATCTAAAGCAAAACATCAAATGCTGAAAATCAACAGAATAAACAAACAGCCAAGTGAAGTTCAGCAGAAAAATACTTATAGTTATAAAACAACAACTGAGAGCAAGACCCACAGTCATGGCCAATAGTCATTTATGGTCAAGCAAAAATAAAAGAAAGGACAAACTGGAAAGATGGGAAACACTGGGGGGAAGAAAAAGATACAATTGTTTCACTATTTGGGCAACAATGAGCATAGGACAGAAATTACAATTAGTAGGAGAAAGTCTATGCTAGAAAAATGCTGGTTTGATTACACAATCAAATACATAGACTGAGGAAATCTGATTTACTCACAGTTGTCTCTTATGTGTCTATGCTTCGCTATATGTATCAGGGACCATATTTAAAAGAAAACCAGCATGAAAAATGATTGAACACTGTCAAATTGACTCCAGCAAGTACTTGTTTGGTGTGGGTTTGGCTTTGTGCAGATGTACAGAAATTCAAGCATATTTATTTTTGTAATTTAAATTTTTGTGAGGTTGCTTTTCTCACACATTCTTTCACTATAGTTTTTTCTTGTGTTTTGTTTCTTCCATATAACTCCTTAGCTTTTTTGTTTGAGGAAGAAAAAATTCTATCATACATGTAAATTTTTGTATATTTATAAACACATTAAAAAACAGGGCCCATTTTACACTGGGCCCTGCCAGAAGTGTAAAATAAATGTTTTCTACTTAAGTCACATGCCAGACTGTTTTATGTTATCAGATTGTTGACCATATGAGATATGGAATTATTGAGGGGACAGGAGAAATTGGTAATAAAGAGGAACAAGCCACTGGAATTACATATTGAATGAAGAGAGGCAGTTCAGCAGATGACAAAAAAACATGTGTTACATACATAACAACTATCCCTTTAAACCTCTTCTGACCGCTGAATTCAAAGAATATTGATATAACACAGTTACAATTACAGAAAATCTGCCTATCCTATGGAAATGTAATAGAATATTTCATCCTCCTTAATCTGCGGAGAACTTATATATCTCTCTCCTCTTCTCGTATTTTCTCCCAATTGATTCAGATATTTCTGGTGCTGAGGTGCTCAGAACTGTACACAATAATAGATATGTAGTCTAGCCATTGAAATAGGGTCTGTCATCTCTGAACAGTGACGTGATGCCCTTTTTCTGCAGGCAGCATTAATTATAAAATATTTCTCTGAACACTTTCATTCTATCACACAGCTTAGTGGGAAGAAAGCTTATCCTGCCATTTTGGCATCCCACCCTGAATATCACTGCAATTAGAGCAGTGTAAAAAGGAAGAGCATCCAAGAACTTGAAACATAGGGATATTTTAAAATGTATTTATTAGTACACTGTTTAATATGCATGTAAGTGGATACAGATGTCAGTTTCTCTGTGCTACATAAATTTGGGTGATGAATATTTTTAATTTTGCTTTTGACAGCTTTTATTCACAAGATTCCAGATTGTCTCTATATATGGAAATATTAAATGATACTAGGAAATTGTGCAAAGATATCTTTAGTATTCAAAGTTAATATTTCTTTCATGATTAAAACATCTCTTTAAAAGTATATCATCAGGTCAGAAAATGGGTGTAAATGTATAATATGTAAATGACTGTCTAGACTCAGTCCACAGCCTATAAAAATCAGCACAAACACTACTGTTGCCAGCAGAATATTTAGGCTTGTACTTCATGTCATAGCATTTCATTGGTGCATTAGAAGGTAGCTGCTTTTTTGCCTACTCAAATAGTGATGCTGCTAAATCCCTGTTTGTCTAACAATAAACAGGTATTTGCCTTCACCAATCCTTTTCCCAATTCTCAAAAAACACAATCAAAACAAAACACACAGACCCTCCAAATTAAGATAATTTTGAGAAATCTTTTAATGTAATATTTGCAATGCTGTTCTGAAATACTCTGGCATATTAAAATGCTTCAAGGTAAACAATAAAAGACTTTTACTACTTATTTCACTACATAAATTCTATATTCCTATGAAACTTATTATACAGTTACTGTCTTACTATCTTTGTAATTTATAAGATAGGACTCCTTTTTTTTCCCCCACTTATTTTCAACTACTGATTAGATGACAATGCCAAGCAACTTTCTATGTTTACTCCACTTTGGAAGAAAACTGTGTGGAAGATTGCTAATTTATAATTTGTGAAAGCTGCCTCGGGAAGCAAGATATGATCCAGTCCAGATGAAGGTGATTCTGAGTCAGTTACCAAGTACTTACCTTCACAGCAACGAGAAAAAGTAGGTGCCTCTACAGTTAGAAAACAATATTTTGAATCAATATGCTTAAAGGGAAACTTTCTCTTGTCATGAAGAAGTATATTTCAAGTAAATATATTAAAATTTATCAGTGTACATTTCTATGCAAGTTCCAGCAGAGTAAAATATACCTCTAAGATAGTGAATTACAGACTTGCAGAGCTCTGCCAATATACCTCATCTGACTTTATGTCTCCTTGAAAAGGTACTGATTCTGTCATAAACTATTTCAAAACCAACTAAAACTTCACAGCTGCTATATCAGACTATAAGGCTAGTGAATATAAATATATGTTTCTTGATTTCACATAAGTGGTTTTATTAGAGCTGTACAAGAATTTTTTTCGCACCCTTAATTTCTGGTGCTAAAATCACTAACATTCTGCAGTTTTCTGTTTTAAGATACAAACATTTTCCATAGAACCTAGGAAGTATCTAGAGTATATCTTAGTTGAAATTAAAAGAAAGCATTCATATCAGTGATGCACTATGTTAATAATGCATAAAACCAAAACTTCCAGAACTTCCTAAATATGCTCTAATTGGAACTTCTCATCTTTGGAGATCCTTCTTACAATGAAATCCAATCAATTCCTGTCTGAACACGCATCATTATGACTGAAAATGCATACTGACCTGGAGGAAGGTTATTATTTAAACTTTATAATCAGAAAATTGATCAATTCTCATTCAATCTCTGTTACCTAGTACCTGTCTGCAGAGTTGATAAGACATGCAAGAGTACAAAGGTGGGTTTTATCACTTACTTGAATAACATCTTTTAGAGGTTTATCAAAAATGTTATCTTCCCTGAAATAACACAAAGAAAGGAGCATTTTATTTTAACACTATTATTAGCTGTCTTTATTTACATGTGGCACCAGAAAAAATGCAGTTTAAAAATAATGATATTATGAAATACCTTATGCCAACATTATATGAACTTAGAATGTTGTTGGAAAAAGAAGCTCTGTGATTTATGACTTTCCATATACGCTATTTTACTTACAAAATATGAATGAATTTTTGCATTAAATTTTAACATAATCCTGTATGGATTATAGATTTCTCTATGTATTTGATCCTTTCAAATTTGAAAGTAACTGCATCTGAAATATGCCCACACACTTTGGCAGCTTTTTCCATGCAAATTTATAGCCAGAAATATGTCTGAAAATTTGGCATATGTAGAAATACTGTATTTTGCTTGTAAGCCTTTTCCTCTCAAAGGAGCTCCACAGAAGAATCACACCTGTCTTCTTTATTACAGTGTAATAAATGAGTAACTACTCAAAGGGACTCCAGAGAAATCAGTCAAAGTAATTTATAAAGTTATACTCAACTTATTTTTAAGTGTCTAAAGCTATTATTGTGAAATATGCTAAGTGTGAATTCCAGGCAATAGACTCTCTACAGAAAGCCAATAAATATTAAATAAATAGTCTCTATCACTTTTACCAGCATAATTCGTATAAACCACTGTCTTACATTTTCTGCTCTGCAAAATATGTTCAAAAGTATCGGAAAATACCATACAACTTCTGATTTTGCAAAAACAGTAAATGTTAGCAAAAGTTAGTAGGTTCCATCTGCTCTCGTGGAAAATAATTAACCCTTGGAAAAATTTTCTTCCATGTTCTCAGACATTATTGAAACATACAGTCATATGTTACATTTTATTCTCTTTTGCTTAATTCCTTCATGCTTTTTGTTTCATTTGTTAAACATTTAACTATTCCATATAACCTCCTTGAAATGAGCTTGATGGTTTAAAAATATTTAACTGTCTGTACAGTAAGGTACAGATGATTACCATTAAATCCATTCTATTAATACCTGTTCTATTTATAGATAATTGATATAAAGGAACTTCTTGGGACATCCAAAGTGTAATTTTCAGTAAAACTTCCCATTTACATTAAATATTAATTATTCCATATTATTAGAGACTTTTTTCCTTTAAAATCCCCCAATTGACATGTAAATTGGACTGAATATGCCTCATTCCTATGAAATCTTCTAAGTCTGGCATATCCTCAAGTGCACTCTACAGCTGTCAGGATTTTTACTGATTTCCTGAGAACAATTTTGCTAATTTTTTTGGCACTTTGGGTCGTGGATTTTTTCAAGCATAATATTTGTAAGTTAATATCCAGACAGAGTAGTCTGAACTTCAGGATTTTCCAGTAAATAGGCTGAACCATATGGGAGGGAAGTAGTCTTTAGCATTAGCTATTATTTGTAAATTTATTGTCAAGCATTGTATGAGAATTAAACATTTACAAATCAAAACCCTATATTGGTGGTGAAACTTGAAAACAAAAGACAGAAGTGTGGCCTACTATCACAGAAACACTTTAGAAATAAATGCAGATTTTAGTTATTGCTGTCTCTGCTAATGTAGAGCAATAACAATAAAATTCTACTCCGAAAAATGTTTGAGCTATTGCCTTTAAAGACTACCACCTGAATTACATTTATGCCTGTCTTCAAGCACCTGTATTTCCAAGGCAGAAGCTTAGGCTCTGTAACTCATCAGTGTATATGGGTATTTATCTGCAAAAGACAAATTGAAAATAATGATTGAGCAATCTTTCTGTTTATTTCTGGACTTTTGCCTGCACCTTGTGTGCTGTGTAAGATTACTGAAGGGGTTAGTCAACATGAGGCTTTTTGTACTAGGTCACATCTTACCCATTAGTTTCTGAGACTGATCAACAGCAGGTCACTAGAAAGCAGTTGAAGAGCAGAACAAATTGAAAGAAGTACTTAAATGTTTAATTCTTCCAGTCGTTTGTTTTTAAAGAAAATTTGCAGCTGGAAGTAATATCTTTGTATTTATTTGTATCTAATACATTTTCCTTACATGAATTTGTATGTAGATTTTTTGAACCTGGTATGATTTTGGCATCCCTTGTATCCTGTGACTATGAGTTACAGAGAGGTACACCTTGAGAGGTTACATTTTTTTGAGGGATTGAACTTGCCACCCAAAGTATTTAAGTGATATACAGGTGTGTAGCTTCATTAATGTTTCAGCTTGGATCAGAAATGTGCTTCTGAAGCAAATCTGATCATTCACACTCACCAGGCTTGGATTTGACACGGCAGGGATGGCTCAATGCACAGCTATATCGCTTTTGGGCAAAACTGACCTGGAAGATGAGCCTGTGGAGGCACTGAAATGCTGCCACCCACAAAGCAGCATTTCTGTCAGCTCACAGGACTAGACAGCTAGAGCTATGCTTCTACTGTGCTACATTACTTGCTAATTTAAACACACCTTACTTTACCTAGGGAATTGTGGAACAGAATTATTTTCCATCTTTTAGAGAGTCTTTCCTCATTTTGCAGCGAAATACAGCAGTACTTTCATCAGATCACAGGTTACTACAATCTTTCTTTCTGTACACCAGTTTAGTTCCCTCCCTGAGAATTCAATAGTATTTCCTGCCAGGAGTAGCATCTCAAAACTCCACATATGCCCAGAATAAAGGACAACATCAGACATTAATGTTCCCTTTTTCTTGCCCTAGAAAGTAAAAGAGAACAGTATTACTACTCCTTTTATGCTGAAAGTCACAGCTGGATTGGCTTATAACTCAGGGGTCCAACCATAGTAACAGTTCCATTGCAATGACTGTTTAGATATGGTGTCCAAGACATTTTGACACCTATGACATTCTCTAGAGCTTTTCTTTTCTTTTTTTTTTTCTTTTTTTTTTTTATTGTAACTTTATAGATAAGGCAAATTCTAAGATTGCAAGACATCTCACTACATGGATGCCAGGGATTTCTTAGAAAAGGAACTAGCTGCTGAATAGTTGAAAAATTCTTACAGGTGTACTACATTATGTGGGCAAGTATATGTACATTTTCAAGGAAAAAAAGAAGAAGTAAAAACCGCACAGCCTTCTAAAACAATACTTGATTAATTTTATCTCTTTCAGCAATAACCAAATAATCATCTTCCTTTCTTTCAATATTGACATCACATGTCAAAAATGCAACAGAGAATGACATGATAAACATTTCATACATATTTTCACTTCTTTATTGACACCATTCAGAAATTTCATCCTTCACTCAAGACTAAGGAAGACAAAATTATAAGAATTGTCAGATATATTAGGATGGTTGAGGTGAAATATGAGTAATGAATTCAATAGCAAGTTGATCACTTTTCCACTCCCTAAAAATACATAGAAAAGACATTATGTCATATTTCTTCTACTTTTTACCAATTCACCAGCAATAGCAAGATAAAAAAAAAAAAAAGGAGAGATGCTAAAAGCACTTGTTGATGTTCAGCCTCCCATTGCTCACAAAAGAAAATTAAGCCAGGGGATCACAAAGTAATATTGGCCTACTAACTCTGAATACTACTATAAGCAGTGATCTTTCCTCTGAATGCCCAGGGTATTAGATTCTCCCTGGGATTGTTGCGGGGTTTTTTGTTTGTTTTGGTGATTTTGCCTTTTCTTTCATTAGTTTTTGTTGAATTTTTTTTTGTGTTTGTTTCTGTTGTTTTTCTGTTTGAGTTTTGTTTGTTGGTTTGGTTTTATTTTCCTATTCTAAATATTTTGACATTTGCACAGATCTTTTAGATTTCTTTTTTCCCCTGATAGCAAGTGCAAAGGCGATTGTGTTGAAGATTGGAAGAGAGAAAAAACAATGGTAAAAGTCATGGGTCAAGATAAAAAAATGTTTCATTGGGTAGAAAAATGAAAGGAAAATAATAACAATGATAGAAGAATATATAGATGATGCACAATGCGATTTCTCATCATCCGCTGATGGGTGCTCAGCCTGTCCCTGAACAGGAGGCTGCCACCCCCAGACCAACTGCCCTCATTTCACTGTTCAGCATGTTCAGCATGGTGCCATTTGGTTTGAGATGTCCCTTTGGTCAGCTGGGATCAGCTGACGCAGCTGCATCCTCTCCCAGCATCTTGTACACCCCTGGTCTCTTCGCTGGCAGGGTGGTAGGAAAAGCTGGAAGGTCCTTGCATCAGTGTCAGCCCGGTTCAGCAGTCACTAAAACATCAGTGTTACCAGCACTGTTCTCATCCTAAATCTAAAACACAGCACTGTACCATCTACTAGGAAGAAATTAACTCAATGCCAGCTGAAACCAGGACAGCAAGTCCTCAAGAGACCCAAAATCACCTCTCTACTGCATATTTTGAGTCTCTTTATTCCTACAGACTCAGCCACACATATGGACTTCTTTAAGGTAAGATTTGGATTGATGTACTTAAACCACATGTAAGTAACTGAACCTCCCTGAATTCGGGGCATCTGGGGCCAAATGAACTGAAAAAAAAGGCAAGATCTGTGATATTTGGAAATTGGTGGTGCTGAGTCTGTGCATATGTAAAAGCAGAAAATGAACTGCTAAGAGAACATATATACACAAGATGCCCTCATGTTAGATGAGGGAGAGGAAAGTGAAAAATGGATGAGAAGAAAGTTAGGTTTGTGATTAAGGCTGACAGAGGCTATCAGAATATGAGACAAAGTGACAAGAAGAAAAGAAGGAAGAAAATAAAAATTCAGGAGATGGAGGAGGAAAGATTATGAAGCAAGAAATTGTGCACGAGCTGAGATGTCAAGTTACAATGGAAAAAAAATAATTACATCCCACACTTTGAAGTTAGCATACCAAAACAGCTTATACAGAAGAACTGGGAGATGAGAAAAATATTCCAGTGACCAGGCATTTCTTTAAAATATTTTATGATAAGAACCAAATTTAGAATTTTGACAAGATTTTTATACTACATAATTTTTTTGTTTTCCTTATTAAGCTTCTCAAAGCACTAAAGTAAATGGAGTATCTCACCTTACTTCTTTCTACCTTCCTTTTAATTTCCTAAGGAATTAATAAGGCCAGGATAATAAATCACACTCTTATTTGGTTTCCTAATATGGCAGTAGAACATACTGTTCTGCAATTCTAAGGTGCAACATTAGTCTTTCTACTGGTGATCACCAGTTGGCATCTGTACGTATATTAAGTAAAGCACTAGCCAGTTCAGAAATGTTGGAGAAATTCCACCCCGTATCCTGGGACATCCTGTAACATTCCATATCCCACTAGAGGTGGAGTTACTGTTTAGACAGCGTGCAACCCAAGCTCTATCACCACAACAGGCACATAGACAGGAGCTAATCTTCCTAAAGCCAGATAACATCATCCTAAAAAATGTAACATCTTCAATGTTACGTTATATTAGGCTTATAAGCAAGCCTAAAAGCTTTTCCTGCTGGGGCCAGACCTCAAATCCTGTGTCCAGTTCTGGGCCCCTCACTACAAGAAAGACACTGAGGGGTTGGAGCGAATCCAGGGAATGGCAACGGAGCTGGTGAAGGGTCTGGAGCACAAGTCCTGTGAGGAGCAGCTGAGGGAGCTGGGGGTGTTTAGCCTGGAGAAAAGGAGGCTCAGGGAAGACCCTGTCCTTTTCTGCAGCTGAAAGGAGGTTGAAGCCACATAGGGGTCAGCCTCTTCTCCAAGGCAACCAGCAACAGGACAAGAGGAATGGCCTAAAGTTGTATTAGAGGAGTTTAGGAAAAATTTCATCAGTAAAAGAGTGATCAGACATTGGAACAGGCTGTGCAGATAAGTGGTGGAATCACCATGCCTGGAAGTATGCAAAAAACGTGTGGATGTGGCACCTGGGGATATGGATTAGTGGTGAACATGGCAGTGCTGTGCTAAACATTGGACATGATGATCTCTGATGATCTTTTCCAACCTGAATGACTCTGTGATTCTATGATCACCAGATACAGTCTCTGAGAATGAGAGACTTTTAAGTGCATTCAATTTCCCTATTTATACCGTCTTGATTTTAGTTTTCTTATATTTAAGCTCTATATATTTTTGTTTCTTTCCTGTCTCCTGATAAAATGACATTTCTTAGAAGTTATTCATTGACGTACATATGGTAACATGACAGGAAGTGAGATCAAAACTTTTGTCAGCATTGAGAAAGACACACATTTTTCTTAAGTTTAGTATTAAGTATTTTTGGAAGAGGCAACTAAATAACTGATTTTTTACTTTTGTGAAAGAACTGAAAAATCAAAGTTTTACTTTTATTTGCCATTCTAAATATATATAAAACAAGCATTTTGATACTTTTTAATTCAAAATTTTAAAGTTTTAAGTTTTAATACAAAAATAATGGAAGCTGTATTTCAGCTTCTGAGAATAAACCACTTCACTTGAAAAATCACATCTTAAATCTGCATTTTTTTAAGTGATATAGTTTTGAGTACCATTTCTCAATATTTATTCTTTCTCATAGAGATTTTTAAAGAGCAAGTTGATTAGATGAACCTTTCTCTTGTCTTAAATATTTTCTCTTGTGTTACTAAATAGAGAGCTCCATTTTCAATGCTATAAATGTTCAGGTGAGATAACAGATTGCATGATACTTCATTCTATATGATACTACTTTTTACAGAACATTTCTCTGACAGACATGGGAACTGTTTAGATACAGAGGATGGCTCTGGTAATCCTAATCTTTCAGGAAACTTTGAAGTTAATTTTTGAAATTAAATTCTCTTGACATCTGGATATTTTAATTTATAGTCTTACTTTTAAAATTAAATTACATATGAAGAAATAATTTTAGGATCTTTCCACAGCTGTCTCTTGCAGTAAATTTTTCATTGATCTACCAATCAACCAGACATTAGAGAGCCTTTTTTGCAGTGTTTGCTGCAGTCCAGGGAATTGAATGTATGTTGCTATCACTGTATAGAATACCTCCTTTGTACTATCTGTAATCTCTTTTCTGGCTTATTCTTTGGTAGAGGCATACAAAAATTTTTTTCTAATTGAACTAGTCAATTACAATACTCTCAAAACTCTTAATGACAGAATCTGGCTCAAGGGGCCAAACACATTTCTGAAATACAGGTAGTTGCTCTTATACTACAGTCACATTCTACTACCTTGTCATAATTTAAATAATTGTAACATGCTAAATTCCTCTGACAAAATCAATTTCCATGCATTCATTTTATTTTATAAGATTCTGGGATCAACATAAAATGCATGGCAAATCTTAAGGATTGAGAAATTATAGGAGTCGTGAGCAAAGAGACAATTAAGTTATTCCAATAAACACGCCTCTAGGATTAAAAGTATCAATGTCATATTTGGTTATATGCTTATCTCAGTCCATGATATAGTCTATACTTGATATAAAAGAGAAATCATCATTTGAATATACCTGGTGTCTTTTATAGTGCCCTATTGGAAACCTGGTTTTATCAGATGCAATATTTCTGCAATTTTAAGTGATTTTACCCATTTTTGCCAAAAAAGACTGCACAGAAGAATTAGCATTTTGATGAATCTCATGATTTATAATACTTTAGTAACTAGAAAACAGACCACTTTTTTTAGTTTATACTTTTTTTTTTTTCCCTAGGGTATCTCTATTAGAAAAAAAATGTTTGAAATAGACAAGAACATGTAAGTGTTCTGTAAATGAGAAACAGTAATATGCTGGCCAGATTGTTCATATATGTATAAAATAAATTGTAAAGAAAAAAAATCAATGTAAGTACAATTATAACAGTTGCTTGAGAGACTCAAGCATTCTATTATGGGAGATGAGAGGATTTAGTGATTAAAATTAATTAGCTAATTTTTTACTTCTCACACATTCACCGGTCCTTGAAATTGCAATAGAAGAAGTTGGCAACAATAACCTTGCTATTCAATTTTATATGCCCAAGAAATACTTCAGGTAAGAATTATCCAAACATAAGATTTGTGTGTTACTTTATTAGTGTGTTAATTGATGAGGCTTTTGAAACTGTAGCAATCTTGGGAGAGTTTAGACATTTCACTGATGTTTTCCTTTTACTTTTCCAATCCTACACTTTAAAAGAAGTATTTTGTTTCAAAAGAAAGATGTGTTATGTTTAGAAATCAGTTTAAGAACACAGGTCTTGAAATAATATCTTAAAAAATATATATTAATTTGAAATGCAAAAGGCAGCAGTCTTCTGTTTCTAGAAAAACAGAAATAACAGACAGGGTTCCACAGAAAAATCCAAAATCTGGTTCTTTATTTTTGGATTGCATATTGTTGCAGTGAAATTCCTCTGCAGGCAATCAATAAGCATGTATTGTTAAATGAATTTTTCCATGCTCAGTCAAAAATATTGATTTTTTTAAGTCTAATTTTCCTTTTATATGAATACATGTAGTAGTTCTGTCTAATTTATCAATCAAAAGCAACCACATTTGGCACTCCATAATTTACTCTCTATTATATGATACTGTTTATCTGTAAAGTGATATCTCATGGTCGGTAATTAGGGGGAGCATAAACAAAGCTTCAAAATGCAGCAGTTTAAAGCTGCACTGTCAGGTACACTACGATGTGTGTTGTACAACACGAGCAGTACTCCATTTAGAGAACAGCAGACAAACCCAGTAAACTGAAGCCTTTTTTGTAAGGTTGTACTTGTGTTCTGATACCAGTTTATATTAATATTCCCTTCCTGTAGAATGGAGGTGGTCATGCCTAACAACCTTTGCTAATAATATTGAGATGTATATACTGAAAATGTATATGTAAACACAGATTTCAAAGTATACATCACAATAACTATGGAGGTAAGATAAGTTTAAGAGCAAATTTAACTATTTCTCCTTGTATTCTCTTTCCCCATATTTGCAATAATTAAACCCAACAGTAACACCAACTACAAACAAAGAAAAAAAGAGAAATGTAGAGGTTGAAATGATGCTTATTAAATTTCTGGTTAAATTCACAATAACTCTTTGGGTTTGAAGCTGACTTGATTCCTTAATTAAGCCTGAGTTCAATTCTTACTTCTAAATTGAACCACGAAAAATGCAAGAGTTATACATAATTTAATCACCTATTACTTTATTTCTATTTAAAGCCGTTCTTCATTAACAGCTCAGCTATTGAATTAACCAGCATGGGACAACCCAAAAATATGCATATTGAATCTGTCATTTCATCCAAAATAATCCTCCTTGACCTCAGAATAAGGCCTAAATGAGTGCTTAAATCATACTAGAAAATAATCTGATCCATAAAATCTATTTATTTTATTCTTATGTATTTCCAGTTGAGAAGTGATTTATTACTAGGTTAAAAATAAGTTTGGATTGTTTTAAGAGACAGTTTAGGAGAATCAGCTATAAACTGTCGTCATTTCATACTGCAGTAGAAACACACAGGCAAAACTAAAACAGATAAAACTAGGGATTGCTTTGGAAGAATTCTTATGAAACAGCTATTAATTACTTTAATAGAGATATTAATTACTTCTTTGCAATTTCTCAAGATAAAATGACATTGAAATAATACATGATTAATATATACCAAGGGAAGTATTAAAAGAATGAAACACCCATGTATTTAATTCTTCCCAGTGTTAAAACCATTTTTAATACTGTACATGAAAATAATTATCCTTTGAGGGTAAGGGGTTTAGAGATTCAGTCAGTGTGCATTTACTCATTTAAGGATAATAAATATTCTCTGTATATTACCTGAAAAGGGACTCTTCACCAGGGAAAAAAAGAAGTGTCATTTATGACTGATAAGCCCATTTAACTTTTTTTCCTCCCCCTCCACCATTTTTTCTTTTGTGGGTGGTTTTAGAAGAAGAAAATTGAATTTGAAAAGTATATCAAATGAAGGAAGGATTTTTTGTTATTCAGAGGACACCACATGTCTTAATCTCTTATGCCTCAACCATAGATGAGTTCTGAGTGATCCACAGCGATCCCAGTGCAGTGGCGGATGAAGGGTCTGATGTGATGCTTTGTGGACAAAAAAAACACTCCCAAAATTTGTAATTCAATGGTATCTTATGGATATAACTAACTGCAATTTACGCTCTACATAAAGTAAGATTATACATTTGAAGTACCTTTTAGGCAATTATAAACTAAAATTAATAAACCAAATAATGTTTCTTCTGAAGACAGGATTCAAAAGCATATTTAAGACCTTCAGCTACCTGAAAAAAACATCAAAGTAAATGGAATGTTATTAAAATTTTTATATGTTTCAAGCCTGGCAAAAATCAGAGAAAGATAATATAAACTATAGGTTGCTCTTCCATAGGACACAATAAGAAAGGATTTCTAACTTTTTTGAAAGTTTATTGAAGATGTTTATGAAGCTAATTATGAAATCAACTTTAAAAATATTTCTATTAATGGGTCAACAAAAGGCTACCTCAATACAGCAGAATAAAAAGAGAACAGGACTGATCACTCCCATTATATGAGCAGTTAGAAATCTTTTAGGTTTTTAGTTGTAAAGAATTGTCACAAAAAGTAAAAAAGTTCAATATGAAACGTATTCACAGAGCCAAGGTGAAGAAGAATGGTGTGTGTGAGTGAAATGAGACTTTACCCATGAATCACAATATCAGCAAAATAAATGTCTACGCTTTAGTTATGCAGTCACGCTCACAACAGTTAATGCTCATTACTGTCTACGGAGTGCCCATGGGTCAAGGAATGAGATTAGTGCTCATAAACTGCGGCTCACTGCATGGCTATTAGAAGACCAGGATAGTCCTAAATTCACAGAATGTCATTTTTGTTCCACCAACACAAGAAAGAATTCTCTAGATGAGAAATCCATTAGAGTTCAGTTGGGTTTAGCCATCTATTTCTCTTTGACTCTTTGTGACTTTTGTCATATGACCATGAGCACCTCAAATGCATAGTTTCTCCCATAAAACTACCTGACTTTTCATTAATATTTTTTTACCTATTCATGTGTTTTCCTGTGGAATTATTGGTATAAGAAATTAATTCCACGTATATGGCTCTCTACCTATGCTTGAATCTGCTGCTAAGTTGCATTTTTAAATTGGCTATGACAGATGTTTCAAGTTTTCCAATGCACTGAGATATAATATTCAAGCATTCAGATTTCTCAGTAATTTTTGATAACCCTGTGGTATGATGTCTGCAAACAGGAATGTACAGGAAATATTTTCAGAATTCATTTCTCAAGTCATTCAACAAAGAGATACACTCCTGAAATTTCAATGCATGCAGAATTAATCAGGTTTCTTTGTAGCTTGCCTAATATCACTAGTATTGATCTAATAATTCCTACAAGTTCATTTCTTTTCCACAGAATTCAGAAAATGATGCTATTAATAATGTGCAGTAATACTAAAATCCAGTTCTTTTCATGGCTAATAACATAAAAAGGATCTCTTTTCTAAAAGTAAGTAAATATCCTAACCATGATAAGCTGAAAAAGACTGTTAAAAGATGTTACTTCAGAGGAACATTTCACACTTGACAGCTTATTTAATTGATTTAAGCTGTGATCATCACTGACTGAAAATATATAATAGGATATTTCAAAGAAAAGAAACTATTTCAGTTGGGATAGACATATTCAGTGAAAAAATCTATCATTGTATTATTTTATATTCTCCCACCTTTAATTTTCAATCTTTTTTCTTAAAATTATTAAACCATTCATTGGAATTGGTTTTTTTTTCTTTTTACAAAGATACTCTTAAGGAACATTTCACTTGTTTTGAATGCTTTTTAAAGGCATTTATAAAAAATGAAGGCATTTGTAAAATTTATTTCTCAGAATCTGAATACAAGTTACTCAGTTTTGATACTGAGGGTCACCTTTGTTTCTTTTCTCCACAATATATGTAAATGCTGACTGAAAATAAAATGAAATAAATTATATAATGTTCAAGGGGAATTAGTAATAACCTATTTTGTTTCATCAGAAATTAATGGAAAATCTCCAACAACCTAAGTGATATATGGCTCCCTGCTTTGATTTTAGCCAGAGTTCTGCTACAGGAGTAGATCAACAAATCAAATCTCATCCAATATAAAGAAAGGAAAGGAAAGGAAAGGAAAGGAAAGGAAAGGAAAGGTTATATAATAATATCAGTTTCCAAAATCCTGTTAACTTGTTAACTATAAGCAGTCACAAAAATATTAAATAAATTGAAGAAAGACAGACATATTTCTAAAAATTTTACTGCTGACAATTTTTTTTTAATATATAAATAGAAACAAATGTGCTATGACAGCACTGAAAAGATTGCATCTAGTTCACACACACTTATATTTAGGAACATGAAACACTTCTAAGTTTTAACATTGCTAAGCTTTAGCACTTATAAATGCAAATTTATTTCTTTACAGGAACCTGCTGTGTGCATGCAATGTTTGCAGACTTTTTCCATTCCATAAAATACTGGATAATTAAGTACCATAATTAATTTAAAAGTTATCAGCCTGATGGTATAAATTAGTGACCTAAGCAAAGCACAGAAAAGAATAATTGTCTCAAATGACAACTTTCAATATTAAAATGCATCGTTTTATTATTATCAACAAAGAATAATCTGAAAATTCTCCTTCTGTCCCAGTGGATGGGAGTGCTGCTGGTTATGATATGCTGGTGAAGAGAGGCATTCAAGCACCACCTGCAATTTCATTAGGCTGACATGTGGGAGTGGACACTGAAATAGGACAGGGGCCTCATCTGACATGGTTTCCTTGACCTCACAACTCAGGTCCCTCAGTGGACCTTGTACAGGTTTCTCAGCACCCACCAGCAAGGCAGGCCTTCCCAGCTGGCCTCCTCCACCAGCTTTCTCCAGGGCTCCCTCATGAGTCCTCTTGTCTCCTGTAAGACTTACAAGGAGACACCGTGTTCTGCAAAGCCTCTGTGTGTTGCATTTCCCAGAGGTTTGATCCATAGACACAGCATAAACTGTAATGCTAATAGGCTCTTCAGAACTTTATGGCTCCAGTTCAGTATCCCCGAAAGCACCGAAATAACCACAGCATTTGCTGTTTCTTAAAAGATCCACTTTACTCTACTACATAGAGTACTATCAGTCAATTTAAGTATTTTTATGAGAAGGTGAAAGGTTGTTTTTTTTTTCTGATTTCTCCATTTCTAGACTACCCATCCCAGCACCTGATTATTCAGAAACTTTTACAATAAAGTCATGAATCCTATCAAGTCAAAAAGAAAGCATATTTAGCTAAAACAAGATAATAGATTAGTTTACTCTAGTTTTGCAGAAATCTAGCATGTATGTAATCACTTTATTAAGGTATATAAATAAATCCCCCTGTTGAAGTTCTTCCTTGAGTGCATGTTTCTTTGACAGCAAATTGAGTGTTCTCAGTCTGAATGCTTTTAGGGTAAATTATGGTCAAGAATCTTAATCTGATGGAAACTGCAGTTCCATAATTGGTGAGGGAGCATGCACAGACTTCTTCCAGGAACTGTTCACATTCTGTAAACTTATGTTAAACTCATTGAAAATGAGACAAGCCACAAGCACAGACTGCACCAGAAGGGATGTTAAGAAGACAGCAGAATGCTCTGATCATTACTTGGGCAGACTTAGTGGACTCTCAGTTTACAATGTGAACTATAAGCTGCTTGGCAAAAGCAAGGTAAAAGTTTCATATTCCTCTCCATTTACGTAGCGATTTTAGCAACCTGCTTAAAGATCCTCTGAGAAAGAAATGCTGCACAGAAAGCATTCCTAAAGAAACATAACTGTATCTGTCTGGAGCTTTCACCACAGAAGAGAAAGCTGCACAAAAAAGTGAAATATAAGTATGTTGGCTTGCTCAGTTAAGCAAGATGGTAAATCCATCTGTGATTACAAACAATATAAACAAAGCCATTGGAAGGAGTTTTGGGGCTGTTAAGGCGAAAATTAACTCCATGTCAGCTAGACCCAATACACTTTGCTTACGAATCCCACACTCACAGCCATTCACTCACAGGGTGACAAGTTGGATTGCAGCTGCTAACATGGTCTGGCAGCCAGATATATTTTGGTACTGCTAATAAATAAACTATGACTGCTTAATGTCCAATCTATTCAACTTTATCAAATGATCTCAACTAAAACTGAGAGGGAGGATTCAGAAGAGGTTGTGTACATTGTTTCAGTCAAACACAAGGTTGGCCTGAAGAGAACTGCTTATGCATTTATGATGTGAGCATGATTAATCCAGGTGGTATGGAGACACAAGAAGAAAAATGATTTTTAATAGTACAACTTGCTATATATGTCATCATCATACGTAGGCACAGTGAAACATAAGTTTCAGACCAATTCAGAAATTGTCTTGTGTGCAAATCTTGGAGTTTCAGAGTCAGCACTCAGATCAGGCAGGAATCTATGAGGACTGTAACAGGATATAGAGAGAGGTAAAAAGGACCGGCACCTGCATGCAGAGAATAGCTGTGAGCTTAATGTATCACGGGGAGAAACCAACACCAACCACAACATCTCTAACTACTTGTGTCTTGGCAGATGAAGTGGAAGAACTTTGTGAACAAAAAGCTTAGACCTTGGAATATACAGAGTAACCTAGGAAGCTGATTATTTCTAGCTCTGGACATGTTTAAGTGCCTAATTTTTGAAAGACAATAGTTGGCAAACACTTGGCAAGCAGTGTAAGCTTTTTAGCTTGATACTTATGTTCATCGCTGCTTCTGCTTTTGAGATACATCCTAATCAAGAACACTCAAAGATTTAATGAGGTTAGAAAGATGGGTGAACACTAAGAACTTCAGATAAGGTGGAGAGTGTGTGCCTTAAGAGTAAAGAAGGTGTACTCTTCACTAGAGGTGACTGATTCCTGGTAGGTGATAAGAAATTATTTCATCGTTTACTCTCACACCATCATGCAGATGTCTAGAATCACATATTTCCTATAACTGTCAGTACAAAGACAAATAATTTGTCATTTTTGTGACAAGCTGTAATATTTAAAGCTTATTCTGAAAAGCAGAAGTCTTATTGAAGATGGATGACAAAAATTATTTAGAAGACTAGAAGGTCATGTTGTGTGGCTGATGTTTCAGCAAGTGTGATATGTATTAAAGAACAATTTTTCTATTTCTAGATTTTGTGGAGAGAAGTTCTAGCAGCCAAAAGCAGAGACATAATGGTAGGGTGAGGAGCACAGTATTTAGTCTCCTCTTGAAAATATTTTGAACAAAGAATCTGTTACAGGAAACTTCTTTCAGATAAACACAGCACCCTGGTGTTTCTTCTCTCTCCTAAATTAGTAACTTTTATTGAACCATGCCTTTATGAAAATATTTAAGGACAAGATCTGAACCCATAATATATTCTTGTTTCTGTCATAAATTAAGAAGCTATTCAGTGTATAAAGATCTATAAACACAAAACTTTGAAACTTATAAAAAAATTTAATAAAATGCTACATTCTAGATTCCAGTTATAAAAATGCCTTGCGAAGAAAAACTCACATTTCCCATCTAACCCTTTCTTAAACTTTTAAGAGCTTGAAATTACGAGCAATATTAGAGAAAAGTCGTGACTACTGAGAAAAAAGTTAGTCAAATATAGTCATATTTAATTTGGTTTACACTAGAAGCAGAGAAAATAATGGATTTGTTTTGTTTGTTTAGAAAATTGTTTTATGTAAAAATAAGGAAAAGCTTTTATAGGCTTCACCATTTTGAAATAATAAATCAGTTCTGAAAACAGTAGATTTTTAGAAATTCCCCAAAGCACATACAGCTACATTGTCTTTTAAAAGAAAATACATAATTGAAGAATTATTTGATGGGACAGCATTTTCTGTGAAATTATGTTACAAAGCTTATAAGGTAAAAAAATATTAAAAGAGAACATTAGCTAATACCCCAAATCTCGCACCAGCTTAGCTTTAATTCCAAGGCATATGTTAGGTACGATTGCCAAGGCAGATATAATTCTATTAGTTGCTACTATAAAGAAGATGAAATTCTTTTCCTACTAGCTCGAGTCCTTTGTTAAGACTGGGTTTATTAATATTTATTCACCCAACTTAACTCCTACTCTGATAAAAGAACAAACTCTGAAGTTGAAGTTTTCTGTTTACATAAAGCCTTTTGCTGTCCCTGTGCTCTCTGAAAGCATCTTAAGAACCATTGCAATATACAGGTAAGTTTCACTTACTGAAATTGCTTACTGCAATGTCCATGGTATTCTAGATACCCACCTGTTGCAGTGTACCTGATCTGAACCACCAAATGAAATTCAGGAGCTGTGGTTTGGTTTTTCACATCAGCAGTGGGATGCTTCATCCAAGAGTAAAATTAATCTGTTTTCTTGTCTAGAAGGGATGAGAACTTGGCATATGCTTTGACAGCTCTTAGTCAAGGTTAATGGAGTCTCTGCAGGAGCCTGAATGTTAATATGGTTTTTATGATCATTGTTGTATTAATATCCTTATTTTTTTACTTGTACATAACAAACTAATTAAACACTGTACACTACTGAGTCTCTGTTCCTGTTACTGTGATAAAAGACACCAAAATGACTTTTTTTGTAGGCTCTTTATAATTATGACAGCTCCTTATCTATACGGCTATACTTCTTTAGAACACATACAATCAGGTTATCACTTTTACCAGGTCACCTTGAGGGTGTAATATAACGTTACATTTGGATTAAAGCACCTTTGCACTCCCATTTAAGTACTGTTAAATTACCAAGAGAGAGGGAAAAAACAGTAATGAGAACCTGAACTATAGATCTTTGTTAGTTTAAACTAGAACAGAACAGCTGTGTCTGAAGCATATTGTTTACAAAAATATTAAGTATAAAATCACTGATTTTCCAATCACTTGTACACAGGATAATCTTTTTTAAAATGTAAAACAATTTCGTGGAGAAGTGTCAATTACACCCTGCCCTCATATAAATATGAATGCTTATAATGAAGCCTATTTTTTTAAAGTTACTACATCCAATTCAAAAGTTATTATATCCATACTAACCTATTCTTAATATAAGTAATTTAAAGACCTCTATTAATCTTTTTACTTCTACCACTGTAGACTACTGTTACTATCACAGGAGCAAATTCATGATCAAAGAAAAGTTCAGTGCTCTGATCCAGCTAGAACTGAGCAATGGGATTCCTAAATAAAACTTTCTATTGGAACAGTTCAAAAACAAACAAATACAAGCTAAGCTAGGCTGGCCACTTGTTAGAAACAAGTAGCATTCATTGCTACACATTAGAAAATAAAAAAAAGTTTGGTGGAAAATATTCAGCTGCAGAATTCACTCTTATCAGTGAGTAAGTTTGTGGATTGTTCTTTTGACTAAGATCATGTTTTGGAAATAAGAGTTGAATTTCAAAATCTGGTTTTTTACATACATTCAAAATATATCCATAAAAGAAGGTGTTCTTTTATACCTAGAAAAGATTTTTTTTCTTTTAATTCTGAAATCAGATTCCTAGGATCTAGTTACCTAAGTAGAAAATAAGTGCTGCTGGAATTCAGAAAAAACACTCTCTCCCTAAAATCACCCAGTTACCTGTCTGAATGTTACTAGCACTGTTCCCTGCATGCAAGTGTAGAGCCCTTGATTCAACATGCAGTTACTCAAAACTAGAATTCTGCAACTGGAAAGCCACTTAATCTAGAAGGCTTAAACTAAATATGAGCTGTAGTGCCTGGGAGACCTGCCACCCTAAGCACGTAGATACTTTGCTTCTCTAAAAATTGATCCTGTGGAGTTAGAAGATAAAGCCCTGCATATAAAGTGCTTGTCCCAAGGAATTTTGACACTAGATGAGATTATCCAGGTCACAAATGAATTCTGATTACTGTGACAGAATTGTGACATTTCTGCCAGCTATACAGTGAACAGTGTTACTAAATACTATATTCACTACTCATTAACTGATTCTAAGGCTCATCATCAACTCAGTCTAATATACAAAATGAGTCATAACAATTAGAAATTAACTGCAATGCAATGAATACTATCTCTGAATCAATGCTGTATTGTCTGTGCTGGATTTCCTCTCTTTTTTGCACTCATCATCAAAACAAAAACACTTGTTCATCTCTATTCATTGATTCTAGAGCAGCACTACAGACTGCAACCATTTGCAAAGCAGTCAGTTCACAGATACAGGCAGCAGAAGGAATAACATCTTTGTTAATACAGCTTGCTATTAGTAAATCTTGGTGTAGGCAGCACCACACAGGCTTCTTAAAAATTGGGTAACTCTGTCATCATCACTGGGAATTCTGGATAGTGATTAATGAAGTATACAATTTCCATAAAGAATAAAATTAAGAGTCTGACTATTTATTGAGAAAAATACAATTTTTTTAAAGTTCTACAGTTGAAATAGGAATATATCTTATAAGGGAGGAGTATTTTGCTTTAGTCAAAACAAGTTTGAAAGTAAAAATTTTCTCATGACCTTCTAGAATAGTCTTGCACTTAAGTTCAAGTTTGCAGCTTGAAGGACAAAAAAAAAGAAAGCCAAGCCTCCAAACCCTCCCGCTTGACAGTCATCTTTTCTTCAGGTCTGACTCTACAAAGACAAGGACAGACATGGCCTCTTTGTATGACTGTGTAGTCATACAAAAAAAATGGTGGTAAAAAGGTCCACTTACTACTGTCACCCAGAAGCTCATTGTCAGTACCATGTATGAAAAAATGGAACCCTCATTCATCCTGTGGGAAACCTCCATTCACATGCAGTCAGTGCTTCCCAGTGCACAGGACAAACTGGAGGAAGTTTGGGGGAAGGAAAGGGGTATCAGACTTTCCTGCTATGTTTACCAGGGGATGCAACCCTTGGTTGTATTCCAGCACACAGAGATGAAACCTTTTCTCTGGCTCACATATCAGAAAAAGAAGCTGCTATGCAGCTCTGTCCAAACACATACATCAGCTCTCACATTTCCTACTAAACCTCAAGATAAATGCACATACATTTTATTTTGGGAAAGAGCAAGATTACAAATAGGCAATGATCTAACATTTCTTCCCACACTGGAAACCTAAACTCACGAGCTGAGAGCTAATTTTAGTGTAATAAATTCTTTAGAGATCTGTATAATTTTTTTAAATTTGTGGAAAAAATTACTTGTAAAAATGTGTTTTGTAGGTTAGATCTTTTTTGGGGGTGTTTTTTTTGGTTGTTTGTTTTGTTTTTGTTTTTTTTTTTTTTACTTTAGCTGTATAAGGACTAAAACTGAGGCAAAAGTCACAAAACTTAAATTCCCAAATTATTCCAGATAATATAGAAACTCATTATTCTTCTCTTAGATCACCTTTTGATCCAATACATATATACCTACTGAACTATCAGAAAAAGGTGTTCTCCCTTTTTGTCTTTTATCCTGGTAGTACACAACCATATCATAGGATCACAAGAAACAGTTTTAAAACGACTAGCAATCTCTGTCTTGGGATCCCACACTGCTCCAAACACAAGATTTGAGGATTAAATTTATGTTTCAAGCTATTGTTGTTTCCTCCAGCATTCTTTTTTGTAAGATTCATCTTACCTAACCTTAGCTGTTTAAATCATGAGAAATACTTGCCACTGAATTGACATTGTCTCTTTAATCAAAGGAGTTAAGCAATTTCAGAGAGTAGTTTCTCATATATGTAATACGTACCTCTAAGGTGAAATTAATCCATATTGCTTTGTTGCAAAGAAAACAAAGGACAGCTAAGTACATAGTATTTTATCATATAAATTTAGTATACATGATACTGTCACAACAAAAAGTTTCCAAAAGACATAAAAGATATTTAAAGAAGAACACAGAATTGAACCCTGATCTCTTATTCTCTGTCAAAATCCAAAATCAGGTCCAGAAGTTATAATGACATTTACATTTCCTCTCAAAATGTGTGTGAATCCCCTGAACAGCACCTGAAGCCTACAGGTGGTAGTAGAATTTTGTCTCAAGAAATACAAAGACCAAAATTTTCCATAAAATCCCATCTCAACAGAGGTATTCAGTGTCATCATAAAGCAGGATATATTGATGCTTTAAATCAAAACTTATTACTTCCAAATCTCACCAGTGATTTTATGGATTATGACACTGATATCTTTAAATAGGTTTATGTTTCCTTAAGCTAACATGGGAATATTCTACTCCAGGATAGATACTCCTGGATGACTTCCAGACTGGCTCTTCAGAGTTGTGTAGATTAAACAACAGTAACAAAAGGCCATATTTTAGACAATATCTTTGTTTCCAAAACAATGACTGTTTTGTGTTCCATAAACTTCTCTCTTTCCACAAGACTTAGCTTCTCTGCACACCTTTGGGAGAACTGCAGAGGAAAAAACAATGCAGGGGAAAATTATTTAGAGGAACTTCGGTGATATTTCAGAGTTTTCTGGATGCTGCTCTTTTGCTGCTGCCACTTACTCTCATTTTCTTGTGCTAGATACTACATACAACTATGAATTTGCATGAGACTTTCGAAATGATCCTTGCCCATGTAAAGCCTTTATGTACTTGTGCTACACTGCCACTGTACAAATACATTGAGAAGACTAAATGAAAGCTATGGTTAATTAATTTTTTAAATCCAAAATTTTTCTTGAATATGTATTTCATATTGAAAAAAAAACCAAAAAAAATTATTTGTATTATCTCTCAAGTCACAAAATATTTTAGAGAAGGATTCAAAAATAAACCTCAAATTCCCTGGTTCTTAGTTTCTGTCTTTGCCTGCTCCTCTTCTTTTAGCCATTTTTGTCTCCTTTCAGCTATTCTTGACAGCTAACAAAAGCAGTAAGCTTCCAGGTATCTTTGAACTTCAAAGATATTCAGCTACAAGTAATTTTCTTCAAGTTAGTCTTCCAAAGTCCAGTGACCCAAAAATAGACTATTACATTGATATTTCTTCTAGGTCCCCAGTGATGATGTGGGAGAGAAGACTGCTGGAAGTCAGTCCTATAAATTTCATGCTTAACTATGACCATCCAAATGAAATGTATTTAATGTTTTTAAACCAAGAATAGTTGCAAAAGTTCAATACAAAAGTAACTGAATACCAGACTGAAAAAACTTTACCACATACATCCATCTGAAGTAAAATACAGAAGAATGCTGACACATACACATGACTTCTCAGATATTTTTCCTCTCTATGATGATGTTTTATGGAAGTTAATGTTGTCAAGAAAGACTGATATACCAAATGGAAGACTGGGCTTGTAAAAAAAATTATATCTGTCAAGCAAAAAAACCACTATCAGACATGAAAGATACCAGTTTGGCATCGCTTCAATGTGATCATGAAATAAAAAAGGCTATTAGGTTTCTGAAACACTGCAAATAAAACATCAGTGAGACCTGACATCTTCTATAATACCAATAAGGAAAACCAAAGGGCATTTACTTGTTTTAAAGAGGTAGATTTTAGTGTTTACTTCAAAGCAGCTTTTGTTTACGCTTCAAAGATTTGAAACAAAACCAAACGCTGAGCAAAGAAGGCACTTCTTTTGCTCCTTTTTCCACACATGAAGAGACTGGAAAACAAAAGTTTCCATGTCATATATCAGAAAACGAGAATGTAAAGATGGTTTGCAATTAATTTCTGTTCAAAGCATGTCACAGCAATGAATCTGAGAGAATTCTGACAGGTCCCTTCACAAAAAGATTAATTATTGGGAACTGTGATTTAAAGGTAATGGAGAAATCCTTGTCCTATGTACCATCAGGCACAGCTTCAATACTTCTCCATCTCCTACCATAGTGAGACATTCTAATTTCAAGATAATGTACTTGGCATATTTTATTTGACCATCCTGTTCAAAAATAACATTAAATTTTCATAACTTTATGAAATGAGTTGATAAAAACTTGCATGAAAATTCAAAAGCTTCTTCTAAACCAAGAAAGCTTTTTTTAAATTATTTTGATTTTTATTACAATTGTGTTGGGAAGAAGGCTTTTATAGATGGTATATCTTGGTTATGAAAGTTTTTTTCTTCTACTTCTGGCTATGGCTTCTTATCAGTATCCTTGTTTCCAAGCTTTGATTATCTTCTAAATGACAGAAATTCTACCTATTTTCTTAAAGCTGTCCATTTCACAAGCTAAAAAACAAAATAAACAAGGACCATCTTCCTTTCCCCACCACTTAATGAGCTTATTGGTGGGAATCAGATTTCCAATACCAATTTACTCACTTATTTACTCATTAATTTCATGGGATAAGAACTGTTGGAAAGTTGAAATATGACATTTGTCTCACGTTGTGCTAAAAAGTTGTTGTGGAACTACAACATGCTCAAGGTATAGGAAATTTCTGGTATTTTTTTCTACAAATTTAATTTATTAGTCCATGTAATATGACTGTCAATATTTTCCAATGAAAATCTGTTTGTCAGATAATTTCTGATACTTCTGTTTCTTATCCTAATGCCACTTCCTCTGAATTTATGAGAATACTAAACAGGCAAACTGATATTACTGAATACTGAGGATATGGATAACAAGATGAATGAGCCAGCTAGAATGCTCCATATGTCTTTAATTTCAAATTATCACGACATTTGCCACTTCCAACCTTACACTGGTAACTGGCATTCTATTCAATCATTATAAATTTGTTTAAGTATTTAAATAAAGACAGAAGAACCACTCAGAGGTTTTTGACAGTGTAGCAAATTACACAGGTTTGTTAAATGCACCACTGTGCTGGTGCAAGGCAGCGTGGCAAAGCATTCCCATGGGACGTGGAGGGAGAGCAGGTTCAGGGCCAATTTCTCCAGTCTAAACAAGGATATGTATCAACTGAACCACACTATGAAACTGTATGCTAAAAACCTATCTACGTGCCAGTAAATTTTAATGCACAATAAAATTAAGCACACTAGCTATTTTTCACTGATTTCTCAGTTTTACTATAAACTAAATGCTGGATACTTTTTTATTTTTTTTTTTTTTATATTTAAGTAGAGTAAGTTCCTTTGCCTAAGGGCGCTCTGTAATTACACCTATGGAGGTATTCTGAAGAAAGCTGAAAGCTGTAGTGTGCTTATACTCTGAACCAGCAGGAAGCTTTTTAGTAGCACACAATGCCACACTGAGCACAACCTAATTGAAAGCTGTACCAAGCAGATTCGACTCCACTTGTTGTATGGGGATGTGATACTGCCAGTGCTTAAGGTGGGCAGAATGAACTAATGCCTTCAATCTCCTGTGAGCAATCTGAGTGCTCTCACCCATCCAGTTAGTGAATGCTCCAAATTCACCCCTGAATTGACCATACCTTAATTTCTCCGGGCAGGTGAGCTCCAATACAAGCAATCTACTTCTTTTGTGTTCCACTTTGAGCTGGTCAAGGGAGATAGATAGAATCAGAGAAGCTGTAAATTTTCCCGCAAGAGGAAGCCAAGTGTAAATGAGACAAAAAATGCTTACTATATACCTCAGGCTTTAGCTTAGACTCAAGGTACTTAAGGAGAAATTTACATATAAGAATAAAAGAAAACAATTACAGTTGAAAGAGCAAAAAGCATAAGAAGGAAGTCATGGTCAAATTAAGGTAAAAAAGATGAAGATGGGAAAGAGAGATTTGCTTTATTCAACCAATGCACTTTGTTTTCTGGCATGCAATTTTGCATGCTAAATGTAAAATGGCGGTTCAAATGTAATACAGTTCATTAGTAAACTTACGCATGGATTTCACTAAAAAATTTTAAGCAAAGGATGTAAAGTGCCTTGCTTCTTGCTTCATTCAGGAAATGATCATCCAGTAAAATCATTGCAGAGATGCTTATCATTCCGATTAAAGGTAACTCTATCATTATGGTTATTGATCTCACAGCCCTTTTTCTTAGCTCTGTCACTCTCTTTTTGCATCTGGCGGTGTTTATCCAATTTAGATGAGTGGCTGTTTTTGTCTACTAGAAGAAGGTAAGTTATGGATTTGAAAGAAAACCATTTAAGTATGAACTCAGAAATTCACTCCAGCATAACCTCGATCCAATTAACAAAATCACGTGATTTTGCCTGTCTGGCATTATAGAAAACATAGGGCTAATCCTGAGACAATGGGTCTACATCCAGCATGTATGAGGGCTCATTCAATCTCACAATGTTTTCTGTAAGAAACAAAAAATGGCTGAAGTTGTGGTGGAAGAAAAGGGAAACATGAGACCCAAATATTCACCTGTTTTCCTAAAGAAGCTCTGGCTCTGCTGTTAAATATTCTGGCAGTACTGGGGCACTGCCAACACTAGGAGGTAGCAGGGCACAGCAACATTTCCATGGTTGTCCGAGGCAAGAGGAAGATATTGTCCAGTGACATACTTGTCTCCTCATCATCCTTTACACAAGAACAAACTCCAGCCTGCCCCAATGCCTCTGCTGTACATGCGCATTCACTGAGGTAATATACTTCCTGCTCTATATCCACTTTATTTCCTCTGTTCAAAGATCCAAGAGGTGTTACGTCAAAAGTGTGTCTTTTATTGCCCATAAACATCACTTTAGTGTTAGTACAGCTGCCTTCACTGGACCTGTCTTCACAATTACAAACAAAAGCCTTGATTTAGCACATACTAGACTGCCTTACTGCCAAGCTGGGAAAGCTCCGCATGTGCTAGCAGCTTGCTTCCCTTGGATTAAGGTCCCAGGGCTCTAAAAACCTTTAAACATAAATAAAGTTAAAAGATGCTCAGAAAAATATAGATTTGCAGACCCAGCAATTTGAAGCTTCTGAAAAACCAAAGGAATGTGAAGACTCAGGAAACAGGACATTTTTTGCCAAAGGAAAACAATGATACTATTTTATACTTCTACACCTTCCACTCCAAAACACTTGACAATCTTACAGCATTTAGCAAAGGAACACACCTATTAATGAAAACATTATTTTTTCACAAATAATAAAACAGAGATTAAATGATATTTTAAAAACCAGAAAGATCTCTTATACCAAGTCTGCTTCCACGAGCTGACTGTTTGACAGAGACTTTTACTTAATCACACAAATGATGATAGAAAGAATGTAAAATTTTTATTATTCGAGGAAAACATGAGTTAGATTGAGTTATAATGACACCAACTGAGTATTTTTTATTTCAGGCAACTTACATTTGGATTTCTGATACATTTGACTTCTAAGGTGCATTCATTAAGTAATGTATCATACCCTACATTGGGCAATTGAGTTATTATTTCAGGAGGTTTTTTTCTTAAATTAAACACAGTTTTAGGAACTACTGAAATGCCTGACCAATTAAGTGATTTCAAATACAAAATTTGAAAGAAATGATACAATACCAGCTGAAGTATTTTTAACTCAACTCTGCAATGAAGAAACTTTATTATACCTTCATACTAATCAATACAGCATGCAAATGCTGGCAGAAAGGACTATTAAAATAAGCAAAGAAGATTTATGAGATTCATCTTTACAGCTACCCCCTTGAAAAATCAAGAATAAGGTAATTATGGAAATTTCTTATGATAATTAAACCTCAAATTGTGTATTCAATAATTCAAACTCTGTCTGCTCATATCAATATTGTACCTGTATACATCACAATTCACTTCCACAATGTCAAATGTGATGTCAAATGCCTCTAGCTGTATTAAATATGTAAATTAGAAAAATAAGTAATTTGAAAGTCATAAATTGGTTCCTAAAATATCATTGCCATGAAACAAAATAAATAGTTTTAGCTAAAGCTTTAGCTAAGCACATTCATACTACTTTTTAGGTAAGATCTTCCTACACACAAGCAACAACTCTCATCACAGGAAACTAAAACTTACTGGCAAGAATGTGTTAACACATTCCTCTTGAGAAGAAAAACTTACCACCTTTATCACGAACTTATAAGACTACAAAGATTTATTCAGACTAGGTGCAGAAAAAAATCCTTTCTCCATTTGTGACAAGATAGAGGGTTTAAAACAAAAAGAGAAAACAGTGGAAGAGTACTAATCATTAAGGCCCAATATTAAAATAAATCTTCCTTTCTGTGCTCTGTATCTTGAAATGCTGAAGTCAACAAGCTTTCCTGTTGGCAAGGTCCTTTTGAAAAGAATGAGAGAACCTATGACTAATGGTTGCAGCAAGAATAAATAAATGAGGACAAAACTATACTGTGAACACAAGCTTGAACAGATAGCAAAAAGTTCCCAAATATGCTGAATAGTTGAAAAATGGCTTTTGTAAAATGAATCACTGCATTCTTTGTTATAAAGTTAGAAATTAGTGCTTTATTTTAAAATGTAAAATATATATTTCAATAATTGCATAAATTATTTTATTATTTTAATATTTTATTTTCAATTTTATAAGGTAAGTTATTTCCTTAAATCTACTGGAACTATACCTCTTTTTTGTTACTGCTGTAGTGCTGGAGGAAAGTAACTTGAATCTCGAAATATACATGTATATTGTTGAAGATCTGTAGTATAATGGAGTCCTAGAACAACTACAACAACATACTGTTCTTCTGTTCCTCTGCTCTTTCTCACCTTAGAAGTGTAAAAAGTGTAACATTTGAAAATCAGGATTTCAGAAGCAGCATTTTAAAGGGGATTCAGAGTTCCTGGCTGTGCCTTTCTATTTGTCTCATAGAATTCTTCTAGTATGATTTTGTTTAAAGTAGAAAAAATGTCCTTTAAGTGCTTTGCATACTTTAAATTAGACCTTTCCTCAACTCCACATCTACATATATTGGAATTCACTGTTGTTTTCATATGTGTTTTGTGATTTTCCATTCCCTCCAAAGTGTAATATTTGGAGTAAACATTCAAATAAAGAAAGGTTCTGAATGCTTAGTTTGTAAAAGATCCTTTATGCTCCTCTAATTCTTTGCATGAAAAATTCTGTCTATGGAATCTGGTTTAATTTTTTTTGGTCACTGAATCCTAAGCTTCTTGGAATTTAAGAAAAGAGCACAGTTGACTATAATTTGCAGAGTTGCACAGACTTAGTTTGTGTCCACTCAAATGCATTCATTTCCCAGTTCTATATGTCTCTCAAATATTGATTCATAACACTCATGATTCATAAAAGATTCTCCTAGAAAAATTACAAATTATTGCAAGTAATTGTATGAGGCAAGGTTTTTTTTGGAAAATGTGGAAAGATCATGGGTAGGAAATTTAAAATAAAACCAGGAAAAAGAGTTAGGTAAAAACATAAAAGGGACCGTATAAGTCCCAGGTTGATACAAAAGTAATTTCCATAGAAATTATGGGTAGATGGAGACAAAAACTTTAAGAAACTTTGGATTGAAAAGAAATAGTAAGACACAGATCAACTGTGGAGATTGTGAACAGTGGGAAAAGAGTGGCCCTATCACTGCTCTTTGTGCCTTTCTAACTTCAGTCACTGCTGTGCAGTCACTATCACAATCCAAAGCTGGAGCTAGGAACTTCTCCTTGAAGCCATAGTTTCTGCTCTTGTTACAAGGTCTTATTTACGCCTCTTCTAAAATGGCACTGAAAATCTTAGTCCTTGTTAATAAGATGCTTAACTGTTGTCAAGGTTGAAATTCAATTTGCTAGACAATTGCATCCATTTGTTTCATTTACGGTCATCAGTGCTAGGTCACTGTAGACTGAATGCTGCAATCGACTTCATTATAAGTTAGGAATTCACATGCAAACGTCCCATGCACCAGCCCAAAACTGGCCCCTTTTCAATCTGATATTAGATACTCATTCACTGATGGAGTGTAATTTTTTCATTTTATATGTAAATAACTTGCTTTTCTTTCCTCACTAGAGAGAGTTGAGTTATTCATGGTAATGTATTCTTTCATCATTTTTTTTTTCAGAGTGGCAGTTTCTTCCAAACTTGGAACATCTCACAGCAAGCAGAGAAACCAACATCTTTTTCACACAGCATGATATTAGAATATTTGGCTAAAGGCCCTAAAGCATTAAAAAGAAACAAACAAGCAAACAAAAAATCTTATTCATGATCCTTGTGTTTACTTGTTATGCTCAATTTGCTCTTTCATGCTTGTAGCACACAAAGGAAATTTTGATGGCTTCGTGTTTTAATGGCCTGGTATTTTATCTTTATAAGGAACGGGAGCCTTTTCTCCATCCATTTTCAATGATTTCTACAGGAAAAAACATGAAGCTATGGCTGAGAGAGGTTTTCTTGTCAAATGCCATGGTTCTCAGGGCCTCACATTCTGTATGCTGTGGAACATTCATTGAAGGACTGCACACTGTAAGTTTTAACCAAGAAACATAATTGTTTTACTGTACAGAGCGATGTTAAGCTTATTCAATGACACTGTTTGAAATTTCAAGGTTACTTTGAATTTTTTTAAAACCTCTTTTTCAGTACTTTACCTCTTTCAAGATAAAGCAAAACTAAGAAGGTGTAATTTTATAAATAACTCTTTCCTATTACAAATATTAAATAAGATTATGTGCAGCATAAAAGTGATTGGTATGATGTTTGATACATGCATAATAATACCACTACTTAAGTTCATAATTTTGAACAAAATTTAGCAAACTAATTTACTATGTCATTTGTTGACTGGTATTAGGATTTTGAAAGACATAACATAGAAAACCAAATGTGAGAAGTATAAACTAAAATCTTTATTTCACAATGCTGGTTGTGAAATGAAGGTTTCACTGTGTAGAAAGGATGGTTGCTTTACTACTGCCCTAGATACTTTCTAACTTGGCTGCATAGGTTTGTCTCACGTATCTAATAACACACAAGAATTGTGCTCCAACTAAAACCCTGGGGAATTAATTCTCCAAAGTACTCACAGAATCATAGAATGATTTGGGTTGAAAGAGACCTTAAACATCATCCAGTTCCAAACTCGTCATGGTCAGGAAATCTTCCACTAGACCAGGTTGCACAAATGGCTTGGATTTTATTAGAAACATAATTTTGCTTAATATTACTGTTCTCTCTAGTTAACACTTCTGCCATTAAAAAAAAAAAAAAATATTAACCTTTAAAAGCCATTTTCTTTTAAACTTATTTGCTTTCTGTAACACACCACTAACTCTTCCTCTTTTGATACTTGAAATTATGCTACTAATCAATGATTTCCACAGTATTTGCCTTTCATCATAGGACAAATAGTTTTTGTAATTTCTTCTATTAGATATTGGGCAATCTTTTTCCCTTTAGTGAAAAAAAGGGCAGAATTTCAAAAAGGTATACAAGTGTTTCATTCATTGTCACAAAGGAATATCTGATTAATTTTCTCACATATAGCAGCCTAAATGCAAAGAAAAACCCTGTATTTTTAATAGGAAATTTTAATCAATTTTATGATGGAAAATTTATAAACTATGAGACAAAGGATGTCTATCCTCTCTACCCTGAACCTGGGAACACATAGTCCCCACACAGTTCTCTTTGGAATCCCTTCTTCATTACTTCATCACCATGAAGAAAGCAATGGTCTTGTCTCATCTTTTCTTCTGATGAACACTCTCAAAACACCAAACTGCTACAATTTTTAAGTATAGTAAAGGATAATCACTAATGAGACAGAAAAGGGGATAGAGTGCACCCTCAGCAAATTTGCAGATGACACCAAGCTGAGTGCTGCTGTTGACACACCTGAAGCACATAATAATGTCATCAAAAGGAACCAGAATGTCATGATGTTTAATAAGCCCAAGTGCAAAGCCCTGCATCTGAGATGGGGCAGCCCTGATACCAATCCAGGCTGGGGGATGATCAGTTGAGAGTAGTCCTGCCAAGAAGGACTCAGTGTGATGGTTGGTGAGAGGCTGAGCATGCCTTGTTCTCACAGCCCAGAAAGTCAATTGTATCCTGGGCTGCTTCCAAAGCAGTGCAGGCAGCAGGTGGTGATTGTGCCTCTCTACTCTGCTCTGGTGAGATCCCACCTTGAGCACTGCATCCAGCTCTGGGGTCCCCAGCACAGGAAGAACATGGACCTGCTGGAGTGGGTCCAGAGGAGGGCCACTGAGATGATCAAAGGGATGGAGCACCTCTCATACGAGGAAAAGCTGAGAGAATTGGGTTTGTTCAGACTGGAGGTTTCAAGGTGGCCTGATTTCAGCCTCTCAGTATCTGAACGAAGCCTACAAGGAAAATGGAGAGAAACCATTTACAAGTGCATGTAGTGACAGGAAAAGACAGAATGGCTTCAAACTGAGAGTAGATGTGGGTTAGATATTAGGAAGAAACTGTTCATTGTGCAGTGGAACAGATTGCCCAGAGAATTTGTGGATGCCATGTATCTTCAGTGAAAATTTTCTTCCAGATGTCCTACTGGAACCTCCCCTGGTGCTGCTTAAAGACATTTCCTCGTGTCCCATTGCTGGTTGGATTGAGGCCGACCCCACCTGGCTTCAGCCTCCTTTCAGGCAGTTGTAGAAAGGGATGATGTCTCTCCTGAGCCTCCTTTTCTCCAGGCTAAACACCCCCAGCTCCCTCAGCTGCTCCTCACAGGACTTGTGCTCCAGACCCTTCACCAGCTCCGCTGCCCTTCTCTGGACTCGCTCCCAACCCCTCAATGTCTCTCCTGTAGTGAGGGGTCCAGAACTGGACCCAGCACAGGAGGTGTGGCCTCACCAGTGCCAAATACAGGGGGAAATCACTTCCCTGGTTCTGCTGGGCACATTATTCTTGATTCAGGCCAGGATGCCATTGGCCTTTTTTACCACCTGGGCACGCACTGGCTCATGCTCAGATGCTGTCAACTAGCACCCCCAGGTCCTTTTCTGCTGGGCTACTTTCCAGCCATTCTGTCTCCAATTCCTCTCATTAATTTAGGAATTATCTCAAGTAGTTAAAAACAAGAAATAAGGGGATTTTTTTGGTAAATAATGTCTAATAATTTGCATTTAAATTAATGACAATTTTGTTATTTATGAATTTAATATGCATATTCTACTTCAGAGGCCAAGAGAAGCCCATCTTAGCAACTAAGATAAACAGGCAGTCTAATATCAGCATCTATTATTTTCATTTCTTCACCATTTAGCTTTTGTTTCATGATTCTGGTCACACTAGACTCTCCAAAAAAACCCAGCAGTGCTTATGTTTGTGTTTTGTGGGTGTGGGAGATAAATAGAAGATTATTTTTTAAATTATTTTTTTTTCTGAAAGACAGAAACATATAAATGAGGTTTGTAGACAGAAGAGAAGTTTTGAAAAGTGCTATTTCCTGCCTGGTTTGTATGGGGTGTATTATCAAAATTTCTCTTCAAATTGTTTTATGATCAGAGTCAGTATTATTATATGCACTTCAGTTAGCCACTGGCTAGTGAGCATTCTTAATTCATTGAGTTGAGTGGAGAATCCATAGTTTTCACTCAAATGCAAGTATGAGCACAGGAATAATCTGGCAGGCTGGCAGGACTATACTTCAGACTGAAGTAAGTGGGAAAAACATAACTTTCAAAATCCAAGGCCCCTAATAATGTCAGCAGATACTCTTGTGAACACGAACAGTATGAAAACCGAGGAAAGTCTCCAAGTAATATTGGAAACTTCAAGATTACGAGAACGCTTGTCTACAAAATTTGCTTTACAAGAGGAATTGATTGTGTGTGACTAGATGACAGGGGAGAGGATGCTAAACTCCACTTCAGAAATTCAGAAATAAGGGACAGCAGAATTCCCCTCAAATGCTTGAGCATTTCTCATGTTGTATCTGCCCCATGATCACTACATCCCTGTCCAGGACAGAGTGATCCAAAATCAGACTGTGATCATACAGTCAATAATCACAAGGCTCAGTTAAGGCAAGCAGGTAATTACCAGATGACAGTAAGAGAACATGATTCACAGTTTAACCTAATTACATGCATCAGAAATATGATTACTACATTTTATAAAGGTTTCTTGGTCCCCTTTAATTTGACAGTTAACATATAAAATCTGTTTTTCCTCTCTAAAACAAACAAGCATCAAAAATTCTTCAAAGCACACAGGTTACATATAAATCAAAAAGTTATCTACCACAGTTACATAGAAATTATAGAAAATCCCACAATAATGATGTACAGCAACAAATCAAAAGGGGACAGATTTTGACAACTGGACTTTATTCTCATTGTGGAGCCCAGCTTAAAGTTTTGTAATGGCTGTAATTTAATTATTAGTTTGCAGTCAGAATAGAAGCAAAGGGAAGTGACTGATGTGTGACCAAGGACAGTTGCAATAATTATTGTATACGCAGTATTTAGGAATGCTGATCAGCAGGGCTTCTGTACATAATCACGTCAATTCAACATTTATCATTTACAATAAAACAGACTTATCTTTTTCAACATAACAGAAGATGCAGAAACACTAATGTAAAACTCCTTAATGCACTCGGTATGCACAATATATGTTTAGATGGCAGAAAATAAAGGGAAGCAATTGTCCTCACTCTCAAAAATTAATGAATTTAAAAATAAAAAATCCTTATATAACCAGTAATTGAGTTAATGTTATCACCTGCTTAGTTGGAAAGTTGTCTGTTTTGGAAACATATTCCAGCTCTCGCCTTCTAAATCCTTGCTGGTATTACTTTTGATAGTGCAGTACTACATAAAAGTGCATGAAACCTCTGCTAACACTTATACAGGTTCAGTTTCAAAAGTATGGCAGAGGCAAAGAAGCAACACCTATATGTTTTTTGAAGATGTACTATGGCCAGTTTCAGATGAAAAAAGATACCTACCTCCAAGAGGACAAAGCAATTGAGCACAGCTATATTTTTACTTTTTCACTATGGTGAGTCTCACATGCATCTTTTCATGCTGACTGAAACAACTGCACTAAAAAAGCTTTAAATAACCTATGAAGGATGTTACAGTATGCATATAATAGTTCCTTAACTGAAATAGAATTTTTTAGGTGGGAGTTCCATGGGTTTTGAGGGGAAAAAAATTCTTTTTTAGTTGGCCATTATTTAGTATAGGCCTAAAACATGTAATTACTATGTCCTATAATAATTGGCAAATAATTGGCTTGCTAGTAAGAAGAGTCCTTATTTTACATCAATACAACTTTTTTTAAATCTTTTTAGCATGTAGGCTTGCCAACAAAATTAGAAAGCTTATGATTTTGAACTGGGAAGCAAAAATTTTGGGAATAGGTATTTTACCTTTTATCCACACATGAGAAAAAAAAAAAAAACAACACTCCAAACACGAGTTTGAACCTGCCAGTATTGCACACATAAATTATCTTTCCTTCCATTACATGCTCTCTTCACATTGGCAGAAACTATTTGTCAGCATTTAGCAGATGAGGTCACAGATTGCTTGCTTTCCTTAAACAGCTATGTAATGTGTAATGAATCATATTTTAGCCCCTTAATGCAAAAGTTTCCCCTTCCTAACACATTCCTAGGTGAAAAACCTAAGAAAAATCTGATTTAGAGGAGGGCCACAAAGATGGTCAGAAGGTTGGACTACCTCTCCTATGAAGACAGTCTGAGAGAGCTGGAGATTTTCAGCCTGGAGAAGGCTTTGGGCAGACCTCAATGTGCCCTCCTGTACTTCAAGGAAAGGAGGAAAAGGAGTTATAAAAAGGAGGCAGAGGGACTTTTTACCTAGTAAAGAGTGACGGGACAAGGTGGAATGGTTTTAAACTGAAAGAGGGGAGCTCTAGATTAGGTATTAGGAAATTAGATGTCTACATTTTCCCTCGAGAGGGTTTTGAGGCACTGGAACAGGTTGTCCAGGGAGGCAGTGTGTGCACTCCCCTTTGTAGCTCAGGTTGTATGGGGCTTTGTAACTTCAAGTTCAGTNTTTCAGCCTGGAGAAGGCTTTGGGCAGACCTCAATGTGCCCTCCTGTACTTCAAGGAAAGGAGGAAAAGGAGTTATAAAAAGGAGGCAGAGGGACTTTTTACCTAGTAAAGAGTGACGGGACAAGGTGGAATGGTTTTAAACTGAAAGAGGGGAGCTCTAGATTAGGTATTAGGAAATTAGATGTCTACATTTTCCCTCGAGAGGGTTTTGAGGCACTGGAACAGGTTGTCCAGGGAGGCAGTGTGTGCACTCCCCTTTGTAGCTCAGGTTGTATGGGGCTTTGTAACTTCAAGTTCAGTTTGGATGGGGCTTAGAACAACCTGGTCTTATGGAAGATGTCCCTGCCCACTGCAGGGGCTTGGAACTAGGTGCTCTTTAATGNTGGTTTTAAACTGAAAGAGGGGAGCTCTAGATTAGGTATTAGGAAATTAGATGTCTACATTTTCCCTCGAGAGGGTTTTGAGGCACTGGAACAGGTTGTCCAGGGAGGCAGTGTGTGCACTCCCCTTTGTAGCTCAGGTTGTATGGGGCTTTGTAACTTCAAGTTCAGTTTGGATGGGGCTTAGAACAACCTGGTCTTATGGAAGATGTCCCTGCCCACTGCAGGGGCTTGGAACTAGGTGCTCTTTAATGTTTCTTCCAACTCAAGCCATTCTGTACTTTATTCTGTGATTCTATGATTAACATAAAAAAGGGAACAGTAGTCATTGATTGGCATGTCTACTGGCAGGAACTCAGTAATAATTGTATAATATACAATAATAGCTTTCCTTTTCCTACAGATATATGAAGTACCAGAATGTTCTGCTGAAATTATTCAATAATCTTGTTTTAAAAATTTGAACACTAGCCTGTTACTTTGTGCTGTGTTCTAAGTAAGCTTCAGCTGGAAAAAATGCTGCTATCGGAATCTATATTATTCTCTTCACAAACACAAGCTCACACGCACACAAAAGTCTTCTATACTTTGTAGGAAATAATGTGCAATAAAAAGGTAAAAAAAAATTACATATGTCATTTTCATGGGGAAAGAAAAAAGAAATAAGGACTTAAACTGCACAAAGCTCTGGCTGCTGCTGTGTCAGCAGTTCTGCAGAAAAGTCAATCACCCCATCATTGCTTCACTGTTCTCTTGACCCTGGAGAGATGGAAGACAGAAATGGTTTCTGAAGAAACAATCAAATAACAAACAACAAAGAAACAGAACAAAAAAAATTTAAAATGTTGCATACATGATAAATCATGGTTTGTTATGATAAAAGAGGTTTAATAGCAAGTGAAAGCTCAGACTTTGAGTATTGCCTCTACACTTGGATTATGATGTGTAGAAAATACATATGGTTTATTGCTTGCTGGAGACAGGGAAAAATGAATACTGTGAATAATTCATATTTAATTCCTATTATTGCTGCATGATTCGAGAAAGCAGAGGGAATATATTGCTATTAAGCACACATTTTATGTATTCTTGTCAGAAAATTTTTGGTAAGTTGTATTTTATTGTGTTACATTAGCAACTTTCATCATATGCATTACTGCTCCATTAAAACAAAACTGATGTGAGTAATAACAAGCAGCATCTATTATATTATTAGCTAGGCTGCAGTAAACTAAAAAATGCTTAGAAGGCCTAAGAAACCATGAAGGCAAATAGACATTTTAAAATCACTTTCCAAAGAATATATACCACGTATGTCAAAAATAACTGACAGATGTGCATACTCACAGTAAAAACAATCACATCTGCATATTTGTGTCTTCCTATTAGCGTACAAAATTTAACCAGCAGCCTTGCTGTGTGAGAAAAAACCAAATTGCTGGGAATCCATTTTTAGAAGTTTTTTAAGACAATGAAAGATTAACTGAAAAAGTTTTTTCCAGATTTTATTGCACAGGTCTGTGACTAACTCTTAGGTAAACTAAGTGTGAGATATTAAAAGCATAACTTTTACTGACAGACATTGTAAAACAGAGATTACAGCATTTACTTGTATTTGACATAGAAAAAAATTGTACCCTCATGATATAAATTAGGATGGAAGCAATTGCACATACAAAGTCTCTGTTCACCATGTTTGTAAAAGTCATAGAACTATGTCTTAACATTCAATTTACATCCCACCCCACTCTACTCACACCACACCCCACCTCTTCAGCAGCAGAGGTTTCGATGCAGGCTTTTCTGTTTATCCAGTCCTGTTATGGTTTCACAATACCTCTCTATGAAGTACCTATTCAGGAATTCTGCCTATAGAAAAAATACATTGTAACAAGAATTATGCTAAAATTAATGAGCATTTTTCTATTTTCAGATATGGAAAAGAGGTATTACAACCAACCCTGAAATGAGTTTTAAAATCTATAAACTCTTAAGATGTCTGTTTTGAATGCACTTCTCTGTGGCAGGTAATGTATCTATTGGTAGTCAATAGGTCAATATTGTCATTTCACATCTGCCTTTATGCTGAGCCTCTTCATGGCTGACCTATGTTTCTATGTCCTGTTGATACATTTCTCCTTTCTCTTTAAAAATATAGCCATTTATTTTATATCCATACAAAGCCATTTTATTTGATACATGTGAAAAAGAAAAGTCAAAACAAATATTCACTAGCTCCTGGATTACCCTGAATTGCTGAATACAATGCTTCTGTAGGAAGCACAAGGAATCCACAAGGAGTACAACTGAATAATAAGTGTTGTCTCAGTGCACTCCACTTGCATCTCTGCTTCATTCGTATGAGTTCTACATGCTGATAATTAACTGCATATAGAAAATGAAAATTTCCTTAGAATGTAAAATGCAAATCAAAAATATATTTTGCATCTTTTCTCAGTTAAATTAGAATGTAGTTATATTTTGAAATCTTTCTCCATCACTGCATGATAAAGCAGTATTTTTCCTTTAATGTAAGTTTCTTTCAATAATATAGAACTGAAATATTTGTTTTTGTTCTAATATATGATGAAATCAATTATTTAACTTAGAATTAGGACTACATTATGCTACAAAGCATTATCAACACAGGTGGCATTAGACTTAAAACTTCCTCTTTTATATATCACAGACTCATAGTCATAGAATTCCAGGTAGGAAGGTATTGGCGATTAGGTGTCCTTCCTTTTGTTCTTTCTTACCTATAGAATTTTCTTCCATTAGTTGCAGGGAAACCTGATTGCTGGTGCTTATGGGTGCTTGACAAGACAGAGTTTGGCCGGGCCCAGGTTGGGAAGGGGCAGGGGGCAGGTAAAGGGAGGCTGGGGGCAGCTGCGAGGTTGTCTCTCTCCTTCTTCGCCAGGGAGGACACTCAGAGCCCTGATGGCTTGGCAAAAGAGTCTGCCATCACCCAGGCAGAGCTTCTGCTGCTGCTGCTGCCGCTTCTTTTTCTTCCATGGGTCTCTCTACACCTCCTACTCTGCTGAGATGTCCTGCTGAGACCGCTATGGAGCTGCTGACCCACATCATCCATTCCACTGCCCCAGGATTTCTGCATTCCAGCTCAGGGTTTTTCCTCAGAGTCCCACTGCAGCACCTGGGATTGACTGCCCCACGGGGTTTGTGAAATAAAGCCTCCCCTCCATCCTCTTCCTGTCTCTGCCACGGGGTCCCTGATTCTGTTTTGTTGTTAATACCACAGTTATTGTTGTTTTGTGCACCTTGTCATACACACTAGTAAAGGACTGCTATTCCTAACCCCATATCTTTGCCTGAGAGCTGCTTAATTTCAAAATTATAGTAATTCGGAGGAAGGGGGCTTCCAAGGGAAGCTCCTGACTCCCCTAGCACATACCTGTCTTTCAACCCAAGACAGAAGGATCCTCAAGAATTGTCTGGTCCAAACTTTCTTGGCAAAAGCACAGTCTAACTAAAATGGCCCAGCACCCTGTCCAGCTGAATCTTAAAAGCATCCAGTACCAGGGAATCCACCACTGCCCTCGGGAGAGTATGCCAATGGCTGCTGTTTCTCATTGTGAAAAAAATTTCTTTGTGTCTCCATTTGGAATCTACCCAGATGTGACTTGTATCTTATACCCCTAATTTTTTCCACAGGACTCCTTGTAAAAAAGAGGAGTCTCCATTTTCTTTTAGCNCCACACACCTGCTCCCTGGAGGGATAGATCCCAGCCTGTGCTGCACTCCTGGATGAAATATATGTATATAGATATAAATATACACACTATATGTATATATATATATAAAAATTATATATGATATGTAAAATCTTGGGTTTTGTTCTATGACCCTTACAATGATAAAAACAAAGCCACTGTAGTAATCTTTTAAGGGCAATTTTGGGGCACATGTCTCTGGAATTACACAGAATTCCAGAATGCTGGTTGCATTTTTTCTAGAAAATAGGAAGATGTAAAATAGCGGGTTTTAGTACCATATCTTCTGGTTACTCCATTCTTCTCAATCCTAATTCTCAACATCCTTACAGCTTATAAAAGGCTATGATTACTACCAAGTGTAATTTATCCCTTAAACCAGTATATGCTTTAACAATGCACTAACCAAAGTTCACATACATGTAATCACTCTCTGTTTTGCTTTTCTTTCTCCATACTAATGACCTAAGCCAATTTATTCCTTTGCCTAGTAATTTCAAAATATTTTATATGTGTTTTTATTTTTTTTTTAATTTTAGAATCAATAAGTAATGGAAGTATCCTGGTACACATTTGGCATACTGGAAGGTCCTTCAGGTAGCACAATAAACTAGTTGAACATACTATTCATTTTTACTCAATTCTGCTGTAGCAGCTGAAAAAAATACTATACGAAATATGGAGTGAGTATGACTTAGCTATTATGGTTTGTGATTGCGATATAGATACACAGCTGTTTTTAAGGAAAAGCTCCGTATTTTGCATGATAGCTGAAGAAACACAATTACCCAAAAAGTAGTGGAATATTTTAACCATAGAGGAAAAGAATTGCATGCCCTGAAGCAGAACTCCCAAGATGTTCTCTTGTATCTGCATGCCGTCAGCTAAAAGACCAAGACTATAATTTTCCAATATTCGCCAAAGGAATTGTCCTGAAATGTGTAACTGCAGAGGGGTACACCTGTGAATGTTTTTTGTACAACAAAGAGTATGACAGGGGATACGAGAAGTCAACAGAAATCTGTCATTCAAATTCTGCTATGCTAACCTCTGCATGCTGCAAAGCCAACAAATGCTTTTTTCTTCATAATGCCATTTGTGAAGGTAACTGATTGGCAAATACAAGCAATGAGAAATAAAATATCTGCTTTATTGATGCTTTTCCTTTAAATATTTTTCTACTGAGATTTGTACAAAACAAACAGGCATGTTAGATAATGCCAATAAAAGCATTTGACTAAAAAAGAAATATTTCTCCTTTATACTGGTGATACAATTACTAAAGGTCAGTTAAGTACAGTAAATGAAGCCCATACACTGTGCATCTAAATCATTGGTAGCTGTGTACTACCTTCCAAAGTTTTCAGAACTTTTTGAACTGAGTAAACAATCAATCAGAACATTTCTCTTGTCAAAAATATCCAGTGATGATACCCACTAAAATGTGGAACAAATTGGTGATGTTCCCACATTTGTTTTAGCTCTATAGTATAAATCAGCAGCATATAAAAGGGTAATCAGACAACAGAACTGACAGCAGTGTTTTACAGTACTCAATAAATCTCATGCCTGAACAGAAAATGACAGAGCAGCACTGAAAGCACGCTTTGCTTTCCAGCTCTGTAGTCCAGATCCAGCAAATGGCTGAGGAAATTACAACAAGGAAATTAATGCTTAAAAACCTGAAGTTGTGAAAAGCTTCAAGATCAAAAAGCTTCCATAAAGCCTCTTTACGACCTCAGTGGTATTTGGACAGATAAGACATACCAGTTTCTGACCTTTAAAGATCCCTAACTGCTCAATGGAGAAGAATTTAAATTTTGCCAATGTCAAACAATTTACAGCTGAACTCATCTCAGTAAGAGTTCTTTCAAAAACTGGTGACTTGGTGCCTTCAAGGAAGAGACTCTTGGCAAAACCTGGATTCCACCAGCAGAAAAATAAAAATAATATACTGATATGTGCAATACTGTGCTCAGGGCCTTCACCAAAACTGACCTTGGACTGTGTAAATTTTAAGTACAACCTGATGTTCTTGATATACAATCTAAGGCCATAAAAATCTGAAATTTGGATTAACATCTTTCTCTGGGAAATCTTGGATCACTACTGTCTCCTTAGCTGGGGATGAAACAAGGAAACACAATATATGTTCTAACATATCATCAGCACATATACTCAGGAGAGAGAAAGAAAGGTAAAGAGACAGACAGGCTGAAAGAAAGGAAAACAGTACCTTACCTCACTTTTAAATTGCCTTGCTGTGGCTGTCCATCGTAAATTGACAAAATATCAAAATCTTCCTCGAGGGCAAAAGTATGAAATGACAATTGTATCCTGTTTCGCTCTCCTGTGATAATGATCCATGTGCAGTTGGCATAATTTGGATAACCATGAGGAAATCCAGGGCTTTCTATAGTACCATTTGGTCCCTGTACTAAGCCTCCACAGTTCTGACCTGAAAAAGAAGAAAGGAAAATTTGCAGTTGGTTTTCTTTTCCCTCACCCAGTATATATTCTTACATAAGTACCTATATGTAAACTTAATTTTAAAATATCTTTTTCTAGATTACAAACAGCACATAAAATTGCATTTATACCATTCTTCCCTTCGGATTAAAAACCCTCATAGCTGGATTTCCTGAGACACTTAACATCTTTTTATGCAGTGAATCATTATTTAAGTTTCTGTAGTATTAACAATGTGTGACTTATTCATTCAAATGTGAAATTTCAGCATTAGCCTTAATGCCATAAATTAAACAGTCAGACAGTTCTAATGGCATGAGAATGTTCAAAACTTTTTGTCAAATGCCATTTAAAAAGTTTCTGTATAAGTACTGATATATCAAAGTTTCTGATGTTCTGAAACCTATTTTAACATAGAGTTAACCTATTTTAACATGAAGAGCAAAATGTAGACACATTTAATATGCTTTGTGTTGCAACTAATCAAGATTTCTATACTTTGAAAACACAGCAAAATTTCTGTGGTATAATATTTGTAGTTCCATGTGTTTTGTGATAAGTGGGTTTTTTTAGTTTGTTTGGTCTTTTGATAGTTTGTTTGCATTTTATGTTTGTGGTTTTGTTTTGTTCTGTTAGTTTGTTTTTGTTTGGGTTGTTGTTTGGTTTTGTTTGGGTTTTTTGGTTTGGGTTGGGATTTTTTTCTTTCGATTCTCAAAAAGTAACACTAAGGGTCTAATCAGCAGGCTTTTGTATCTGGTTTGTACATCCTGCAGACTTTGTGAGGGCACGATAGCTCATTAGCAGGAAGTCTTCAGCAATAAACCTTGATTTACAATGCACACTGCTGCTAGTTTCCTACTTGATTTTGTTAATCCCCCACACAACAGTTTCACTGACTCTGAGCTGGAGAGAAGAATTAATGAAAAATTTGAACAGAGAAAAATTTAAGGACATTATCTGGACTGTAATGCTTGGATTATTATATGCATTTTAAGCACTTCAGAACAAGTATAATCCCATATTTTATTGTTATACCTAAACCAGAAGAGTATTTCTGACTGCAATTTTTTTTAACATCCCAGGAGTGGGTCTCTCAGACCAAATCTTTCAGAGAAGTGCTGTCAAATTCTTGTGGGAGGTTTCTAAATCTTAATAAAATGGATTTAATAAAAGGGATTTGCTCCTAAAACTAAAGAACTTACAAGTAATCATTTTTTACTAAATTTGAAATATAACTCTAGTGAAGAGATAAAAAGGCTGTGGGGATTCAGGAAACTTTAGAAACAAAAATCTTCTCTGGAATATCTATAATTTGATTTACTTTAATAAGACATCTTTATTATTCAACATTTGCAAAGAAGGAACCTGTTACACCATGAATGTTTCAGTTATGTACTGTTCACTAAAAATTATCAGCATTCTTGCATACACTAGCAGATGCATTGTATCCTTCTTCCTACAACCACAGGGGAAATGTCATACAAATGCCACAAACAATTTAAAATTATTTAATTACTACAGAACTGATGTTCTGAAAACAGAGAAGGAAAATTACAGTGACAGCCCACCACCCTAACCAACTACTTCTGTCTCTAACATCGGTTTCAGTAAGTCAAGTACCCCTTGCAAGCTGTGCTGCACAGCATCCTTCCTACCACTCTGGGGTGAAAGGTTTACATTGAAAAAGGAGTGCATCTTAGCAATTCATCTAAAATCTGTCAAGGACAGAACCCCATTTTAGGAGCAGGAATTTGTAATTCTAGTGTATAAAGAATATAGTACACCACATGTAACTGCATATGTAAATGCAGTATCTTAACTACATTTCTGACATCCATGGAGACAAACAAATTATGTCCCCAATCTCTCTGGGAACCCTAGAGCTGGCTTAAAGTAAAATTTTATTAGCCTTTATTTTTGAGCTTTATTAACTTTATAGTTTTATAGTTATAAAGTTTATAATATAAACTTTATTAACTTTGAATTTTAGACTCCATATTGCTGGGGTAGTAAGTGAACCCTCACAGCCCCACATGGCCATAACTTAGCAGTTTCCTTACACAGATGCTTGTTACCTGCTTGCAGAAGTTGTGGTAACTGCCAGTGATTGCTCCCAGTTTTATTCCTAAAGGTGTTTTGTGCTCCTATCTGTAGATACAGATTATTGTGCATTCTTATTTTGGAAAATAAAAATACTCTAATGAGGAATAAGGCAGAAAATGTTTTACCACTGTTTAATCTAAGCATTTCTTGTGACCCAGAGTCCTTTTCTTCTCCACTTTGCTTTTACTCTCCTGTATATATACTCCTTCAGTTCTGAAATTATTCATACACAGGCTCTGAAACTACTGATATACATATTGTCTATTCACTTTGTACCCAAGAAAATATGAGGCAAAGGAGAATGATAAAGAAAAACTATAATTGTGAAATGCTGTTTAGGTTTGTTCTTAATTTTATATGCATATATAAATATCTACTTATTTACTTAGAGTTCAGTTAAAAAAAAAAGTAAAAAATACTAGAAGAAATTTAATACACATTTAACTCCCAGAAAACTCATTGCTGCACACACACATATTCAAGGAAGATTTTGCTTCTGAAGTAAGCAGTACTCAAAGAGGTTTCAAGATCTATACAGACCTAGAAAACACATCTCCTAAGTCTGTCCCTGCTCAGTTAAGACACAAGCATGTTAACATAGCAGAATGTACAAAAACAAATGCCGGCAGCTATCTGTATAACCCCTATTTTGTCAATATATGTAAATCTAAAACCTCCAGAACTGTCAAATATTAAACCTCTTCAAAGGAGTAAATTCAGTATCAAACCACTTAAGAGAGATTCATTTGGAGGATATACTTGGAGAAGAGGAACAAAGAGACTTAGGGTGACAGGTAGTAGCAAATTAGACAGGAGTTGAACATACAATATCCCAGAAGAATCAGTGCAGTTTCTCATTGCAGAGACACCACAGATGGGTAAGATTACACTGATGAGATTAACTAAGAATACTTTGTTTCTTATGTGTGTTTTAAGAGAAGAAACAGTCATCAAAGTAAAGAAAATAAACATATCAACAGCAAAATGTTAAAAAAATATCAGCAGAGACTAAGTAGTTCTGCTGGGCTAGATGTAGAGTGAATATCACTAAATACATCCCAAAAAGGTCTACTCCTATATTTCACTTTAGCTTTGGCCTTTGTGTCAAATAACAAAATAAATACTGCCATTTTTCACAAGATGTGCAGTCACTGATTGAATACAATATGAGCACACTGAATTATTTTAATACTAAAGGTGAATTAGACAGACATTATTTGTATGATACCACATAACTGTTTATATGAGTATAAACTATGCAGCTATTACTATTCTTCTGTCATATGTTGTCTGTAAAAAGATATATCTGGACAGCTATTTTTACCTTATGATATAAATAGTGTATTTTAAGAAAACTGATGTGCTTGGGTTGTAGTTGAAAAATATTTAAAGTGACTAGAGCGTTATTCTATTTTTCAAAGTTACTTTGCACATCCTGTACCAGTCCTATTGCACCTGCTCAGGCAGGCTCAACATTTCTCAGTTGTGAACCCTCAGTGAGAGCCAACAAAGAAAATGAAACACTGCAATTTTGCCCTAAATACTGGTGTCAAATGGGTGGTAGAATAACTAGGAATCAATATAGTTTTAATACTGCTTTGCTGTAAGATTTTGAACAAACTTCACAAAACAAAAACTTAGAAAACACTTCCTAAAATAATCTGATTTTCACTTTCCTGGGCCTTTAGGTTTATTTATCACATACTCCCCCTACCCACACTTCCCACCTGTTTACCATATTCATTGACTTCTTTTTGTTTATTTGTTTCAAGTTCCCAATGCTTCTACAAAAAACATGCAAAAAAGGAGCACTTCCCTTCTTGTAATTCATAAGGTAGTCTGTGGAAGATTAATATATGTATGTGTACATATACATATTTATATCATAATAGAAAATTTTGCAGGATACATGTATTTTGAACAAGAAAATTATAAAATTCATCAAAACTAACTCTAGTAAAGCTAGTGATGCTAAGGATATTTTGATCAGTCACGATAATGAAGTCACATTTATTCTTATGACTGTACGTTGCATCTTCCATTCTGCAGCTACAAAAGCTGAGAAAATATGTCTAGCAAGATCAGATCTTCCTCATTCTCTGAAATAGTTTCTAATATGAATTTGTTGTATTAGTAAATTTAATAAGAAAGAACAACTGCACTCAGCCAGATCAAAGGCTCATTCTGCTCAATACCTTTTCTCCAACAGTAAGTCAAAGGACAGAGGACTTCAACAAAAAAAAAAATCTCTCCCATTCATGAGCAGCATCTCAGGAATTTCTTAGAAGGAAGGCATTCCAGGACCCTTGTCTTTCTGTTTAATAGTCTTTGATATTATAGTTCTTTTCCATGAACTCATCTCTGAGTTATCCTCTGAGTCTATAGTAACTTCTAGGGTCTTTTGGGTATTGCAGAGGGAATCCTAAAATACCTAAAAACTTCTTTTTGTTTTTGTTCAACCTTTACCATCTGTTAGGTTAATTTGACCCCTCAGTAAGCTTATGCATGAAAAGAGAACATAAGATGATCTTTACCTATGCTTTCTGTGCCACTTAGCATCTCACTAACCTTTGTCATGTTCAAGCTTCTTTTATTTCCAAGTTCAAAAGTTCCATTTCATATAGCTGTTCTTTGCACCTAAGTGATTTTATGACCTTTCTATGACTATTTTGATGATGTGTCATACCCTACATGAGACATGGATACCATAACTTGTAATATTCAAAATATGTATACATCATTTACACAGTGATAATTTTAATCCCTTTCCCTCTTCTCTCACTAATTTTGTAGCTTCTTTTCTAAGGTAAGTAGTATCTGGACATTTTATATGACTATGGATTATAACTAAGATTTCTTTTCTCTGGAATTACAGTGAGGCTAAAGCCTGTCAGTTTACATAGAAAAATGTGATTTATTAGATTTCCTACTTTTTATTACAATGTACATCACATCATATCATATTCATCTGAATTTTATCAACTATTCCAACACTCCACTTACTTGGTCACATAAGGCTATTTTTTTTTAATTCTTCACAATTGCTCCTCATTTTCATTAACTCATCACTTCCTGTCATCACAGTCACTTCATTGCTTGCCTCTTTTGCAGATCACTTATGAGTGCACTGAACACACATGCCAGCACAGATTTCTTTGGGACGCCATGGTGACTCCTTCCTTTGTAAAAAATATCCATTTTTCTCCTAAGGCACAACTTTTATTCAACCTTTCAGCAAGGTACAACTTTCTTATGCCCAACCTGATTTATTTCCTTTACAGCTGTTACTGGGGAGCCTTGTTCAATGTCTTTTGGAATTCTGATGACCTTTATCCACATGCAGTCTAACTCATTCAGAGAACTTCAATAGCCTTGAAAAGCATATAATTTTAAACTTTTTCTTCCATATGTCATATTTAATTGTGTGTCTATTGATTTCTTTCCTTAATAGAGTTTCCTAACACAAATTTCAGGTGTTCTAGCTTTTATACCTTAACATCGCTTGGTCCCTTTTAAATATGGACTTTTAAGGTGAATTGAAGCTGGAGATTACTTTTGCTGTGCAGCAATTTTTTTCCTAGATTGTCTTTTAAACTCTGGATAATTCATGGTGACATTACTGTTTATTTCGTCTGTTTGTTCCATAACCTGTTCTACCAAATTTTCTACTTTAAACAGAGGCATTGAGGAATTTTACACAGAGAACAGTTCAGGCAGGGGGATTACAAAGCATATACATTTTTTGCTGTCTTCCTTAATCTTGTCTTTATGTTAGTATCTATTGGCCCAGCAGGAATCTCTTGCAGGGTACCTGCTTCACCTGTGTTCAAAAGAGGAGTAATTTTTAGTTTTACAGTGCTGGCCTGCAATGCTCTTGGACACTAATATTTTATTTCCAGAAAAACCTTCAGAGAGGGCCCAGCAGCCCCTAAATCTTACTGGGATCTCACTGATACACCTGCTTTCACTCACCTTACCTTGGGATTATTTCCCTCTGGCACAAAACAGCACTGACCACTTGCTTTGGATGTATAGCAGGATGAGTCCCATCATCTCTCTCCTGTCCTTATTTGCAAGGCCTTAACTATAGGAGTTGATGGTTAGAGCCTTCAAAGATTTTAAATCCTCTCTCCTGCACAGCAAATTCAGACATACATCTCTCATGGCCCCAGATCACCTCATGCCTGCAATTTTGACTCCTTTAACTCAAACATGCGCACAATTGCAGAACTTTGTTCCTGCAGTGTTAGCCACAACTTAAATGACTTTGAGCAGCAAAGTGCATGACAGCAGTTTCATAAATATGACTTTTAAGAAAAAGGAGGAAAAAAAAAAGTTCCTGATAGTGCAAAGAAGTGTTATGTACACATAGAACAAAAAAGATTTCCTGTTGAACTACAACAGATAACTACAGATTTAAATTGTTGCTGCTGTTGCTTGAGAGGGTGAAGTAGAGAGCTGTAAGACATGAACAGGTGGTTTGCACACCTTGTTTCAACCGTTCCTTTTTCCCTTCTCTTGTGTTTTTATGTTCTGTCTTTGTATTTTCTCCTCTCCTGAGCTCTATGTAATCTGCCAGCACTTCCTACCCCTACTTAGACCTGCAGGCCCTGCAGCCCCTGCCATCAGTTGCTGTGCTCTGCACTGGACCTAAATCACTTCTTCCTCATTAGTATAACCCAAGCCATCTTCTGACTGTCTTACTACTCAGTAAAACTGCTATTTCCTAAATAACTTCAATCAAGAACGGAAATGTCAAATGGCCAGAGAGGCAAAGGCACTATTCTTTGAGGACTGTTTTAAATAGCATGTAGCTTCTTCAAGTGTCCTTTAAAAATCCATAAAAAAACCTCACAACACCATTACGAGGCACTTTCCAGGGAATTAATCAAATCAGAAAGTACCGAGATCCTTTTAATTTAGGCATCATTGAAGATTTATTGACAAGCAAGCCATCATCTTTACTGGCACATCTAGAGCATGCCCCAGCACAGAGATCTCACAAAGAGGGCACTTGCCCCACACCAGAGTCCGCTTGCTGTGCCCACCATCGCTTTCCAGCCTCAGGGTGAACTGGCACCACAAGGCTGCAGTATTTCAGATATTGAAACATACTCAAGACAGGCCTAGCGCAATGCGAAATGAGAACAGTGTAAATTTACTCATTATGTTTTTTCAAGACTCAGGCAAAAATAATTCAAGAGAATTAGTGAGTTTTTTTTTTTTTTTATATTATTTGATCTGAAATAATTAATGTCCCAGTGGAGTACTGGGAGCCAGTGCAGGTGTGCGAGTGTGTGGGTGCTGGTGAACTTCTGCTGAACATGTGGTGATGAGGAGGGGACAAGGAGAGGAACATAGGCAGGCTTCCTCAAGGACAAGGCCCAGGGCTGGGTGACTACTGCAGCCCAGGGAAATTGCAGTCAGCTCTGTGGGTGGGTGATTGGAACAAAACTGCCCCAGGCCAGAGAAGGGAAATCAAGTGAGGCTGCTGGTGCTGCCCGAGCTGGAGTGAGTGTGAGTGTGTCTGACTCTGCTCATCCATGCAGTCAGCTGTGCACACGTGTACGTGGTGTATTCCTGTGCTCTGTGTGCCTGCTGGGAACAGCTGCTCAGCCTTGTCACTGCCTGCATCTGGGAAAGAGATGGGGCAGCCTCACCTCTGTTGGCTGCTGGATTCAACCCTTCCAAGCACTATCAGTTGCTTCTGAATCATTAAAAATTCTGTAGCTTGACACTAAGGATAAAAAACAGACAAAAAATGGCAGCTAAATTACAAAATTTAGATAGATTTCATTAAATACAGATCTATTCAAACCCTGCAATTTTTGGCTGTGACCAGTCTAGGACCTTCATGGAGTCTCGTTCACATGAGATGCTTGAATGCATGTAATAACCTTAAATTCTGATGCAGACATTCACAAGGTGACTGGAACTTCATCAATCTATAAAACATTTTAAATTCAGACCTTCTAGCCACAGGATATATATTCATTGATTGTGCCGATGAAACATAAAAGCTGGTGTTTTCAAAGTCTCAGATTAGTACTATGAGTCAGGCACTAGCTTTTTGGACCATTTCCTATGTATGCTTAAGTCTTTATCCAGAACTCAACTGAAATTAAATTTTCCTAAAGGTTAAAGATTAATATTACTATTCAGCAAGAAATTCTGAACCAATTCTGTCATAATGCTAGCTTTGATGTGTACCAGAGCAAAACATCTTAGTTGCTGGTATGTGAAAGTTTTTATTTTAATGAAGTTCTAAATGCTGAAATGTATTACAAATTGAGAAAAAGATATTTCATGCTCTCTTTTCAATACTGGATTGCCCAAAAAGACCAATAAATCAGTATTCACAAAGGTCAATGGGAAAATAAAATGTGGGACAATATTCTGACTGCAGGAGATGCTTTTTTATAAGAAGGCTTTTAATACTTTAAAAAAAATCTAAGGTATAACACTATCAACTCAGTGCCACTGATTAGTACAAGCAAAAAAAATAATAAGACCATAAGTGCTCTTTCAAGGCTACAGCTTGACAGTGCTTTCTTCTGACACAGCAATAAGTTATTAATTAAAAGCAGCTAGGTTATGTGAAGTTGGTTTATCCCTTTTCCTTTGAAAATATATATTTTATCCTAGTAAATCAAAGATCTTTGCAAACCCTTCTTTATTCCTTTGAATTTACTCCAATTGTTCTTAAGATTCATCAAAATGAAAGGGAAAAAAATGCATCAAAAAGAGAGGAAAGCAATGAAAGCCCCGTATCAGATTTGAAACATGTAGAAGTGGTGCTGAAAAAGTTAATTTTACAGACAGTAAGATCCTATATTTTAAAATTCTGAGCTAAAGGTAGATTTAGTATCCTTGAAAAAAAGACTATTCTTCATAGATGCACACTCATTCTGCAAATGGAGATCACTGAGGACAGGTTGGATTTTATTTTTCTAAGATAAAGTAAAATAAATTGAGGCTTTAGGTAAACATCACTATTACTGTTTCAGTTGCTTAGCAACAGCTGGTAGAATTAGAGAGCCTTGTACAGCGCAGGTAGATAAAAGGAAAGTGCTGATTTCATTGTTGTGAAATACTCAAACAATAAAAGAAACTCTCTTCTGAGCTTCACTGGAACAGGAGTAACACAACTGTAGGCAAACTACTCTGAGGATTTCTTTAGTTCTCTTCTGCCAGACTGCTGGAACATACAGGATAATTGTCTGTACCAAATCTGATCACTTCAGCATTGTCACTTTGACTTTCATTTTTTATTGATGCCTTTTATTGATGCAACTCTCCCAGACCACTTCACTGACAGCCTTGCTCATATATCAGGATCTTACAGCAGCTTTTCTTATTATAATCTTTGTCACAGGATGCCTTCACCATGAGGCTGAAAAGTGTACCATAGTTTAAGCAGTTTGGTTTTAAACTATTACTAAAGAACTTATTGTCAAAAGGCCCAGTTCTGGAGATCAGGAAAAATCCATTTGTCTCATTGTAACTGTTCCATGAACATCTTCTACATTAACTACTTTCTTTTCCCTGAAAGTTATTACTTTGTGCATCACTTCTGTTTTCCAGCAGGCTTCCCAGCACTTTTTTCCACATAACCAGTCCAGAAAAGGTTTCAAATTTGTTCACCTCTGTTACCTGAATTCACCCTTTCTTTGCATTTAAAACAGAGTGGAGTCAACTGATATAAATTGAGAAGGAAAAATACTATCTTCCAAATTAAATGGCTAAGTCATAATGAGGAAAAAGAATGAGTGACAATAAATTTTTCAATACTCATTAGAGAAGTTTCGTTTTCAAAGACGAAAGACTTATTTTTAGAATTTAATTTCAAAAGCTCAGATGACATTAAATTAGGGTTCAATGTTAAAACCATCACTTTGTTAATAAAAGCACATTTTGCAGGAAGAATTTTATCCATAAAATTAAAAATTATATTTTATGGATCTATTGAAAGAAATCATGAAACATTCTTCTTGACAGGTGCATTATTTTTATGCACATAATTGTGCTTCTAATTCAGATGTGAATTTTATATAAAGCAGAATATTTGCACTATGCAATGCGTATACAAAAAAGAAGAATGAAAAATTAACATTGTAACAGAACACAGTATTGCAGCATTAGCAGAGTTAAAAATAATCAAAACATAGATAAAGGTGCAACACATGCAGGCATAAAACAGACATTTACACATACAAAACATATACAATCTATGACTTTCATTAACATCACCAAAGTTGGAATGATGCAACAGAAATACAGTCCCTCAAAATTATAAAATCAAAGTACAGCTGTGTGAGACATTCATGAATGGAACTGAAATGATGTGTTCTAATAATCTTAATCACAAGAAATTTAGTACCTTATGTTTTATATCTTACTGATATGTTTACACAGTGTTAAAGTAATTTCTTATTTTAATGGGGCAATGGGATGGCATGAAGGGTGATGCAGCTGCTGTGCCTCAGTCATGATGTCAGCAGCTAAGATTTATGCACAGCTACATTCAGACTGCATTAGTTAACCACCATCTTGCAGCATCAATAACACTCACAACTGAATGAGTAACTATAGGTCTGATTCAGTATTGCTCCAAATCCTTTGGCCTTATCTACATGAATTCAAAATGGTGCCAAAACGCTGCTAGTCCGATTTGGTGTCCCTAGCTCATACTGGATTTTAATGAGTAAGGAATAAAATATTTGTCTGTGTCATTGTGAGATCTAGTTTTACTTCTCACATATGAAATAGAATATTTCAGTGTTAGGTCTTCCACTGTGTAAATCTCAAGCAATTATTTATACTTGTAAATAATAGAAAGTAATGCTGTGAACTGTAAGAAAAATTCAGTCAGCATTAGCTTTAAGGTACTACTGATTAGAATAATATTTTATAATAATATTTTATAAGTAGTATATATATAGTATGTCTATTTACTAATTAAACACCTTCAGCCCATGCAAATGGTTCAGCTATGCAACAAAAATAAAAGCAGAATTCAAATAAATTAAGAGACTTAGATGGTAGTACAAACTGAAACTATAAAGATGCAAGAGGGTGTCTATGATAGTACGTAATTAAATGACTTCACCTAAGAGTGCAACACTCCAACTTTATATCACACGAAAGTTTCTCATGAAATTATGTAGATGCTGTTTTTAAATATCAAATTGAAAAAAATCACCTAAATATTCAATTATTTATGAGAGGTAAATCACAAGAAATTGAAGAAACTGAACTTATTTCAGGGTTTTCATGTAGCTTGTGGCCCCACATACTGTGTCTACATCACAACACACAAGCACTATTTCAGGGGCTAGTCCTGAACTTGATTTCTCAAAGGGATTTTTAATGCTTGACTAAGGTATAATTGAAATACGCAGAAGAGATCTACTCTTTGCAAGAGTATTACAAGCAAAACCTTATTATGTTCATTTTATGTGAAATAATGTACAAAAGAAAAAAGCTGTGTGCATCACTGACTCATCCTCAGGAACCCGTGTGACTGACAGGAAATGTGGAGCCAGAAGCAGCACATCAAGTAGATGAAATTCATGTTGGCACTGCTAAAGCTGGTTGCGCCAGGGTGGGTGAAATGTAGGCTGATCTGCCATGTCAGGGCTGTGTCTGTGGTGCAGAATTGCTCTCAGACCTGTGAGCTATTCTCATGTCCATAGCCACTGCTTCCACAAAGTGACATGGAGATTCTCTAGAATATTTTTAATTTCCAACTCACAGGAGATAACCATATGGTTTCACATATATTCTAATGCAAACAATTTTCTAGACAACGTACAAATACAACATTGTGTCCTTTCTCTAGGCCTAAAATTATTTACTTTGATGTTTGTGATAATCAAGTGACCTGACTTTAAATAAAATAGTTGAGGTATGTGGGATATGAGGGGTGGAAGGCATTATTCCTGACATCCTAGCATTTCTGAACAGTAGCACAGTTTATCTGACTATGGAAGTGTCCAGGGGTGTTATCATACACCTACTGAAGCCAATGACAAGGAATTCACAGACCTCAGTGACAGAAGAATCTACTTTGTAAGTACAGACTCTAATAATTTACATATCTCTCTTGCTTCCAGTAGAAAAAAATCCAAATGGAAAGCTATTGGAATGGCTCAACAGGAGCGCACATGGCTTTGGGAGACTGCACATGGCCCTCGACAAGAGCAGGATAAGAATCTAAAATATTGGCTTTCACTTATGTTACATCAGACTGCATTATGTCATGCTGTCTCACATCTCACCTGACAGGCACATTTCTGTTACAAAACATGAAAAGACAGAGAAAACAGCAGTGATTTGAAAACATGTTCATGCTAACTGAGGTGAATAGTTAATTAGCAGATACCATAAAACAAGCTTTAATTAGTTAGAAGATTCTTGTCCCTAAGAATAAAAAGACTTATCAATTCCACAATTTTTATACAAGTAACTACACATTATTAATTCAATGAGCACTGTAATAATTATCAAAATACATCTGTATGATTTACTCTTGAAATTCTGAAAAAGCTCACTTGTGTCATGCCCTTAGCCCACCTGACTCCCAGTTCACCCTTCTATCTACAACTTTCCTCATTCAGGGAGGAATGTGATCATATGTATGTGAAAAACTGAACATATGGCTCCTGTGGTAGAAACTCTAAAATTAAATTGTCCACAATAGCTTGCAGGACAGAGAGCAAAATGTTGTGTGATGCTTCAGCTATATTATTGACCATTTAAATTGATTATTTGCTTTAGCTGCAACCATAACATCTTTCTGTCATTGCAACTTATACCTGAAGCTGTGTAACTCAAGGTATGGTCATGAGCTGCAGTCATCCAGTCCACACAAACAATGTTCTTACAATTTCACAGAAATAAATCTGAATTATTAGTGTATTTTGAAAACAAATTTAAGATTCATAGCATTGTAGAGTTTATAAACAAAATCTGGTCATGAAATACCACATCTATTATAACTAAAATCATTACAAATTTAAGCAAATACTATTTGTGATTCTTGTCCTTTGATATAATATGTATTTTCTCATGTTTATATTTATAAAGTGTTTATTCTGCAGGCTATTAAAACAACTAGAGCCAGCAAACAGAACATCAAAGGTCACACACAAAAGTATTACCACATAGAATTACAGTACTTTAAGGACACAAGACACCCCCTAAACACACTTCCCTCAATTTGGGCTATTCATTAAAAAAAAAAAAATCTTCCACAAATAAGTTTATTATTAAATATCTTTGACTTTTCACAGTTATTTATCTTCAGCACTCTTTAAGCCAACTGTCTTTGTGTCACACTCTGTGGATTTTTAGTTGATACAAGCTGGCATGTCTTCACCAGCTACATCACATCAGATCAACTGTAACACTAGCTGAATTTCCAACTCACACAATGATTCTATCTCCTTCCTTCCTGCCTTCCTGCCTTCCTTCCATTTTCAAAGGCTTCTTTGGCAATGACATTTTATTATTTACTATCTAATCTGATCTTCTTAATGATACTTTATCAATTACTTTGCTATTTCTATGCTTCTGAGACAAACCCCTGTATACATGACTAGTAATCAAAACAAGTGCAGGGAAGAGGTCTGTTTACAGCATTTGTCAAATCTTTTTCCAGATTATTTGGCTGTTTAGTTGCATGATGGACAGAATAGATACTGAATTTAGTTGCAATTTAATTTGCTTTTGCTATGTGAAGAGCTGCAGGAAGACTGTGATACTGAGAAATTCCATTTTGGCGCAGGCACAGTAACTCTGTGTCCAAGGACATCTGAATTTTGCACACATAGCAATGGGTTCCAAGCTACCCATTAGAACTCAGGAGAACCATCGTGAAGTAGCTGGATTGTTGGGATAATTTGTTCATGAAATTATGAGAGTCAAAAGTCAACAGAATGCTTTAAATTATTATAGGAAAGAACAGAACTGTCATTAAACCCTGCTTAAGCTTACTGTCCAATCTGCACTCTATACAAAAGTTCAAACCCTCTATCTTATCAGAAAAGGTGTAAATAAGAAGTACAAGGATGATAAAAAGCAGGAAATAGGTTTTGCACAGGGAGTCAAAACAGACTGATTTTTAAGCCTGTGACAGTGACTGCTGAGGGAAAAGGTGGGAAGGGTCCATGGCATGACAGGGGTAAGAAAAAGTATTCTTCTGTCCTGTTTTTCATTTCTCTGTTTTCATTCCTCAAAAAACTCTTTCTGCTGATAAGTTCCAACCAAAAGGAGATATATTTTCACCTAGTGTATAAATAAACAGTGGAATTCATTTCAACAGGAAAGCAGTTAGACTGTAGCAAAAGGGAAATTAGCAAAAGGGAAAAAAAAAAGCATGGAAGATACATTAAGATAATTTTAAAAGGAAATATAAACCTTAGGCTTAGCAAGTCTCTCAGACACACAGACCTAGAATCATCTTTGAAAACATCCTTGCATTCTTAGATTTTCTACACATCTGCTATTAGTAAGTGAGATATATAATACACCAGACTCTGGGCTTTGCTTAGCTCTACCAAGTGGGAGGTATCACTGAGGAGGGATAGACCTCCAAGCATTAAAGGTTATCCATGTCAGATTCTGAATAACATCCAATTAACAGGTTTTATGCTTTAACACTTAGGTTCTTTTCTTCATTGAAAGGCTCTAACAAGCTGCGCATGAGAATATTGGCCATTCCTAGCCTTTGCTTTTATTGCCTTCATGGAAAATATTTACAGAGCTAACTACATTGGTTCCCTTTTCCTTGTAAAACCTTTGCTTTTTTTTTTTTTTTTCCCGAATAAAAAGAAGCATTATTAATAGCCAGGCTGATCAATAGTTAGAGTAGCTGATCAGTACTAATAACGATAGTAGCTACTACTGAATTTCTTAAACTACATATTTATAATAAAGAGGATTTTCCAATTGCTCATGAAGCATTCATACTATGGGAGGTTTGGCAGGCCTAATACTTGAATAATACATTTTTATTATTGTTTGTCTCAGTAGGAAGAAGTGAGAGGAATACACATGGATTACACTGGCACCATGAGACTATACTGAGCAATAATTTATGTAGAAGAAACAATGTAAGAATATAACAGTTTGGTCCTTGATTTTCACAGACCCTGTTCACTAAACAGCACCTATTAGTTTGCAACACTACGCCTAATTTGTGCTGAATCTCCCAAATGTGCCATCTTGATGCATTTACAGATACTGTAAGTTGTAGAATGACTTTGGAAATTTCTTTTGAGATGTTGGCATTCACATGCGAATGATATAATTTTTTGCCGCACTAGCTGGACTATCAGCAAGTTACAGAAGGCCACAAAAAAAAAAAGTCTGGTTAAAGACCGCAGTAATTTTTCTGAAAGTCTTTCCCCACAAAGAAAAAAATGTTTTGTGAATAATAGAGTAAAAACCCCACATTTTTCTCATAAAAGAATGAAATTTTTGGTACTACAAGTCAGTCCTTCAATCAGCCAATTAAGAAAGTTTTGAAATAATTTGATAATAGGCAACTTCACAGTGGGAAAAATGTGTCTGAAGCCTTGAAATACTGGGTTTGCATGGTAGGAAGATATTCCTTGAATCAAAAACTTCCATGAGACCGCTGTTCTCACATGTAGCCTTCTTGAAAATATTTACCTTTCAAAAAGGCTATGACTGAAATGATTGATAAAGTACTTGAACAAAACTAGTTTTGATCTTTAGCAGACAGATTTTACTTAAGCTGTACACAAGATGTGTGGTCAGAACTGTGAAACCGATGGAAGTCCAAAGTGGAGAAAGGAGCTCACCTCTTACAAAGATTAAAATATTTGCACAGAACAGTAACAAGAGAGATGGTTGCAATTAACAAAACTGGGTGAATCAGTAAAATAAGCAGACAGATGATGGTGATGTATTCTAGCTTATATATAGAGCTGATAATCTGTTTCATTTGCAACAAAACTGTTTTCATTTCAGACTGAAAATAAGGAAAACTTTAGAAAGTGCATGGTTTTGACTTTTTCCAGTTGGAGTATTTTTTAATGTTTCAAGTGAGAAGGTCCTGTTTTCCTCTGCAGCATAACAGTGCTATGTTCTTACTAACCTGACTAGTGAATTTTTCTACTAGAATAAAGGTGGGTTTTTGGTCCTATTTAGCACTAAAACCAGTTGCAAATAAAAGTTTTTCTCAATGAAATTCTATTCATACAAATATTTTGATTTGAGTTCATACAGTATTCATCAAGGATAAATGTAGTGATGACATTTTTGTATTGCACTTGCTGATGGTGCTCATTATTTTGTTGAATTGCACCATTTTTTACAAGAGTGGCATGACATGGTTTAAGGCTATTTTCTCCAAATTCCTCAACCAATATTAAAATTTATTATTTCTCTTGGGTATGCTAATATAATAACTATTTCTTTTTCTAGTTCCATTTCAGAAAAAATTTCAAAACTAGAGGAAAATAGTATCTTTTCTGCGTTAAAATGTGCTTGGGAGATGGAGTCACTGTATGTCTCTGCTACCCATATGAAAATATAGTTCAGCTAGAGTCAGTTATGACAAAATATTTGGAGTCTGAATTCTAGTTTTGGAACAGACAACATCTCCACTGAGTCCCTTCTCAGAAAGCATGCTAAGGCTCCATGTGCTTTCTGGGACTGAACAGTGAGTGTGTGTACCTCGTCCTCACATATTAATAGTGGATATTCAAGCCCAGATGCACAATGGGTCAGTGACTTCTCTGTGCTGCATGCTTCCAGTTACTTCGGACTGCAGGAAAGTATGGTATCATAGAGAGGAAGAGGGGGTGTTTTTTCCAAAAATCACCATAGTGCGCATGAGTGCTACAAGTGCGCACACACACATACCCCCACTCTCCACTCACAGAATGGGAAAAGCTAAGAAACCCTGAACTAGAATAAGTGTGAGAAAGAACTAGATCCATAGGCAAAGGCTGTGACAAAGAAAGGCAAAAGGTTTGTTAGTTTTTGAGGGCTTTGGTTTTAAAAGTCTGAGAAAAATCATAAATATATACCTCAATCCCATTAAAAATAAAACCAAAAAATTACATAAACATAGATGGTGCTTCTTTAGTTATGCGTGCTGACAGTCTTTAGTTGTGTGATCACATATTATCCGTACTTTTTCAGTTCTCTCCTTCATATCCAGTCTCCTATTCCTTAACCACTTCTCTTACTTTGTAGACATTCTCCAGTTCAATGTCATTATTGTTCGCTTCTAAAAAAGCATGTTTCTTCTTCACAGAAATAAGCCACTTAAAAGAATAGCAGGCAATCAAAAATAAAATCTAGAACTTTTAATTACGCCATTGCAATTTTGCTGCTTCAATTTTTCCAAATTCTAGTATTTACTATGATAGAAAATTTATACAAGTAGACTTATTACATTTATCCTCTAAAAGAGGATTGAAATTTCCCCACAAAGAGAAATCTGACAGGAATGTAGCATTCATTAAATGTTAGAGAAAAAGTATGCAAAAAATTCTGCTACCCCTACAGAGTTTAGGCAATTGCCTCAAAAACCATATTAAGTCTGGTTGACCGAAGCTTCTTAATTATGCGGACCTCATACTTTTCAAAATATTATGCTAGAGGAAAGCTATGGGCCAATGACCCCTGTGACAATTAAACGCAAGTTAAAGTTCACAGAATGGTTTGAGCCAGAAAGGATCACCTAGTCCACCCCTCCTCCATAGGCAAGGATGCCTTCTACTTGGTTGCTGAAACTCCCACCAAATCTTGAACACTTCTGGTGATGGGGCAGCCACAGCTTCTCTGGCAAACCTGTTCTACTGCCACACCACTCTCATCATAAGAAATTTCTTCCATTACATCCACTGTCTTTCAATTTAAAACCATTGGCCCTTTTCCTGTCATTACAGGGTCTGGTGGAAAGTCTTTCTCCTTTTAATAAGCCCACTTCAAGGAGGCTTAAAGTCACAATAAGTTCTCTCCAGAGCCTTCTCCAGGCTGAAAAACCCCAACCCTTTTCAGCCTGTCTTCATAGGAGAGGTGCTCCAACCCTCTAACTTCCATGGCCCTCCTCTGGAGCTGCTCTAACAGGTCTGTGTTGTGTGCTGAAAACCCCAGTGCTGGATGGAGCACTCAAGTGGGGTGCCATAAGAGCAAGATAACCTTCCTCAACCCTCTGGTCACTGCTCTTTTGCTGCAGCCCAGGAAATGGCTGATTTTCTGGGCTGCAAGTGCACATTACCAGCTCATGTCCAATTTTGTGCCCACCAGTATCCTCAGTCCTTCTCTGTAGGGCTGCTCTTTCATCACACAGTTGGAAGATGTGGGTTCAAGCCTACTTTCCACACAATTTCTGAAATTTAGCTGATGACTATCCAAGACAGAAAGCAGAAGAGTTGAGATCCAGGATAAAATCTATGCCTTTGCCCTACTAGTAGAGTTTCCATTGAAGAAACCTGGAAACAAATCAGCAATTACAAAAAATGTAAAATGGTTAGAATGCCTCAGCTGGTATTGTAAGATAAAGTGCCTGTATTCCAAGGGAAAACAATGTGGTACCCAGCTGCCTAACATTTCTACTTACAAAGGATTTCCTAGAGCCACCCTTCATGTTTGTAATGTATATTCAGATCAACATAAATTAGGTCCACTCTGAAGTATACGTGGCTTTCATAAACTTGCTTAAGACTTTAATGAGGTCTTTTAAAAGACACTTTGAAAATTCAACTTCACTTTTATTCATAGCTGCCTAGACAAAAAGCTCTAGAAACAAACCTCAAATATATGTTACTAGTAAGCAAATTTTACTGTCAATTTTTCCTTTTTTTTTACTTATCATCCATATCCTAGAGACTAAAATATGTCAGGTTTTTGCTTTTGATCTGCTTTTGTTTGGTTCTCTAGTGAAAGTAGAATATGTACAAATATGCAATATGAAAACATAAAGTCTCATTTTAAACTTAACAACCCTGCTTTATTCCACAAAATTCAAACTCTCCCATAAGCAATGTTTTCTCTCTATTATGTATCATTTAATCTGCAACCACAATTTCTTCATCATCTGCAACATATTCTAAAGATATTCCTTTAAAATTACTTCAATCTTCTTCCAGTTGCAAATTCTGCAGCTATCAGACCAACTGACCACATCCTACAATTTTTTAAGGCTTTCCTCAACGCAGACCTGTTCTACGTGTTTTCTTTTTTTCCCATTATTGTTTTGGACAACTTTCAACTTCACTGAGTAGTGGTTATTTATAAACATAAAACTCTGACACAAACTTGATTCTGAGCTCAGTAGCGCGATTTTCTTATAAATGTCAGATTATGCTTATATGTAAAATCATTGTGGACAAGATTACTCTCACTTAACTTTAACCACCCAAAGTTAGTCATGTAATCTAAACTAGTCATCAAGACTCCCATTTTAGAGAGAGAAGAGACTTTTAGAAGTGTGAATCATTCAATTTTATCTTAGATATGAACTTTACAAAGATATGAATCACCTATAAATGTCATTCTCCATTGTCTTTTTAGCAAACTGAGATCAGACTAGATGTCTAACTCTTATGTGGTTACCTGATGAGATGCTAAATACCACACCACCTTTCCAACTTAGCAATACATTTAACTATGCATCAAACTTAGAAAAGACAAATCATTCCAGTCCTCCTTCTAGGAAACCTCTCAGGCTGAATTTAAGCATGGAATTGACCCATTACTGTTGAAAAACTTTTTAGCACTTCTTTGGGCTCTGTGAAATTTATGCAATGAATTAATTTTATCTAATATATAAGCCCTGACAACAATTTTCTGTAGATCATTTTCTTACCAGAAATTATACACATCCTATCAAAAGGAATTAACACCAAAAGATTAGTTATTATTTTCCTAAATTACAGAGACAAAATTGATTTCTAAGTACATTAAAATTTAAAGGGAAATCCTTACAAATCTTAATTTTTTGGGAAACTAGCGGTAATAGGCTTAATTTAAAGCAAAATAAGTATGTTTAATTCAAACTTTAGCATTTTAAATCTTCTTCATGTAAGTAAATAGACAAAACATTTATGAGACCTCCCACTAGAAAAGAGTATAAATAAATAGATATTCTTTAATGTTGAGAAAGATGAAAAGTATTATTTTCTCTTATATTAGCATTAGTCTAATGAACTAAGCAGCGTGTTCTTCCTTGATGGAAGAAGTTGAAAGCCTGTATTAATTATATTTTTAAGTACTGGGTTTTTCTAGTCTATAATCTTTTAAATAAGCAGCATCTTTACCTCTTGGCTTCAATGCTGAGAAGGCATACCCCAGCTGCAGCCACTGAGCTAAGTTCTGAGCAACTTAACTTTTTAATAGTAGCAGTAGTATACTTGCTAAAAAATGTATGCATTTATATATAGTGTGTATGTATATATCTATATAGTGTATATATGTATATATGCACACACAAATACTTTCAGGAATATGTTGGAAGTAGAAATTGCATTTATAAAATGCTTTTCACATGTAAAAGGGTTCTATAGGCTTTTCATGAGGGAAACTATTTTAAATCTTCTCTTTTGATTTGTAGAAATACTTTGTCATTTACTTCAAAAAGAAATTGCTTATTAAATTATATTGCAAGTACCATATACTACAGTTAGGCATTAAGATCACTACAATTCTGTCAAAGCATATTTATTTTGACAGTATGACAAATGTATCAATTTCAACAGATGAGAAAAAAAGCATCAGTAAAAAGCAAAACTTCTGAAAGCCCAGGAATAAACAGATGAAAAACAACTCGGCAATTTTTATTTTCCATAAAAATGAAACTAAATAAAACTAAACAGGGACACAAGGATGAGGAAGTGATTAATCACTGCACATCCTTTAGGGTTGCAAAATTTACAAATCAGTCTTTAATAAAGGAAGGAAGTAATTTGAGTGGCAAGGGAATATAAAAGGCTATTCTTATGTTCTCTTTGATGCTCACTTTGATTTTTTAAGTTAAATTATATTGTTCTGTGTACTGATCGTGTTTTGTATAGAGAGATTGTGATCAAGTTGTTTAAGTGCGAGCTTTCTTCTCAACTGTATCTCACTATTCTTGGTTTGAAAATTTATTCCATGCATCAGAAAAACTGCATAAATGCATCGTTTACAAAAATAGTAATGTGAAAATCCCTTATGCATACTTAAGTCTCTTCTGTATTGAGAATTATAGGAAAGATGCTGAGCCCTGCTGTCCTGTTAATGATAAAAGAGTGGAAACAATCTGTGCTTCCTCCAGATTTAAAAGAGCTGTCCAAGCTTTTTTTTTCCTCTTTCCAAATTCCGTGAATTTTGTGACACCATCTGACCATTGTAACATACAGTGAAAAACAAAAGGTAAAGATGATGTATTACACACCACTCTTTTCACAGTAGATATATGCCATGGCTTTGCAGACTACATGGAATTCCTCCGCAGTGTGCATATAATGAATATTGTGGTACCTCAGTCCAAATAGCAATACTGAAATTACCATGCACATAACTTTTTTTGCTATCTGAAGCAGCGGTGGGAGTTATTCATCAATGCAGGAAAGCAGATTTGTCTCTAATTATCTCCTAGTCAGTAGAAGGCCTTGCTCCATCTGATAACCAAATACTGAAAATTAAGTAAGAACCTAGGAGAGTGATACACCTAGATATAAGGGTTAGACATGCTCCAGATGACATGTAGAAATTCACAGTAATTCAAAAGGTTTCATGGAATTTTAAAATGTCTCAGGTTAGAAGGGACCTTAAAGATCATCTAATTCCAACCTCCCTGCCATGGGCAGGGACATCTTCCACCAGACCAGGTAGCTCCCATCCAACCTATCCCTGATGTTTGCACAGGATCATTTGAAAAGGATCACGTATTCCACTCTCTGATGGGCTTGCACAGCTGGTGACAAGAAACTACAGTTCCCTCACCTCTGAGCAGGTGAAGGTTGTTCAGGTGTTTTCTGCTTGTTTCCCTTTACAGACAGGACTGGCTCCTTTTACATGTTTCAGGCACTTCTTTATCACTGTCCTAAATAAAAAACATTGTGTCTACAGCATATTAGACTTACTATGAATACCTTGGAAACTTTGAAGCTGTGACTCGGTAATGAGAAACTATCAAACTGAGAGCCAAAATGAACCAAAAAACCCTAACCAAGACTGAACTTCTGGATCTGGAACCATCCAGGAAGGGGGAATTCAAAGCCCTGAATCAGTCCCAGAACCTCCAAACAGAAAGATAGTTCTGGCAGATCCCCGGGCTTAATCTCTCATCATGATTAGTTGGCATGTTTCTAAAGTTTCTTACATGTAGGGAAATCCTATATTTCCTATATGTATGATTAGATGCGTATTTCTTTATTTCTGAAAATACTTTTCTAGTCATGAAATATGCTGGTTACAGACCAAAGCACAAGGCCAAATAACCTACAGTCACTTATGTGTTGAGTCAGAAAATATTTTTCTTATCTCTGAGCACAGATACTGCAGACATAGGTATCTAGCCTAATACTTTCTCTGGAAGACTGCAAGATTTATATTGAGGTTACTACAAACTGTACAGTCTTTATTATCAGCTCTTGCTTACCGAGCAGATCTTTTCTCATCAGCAAAACTACTCATTTGAATGGGAGATTCAAGATTAAATAAAGTCTATAACATTTTATCAATAGCAAGGGAAAGATCCAAAATTTGATGGAAGCAAGTACTAACAAAAACATTTTTATGAGTGTGTTGCTATATCACACATATAACCTTTGTCCCCTAAAATGTAGCCATCTCCCTTTCTTTACATTCATAATTATTCTCTTATGACATAGCTACAGCTATTTAAAATCCATTCTCAGACCCAAATGCAAATATGTATAAAGTTTCACAAGTTAATAGGAGACTACCAATGTAAGAATAGTAATTTTGGTAAGAAAAAGTGGCATTTTTTTATGATGTTTACTTATAGCTGAAAATTTCTGTTAAGTCGAATTTTTGAACTATAGATATTTATAAATGGGTCGAAATTTAAATTTAAAAAAAAAAAAAAGAAAAGAAACTCCAATCTCAAATGAAGATTGGAAAATGTTCTTCCAAATGCATTGCTATGTTTAACCTGTTACAAGAAGAGACTCCTGCTCAAATGGCAGGTCTGTTTTCCTTCTGCTTTCTTCCTCAACCACTTTCCTCACACTGTTTCTAGAGATAACACTGCCTTGTCCATCCAAGGAAAAGCTAAAAACATTTTTCAGACAATTAATTTCCCATCAGGTCACAGAGATAAGGAAATTCAACCCATGGCCTTATGATGAAGCACAGGAGAAGCAGCAGAGGGTGCTACATCGTGGCTTGCGCTAAGACAATATTGAGCATAAACTGAATTCTCATTTTCAGTTTAAAAGTAATAATAATTATTTAGAAAACTGAGTGCGAAAGAGTCATCATATGTGATGTACACTGAAAACTCTTAAGACTATTAACTGCTCTGGAGAGCAGAGGTGAGAAACTGAAAACAGAGGCAAAATTAGAATAAAACACAAACAAACCTGGTTACTGAAACTGTGGACTTGAATGTCCAGCAGTTGTGAATTTTAGGTCTGCAGATTTGGAAATGCACTCAGTAAGCTTCCTTAAAAAAAAAGGATTGACAAGTTAGGGATAATTATTTTGTAAAATAACTGGTAAATGTGTATTTCCATATTTAGTCTGCTGGTGGCATAAACTCATTTCACTCACTGCAGTTCCCAAGTTCACAAGTATCGGTTCCATCCTGTGCATTTATAATACATCATTGAATCCAAAATCCTCCTCTGGCAACTGAATTCAGTTTATACATTAAATGGAAAGTACAACTTAAATCCAAATTTACTTTCTGATGCTTTTCCAAATACATATATAAGTAAATTTATATAATAATAATAAATCAAAGAGCTCAGAGGAAAATGGACATGTCAATTTGAAGAGTGGCACCGCAAAATAAGTTGGAGTAGTTTCAGGTCATTAAAAAAAAAGGAAAAAGAAAAAGAAAGAAAAAGAAAGAAAAGAAAGAAAAGAAAGAAAAGGAAGAGAAGGAAGAGAAGGAAAGAAAGAAAGAAAGAAAGAAAGAAAAAGAAAGAAAGAAAGAAAGAAAGAAAGAAAGAAAGAAAGAAAGAAAGAAAGAAAGAAAGAAAGAAAGAGAAGGAAAAGGAAAAGGAAAAGGAAAAGGAAAAGGAAAAGGAAAAGGAAAAGGAAAAGGAAAAGGAAAAGGAAAAGGAAAAGGAAAAGGAAAAGGAAAAGGAAGTGACCTTCCTAAAAATGCAGCATTGTTTTTCATTTACAAATTAAGACAGTTTTAACACAGATCTGCCATTACATTTAGCTCCCAGTTAGCATGTAAATCCTGCACCAACATTGTGAAGTCTTTCAAAAATGAGAGAAAATACGTGCCGAAAAAGAGAGAAAAAACAGTGCCAAAATCTTTAACGAATTTTATATTTAAAACTAATTCCTGATCACAAGTATAGAAGATAGCATTTAACCAAATTGTCAGAATTCAAGCATCACTAAAAAGTATTTCTACACCAAAACTCAGATCAAGAAACTGCTATACGTCATGAGAGTATCCACATCTTTTCATCACTTTGGAACCATGGGTTCTCAAGCATTTCTCACAAAGGTAGGGCCAGTTTCAGTGCCCCCCAAGTATGCCTGTCCCTATATATATATAAAAAAATACTAATTTTGCATAATTGTAATCCAAATAAAACTTTTAATTCTGATTAATGAGGACAGAGAATAAGAAACAAATACTATTTTAATCAAGTCAGTATTTCAAATCCCCTGCCAGGGTGAATTCACAAATGCTTTAAGCAGCAAAATCAACATTATCTATGAAAAATGAAAAAAAAAAGGCTTATATGTGATGACATTACCTCTTTCCATTAATGGCTTCATATAGCATTGATTGCACAACTTTTAGCATTTAAATCAATAGTTCAATCATATGCTGAATTCCCTTGTTCTTGCAGCACAGTTAATGGGAGAAGATAAAACAAGACCTGCCTATCTTGACTTATTCTATAGTCTGTTTACCCCTATTATGCAATTCTCCTATGTATTAAATTTCAACTCACTGAAATATTGTGCCAAAACTTTTCAGATGAAGGCATATTAAAGTTACTTAACGATCAGAATAATCTATTTTTACTTTGTTCTCAAGATAAAAAGATGTTGAATTGCATTCATTTGATAGTCTTAAGATTTCCTTATTTTGTTCTGTCAAAACATAATACTAACTGGAAGCATTAATTAATAGCATTAATAATTAATAGCCTTATAGTAGTTCTACTTAGCAGTCATTTAGAGGCATTTTTAAATGAAAGCTGGTGTATTTTTTTAACAGAGAAGTGTACACTCTGCCTTCAACTCGCTGAGGGGAAGAATAAAAGTGAAGCATGCTGTGGACTATGCTATAAACTGGGACCAAGTCAACATTACTGTAGGCTTGAATACAATGTAGGCTTGAGTACAATGCTGCTGCAGAACCTATGCTGGCAATATTCACTTCTTTTTATCAAAAGATGAAAAAGATTATTTTCCTGTAATTTATCACAGGAAAGGAATCAGTGTTCAGAGTAACCTATAATAGCATATTACATTATACCTAACTGTATTCACATCTGCTTTATTCACCTTGTGCTTCCACTGCCAGCCTGAACTTAAGGACGTTGTTTGTGGAGTGTAACTGTTACAGAAGTCCTTCATCTATACCAGAACAAATACTGATATAGACTTAATTACTGATACCTGCACTTCCAGAACAATAATACTAAACTGAACAAAACTACTTTTAAATATCAACTTACAGCTCTTTTCCTGAGGAAGATTTAAAAGCCTTGAAACACAGAAATAACTAATAGAAGTTAAAATAGGCTTATAGGGTTTTATTTATTTTATATGCCTGTTAATGGAGAGGGGTTTTTGCAACACTTTTGCCCAAGAAGCCAATCCAGTCATCCCAAAAGGTCCACTTTAACATACTTTTAAAATAATGCCTTGCAGATGCTTATGACTCATCTACTGTTAGACCATTAGAGACAAAATCATGTGTCTGCACAAATCTGTAACATGGAGATATACATACACTTGTGTACAATTTTCATCAGTCTGTCAAGGTTTTTTTTTGTTTTTGGTTTGGGTTTTTACAATTTATAAAATGCCTTCCAGTTCATATGAAGTCCCACGCACTAAAAGCTAAGACTTTTTGTTAAGCCCTGCACTATTCCCTCTATTATCAAACCAATATATATATATGTATATATATATATATACATATATTGGGACTGATTTTTGTTCAGAGCTGCTTGGGCATTTTGGATAAACTGTCTTTTTGGAAGATATGTCCACGAAATTATTTCCATTAATAATTGACCTGAGAGATGCAAAATACAGATATTTCTTCATTTAATGACTGGGTGTTAACATCCAATGCAGAGATTTGTGCAAAACCTCCAGGCTTTTAACTACTGCAGAAAATTTATTTTTCCTGGCATTCCCTTCCCAAGAAAACACTAATTTTTGGATTTTTTTTAACTTCCTTTTCCCATAAGTTATATCAAGAAATAATTTGCATGCCCTTTTCATGCTTTTTCAATTGCTTCCTGCTCTACTCCTGCTCTAGCTGGAGAATAGTGAAGTTTTGAATTTTGAAGTTTACATTTTGATCCAGTGTAATGTGTATTAGCTATCCATGTTAACATGTCATTTTGAAAACAAAGCAACAAAACATTCAATAGCGTTCTGAAGGTTTCTCTCCTACATTTACAGGTTGTTTCAGTTTATCAATGAAAGTAATGAACTAATTACCACAAACTGATAATTCTGTGCCTGGCATGTTCAACAATACTAAGCCTTACCAGTTAAAAATACATAAACATAATATCCTTTTTGTAGCCAGGACCTACTGAGGATTGAAAAAAAGCAAAGAAAAAAAAATGCCATGCTTTTAAAAGCTAATGCTCACTGTTGTAAGTAAAATTGGTAGTTGTTTTTCTTATTAATAATTGTTACAAATGTATTTCACCATGTCTCACAAGTTGACATTCGAAAGTTTGTAATATAAATGTTGTAAGCTGTCTGTTACCAATAACTGTTACAACTGTGTTTACTATTTCCCCAATTTATTAAATAACAGTTTATAATGGGCATTGGCAATAAATGTTACAGCTGGGTTCATGTACCTTAGGTCGGCAGGTGGGATAATAGTAGTTATTATGAGTTAATACTTGTTGCTATTCAAAAGGTTTAAAGATAAAACTGTGCATTAAAATGAGATGGGACTGTTTTACATGGCAAGCAGCAGGGCAGTGAAGAGAAGATTCTAGAAAATGATATCATCGACATGGCCTCGTCCCCTTGAACTATAATAGGCGAGATCTATCATTCAATCTCTCAACGCCCTTCGGAAATGATTGGTCCGGAAGAAGCCATCGATAAGGACCAATTAGCACCCTGGCAATGAGCCAATCACAGAGAGGACTGAAAAACGGACCAATCATGGACTGGGAAAAATTATAAATGACTGACAGGTTGCGGCTCGGGCGTGCTCTCCCGCGGAGCTGAGCCAGGGGAGCAGCCGGTGTGTCTGTATCATATGCTGTTGCGACTTTCCAGCTTGCCGAGCAAAGGCTTGGGATTGGCCTGGGCTCTTCGCTTTCCTCACAGCTTTTTCAATAAAACTGAGCAGCTGCTTCACCAGAGAGCATCTCAGCTCAGTTTGTCCACCTAGCGACTCTCGGCAAAGCGGCCCCAGCTCTGTTTAGAACACTCACTAGCCTAATTAGTTAGGCTAATTACTTAGGCTAAGTAAAAACACGCTGAATACAAGGTAATTAGAGAAGCAGTTCACTTGGCAGCTCATGCAAGTGTACCCACTGTGGCAAATCCAGGTTAGAGTCTTCATTTTCTCACCTTTGCTGTTATTTTAAATTTACTTAATTGGTTAAACTGATTAAGCCAAAACAAGTTATATGCATTTATCAAGACTTAATTGAGGAACTTAATGGAGGAACCCCAGCAAGTCAAGGGCAGTGATCACCCCTCTGAACTTGGCACCTCTGAGGCTGCACCTCAGATCCTGTGTTCAGTTCTGGGCCTCTCACTAAAAAAGACATTGAGTGCTGGAGGTTTTCCAGAGAAGAGCAACAAGGCTGGTGAAGGGTTTGTAACACACACCTGATGAGGAGCAGCTGAGGGAGCTGGGGTTGTTTAGCCTGAAGAAAAGGAGGCTCAGTGAGAACCTCATCCCTCTCTACAGCTACCTGAAAGGAGGCTGGAGCTGTGTGGGGGTTGGTTTCTTTTTCTAAGTAACAAGACAGGCGGAAATGGCCTCAAGTTGTGCCAGGGGAGGTTTGAATTGCATAGTAAGGAAAACTTCTTCCCTGAAAGGGGTCTGTCAAGGACTTGAACAGACTGCCCAGGGAAGTGATGGAGTCACCACCCCTGGAGGTATTTAGAAGATGCATAGCTGTGAAACTAAGTGGCATAGTTTAGTGGAAGACTTGGCAGTGCTGGGTTAAAGGCTGGCCTTGATCTCAGAAATCTTTTCCAATCTAAACTATGATTCTAATGCCATAGCTCAACTACAGCCATCAGTGCTTTACTCTTTCCCTCAGTAGGGGTCATTAGTAACACAAAAGATCTCTCAGGAACCTTTGGAGGAGGGGAAGGATCAAAGGGAGTGACAAACCTGGAAACAGCTGTGAAAGAAAAAAATTGAGGTTTCAAATTGTATTGAGGAGTAGAGTATTCCACAGAAAAATCTTTCATCCCTTCCTTGGCCACCCTCAGCGTGACCACGAATTTTCAGTCTGACTACCACAACCATTCTTGCGAAAAAATTGTCCACAGCAATAATAATTACCAAAAAAACCCAACTTTATATATAGATAAAAGGAGTTTCCTTTAAAATTAATTTTTATTAAACTGTAATGAACTACTGCAGCCCAGAATAGGACTGAAGCATGCCAATATAAAATCTAGGCAATTCCATTTAAAACATTCAAAAAAATCCCTGACTATAATGCCTACGAGTTTGTAAAGTGCTTAGATTTTCATCTCTTCCCCTGACACCAAAAGGTGCATTAGTGTACACTCCCAGAAGCTCAGACACCTTCACTGAAGACAGTATCTGAACAGCTAAGGTTTTGGGTGATTTACAAACAAAACAACACAGTTGGACCCAACTTGTCTGCTTTGAACACTCCTCCCACACACTGATAGCACTGAACTCAGCACAAAGCACAGTAATCACAGTCACTTTATATCTCAGTGCCGTGGGGTATTTGCATAATAGCCTATTGGTTACAGCACTCAGACTATGTGGGAGGCCTGGGTCCTATTCTTGCCTTGACAGGATTAAAATTTAGATTTTTCATTCCTTGGCTACTATCCCCTCTGAAATACTTTTTTTTTTTCTTTCCCCATAAAAGGTCTGTTGCTCACACACTGCAGGCCACAAACCCAGACATTCAAGCAAGCCACAAAGTTATCTGACTGCAGCCACAGGAAATTTGAATCTCATCTTGGAGCTCTAAGAATGGGGAAGTCTAGGTTGGTTTGATTTGATTTGGTTTGGGTTTTTTTTTTATTTGGGGATGTTTAAGATTTTCATATTTACATGGATACTGAATAACAATCAAAATGTATGAAAACATTTAAATAGAGGAACAGGGTTTGATATCCAAAATCTGTCACTCCTTTCAGAAGTTCTCTGCCACACTTAATAACCTGGGGATGCATAAATTCCTTGGCATCAATGCATCACAGTAGTGGTATATCACCATTGTACAGTATAGCTAATTTACAATACTTTATCTTGCATTGCTTTTTATACAATGAACTATCACTTACATCATCCCTGACCTAGAGTATTAAAACAAAAGAGATACGAGAGTAATATTTTTCACCCCAGACAATATAAAAGCCAATAAATGTATTTAATATGGAGGTTCAAGGATTTCATTTTTCAATTACTTTTGCTTCCTAAGTTACCCTAATGAATTTATATATAATATCCATAACCATAAAGACTAAGAATAGAACAAAAATGAGGAAAATAGTGTAATTAGCAAATATTGTGCATTTTTTCATCAGCATGGAAATAATTCTTCAAGGAACCATTTTGAAGAGAACACACTTCATGCACTTCATAAATGCATTAATAAACTCTACCATAGATCTTATGACTAATATGTTAAACATCGTTCAGGTGACCTTGATTTAGCTGTATAATTCACTATTATTCATAAGTTATCATAAAGCAATATTCTTGGTGAGTCAGAAATTTCCTATATTAAATTCCAGGGTAAAATCTGGATCTGTAAATATTGAATCCCTAATTATATGCATTTTTTTCCTAGATCTGCAGTTTGTGAATAGTTATCTCAGAAAATCTTCAACTTTTAAGTCATGGATTGATGTGTCTTTTTATAGTATCTTACTTTGTACAAGAGTAGAAATAATATAAGCTCCACAAAATTAGGTACTTTGCTTCTGTTTTGTACCTTATCTGAATCAAACAGCACTGAAAAGCAGGTCTGTGGAAAGGGACCTGGGGCTCAACGTGAGCGAGCAGCATGCTGCTCCTGCAAGGAAAGGCAGCAGCGTGCTGGGCTCCTCTACAACAGCAGAGATAAACAAGTCATTGTCCCACTCTGCTCAGGGCTTGTCAGGCCACACCTGGAACACTGTGTTCAGTTTTGCTCCCACTATACAAAAAGATGTGGAGAGGTTGGAGAGGGTCCCCAGAAGGGCCACAAAGGTGATCAGTGACTGGGAAGTTGCCATGTGAGAAAACACTGAGAGAACTGGGCTTGTTCAGCCTAGGGAAGGGGACGCCTTGTCACCATGCTACAGTACTGAAAGCGTGGCTAAAAGAAAACGGAGATCCTTTCTTATAAGGACTCACATGGAAAATGTGAGGGGTAAGATTCCGACTCGACCCAAAAGTATAATTTTTCACAATGAGAAACATCAGCCATTGGCATAATCTCCTAAGGGAGGAGGTGGATTCCCCAGTGTGGGACACTTTTAAGATTCAGCTGGACAGAGCATTGGGCCATTTTAGTTCGACTGTGCTTTTGCCAAGAAAGGTTGCACCAGATGAGTGTTGAGGTTCTTTCCAACCTGGTATTCTGTGACTCTATGGTTCTGTGATAGGTCTGTACAAATGAAAAAATAATATTTTAATGGAGAAAACCAATGAAAAAGCCCAGTTCTTGATTTCTAGAATGTTGATAGAACCGCAGTATTTAAATTGCAGCAAATTATCGTATGTATTTGTCAAAGAGAGGATAGAGATTCTGTATACCTCTCTCCTCTTAGTTTTTTTAAAGGCAATGTTTTCAGTGTGTGCTGAAATGTGTTACACATTTCTGAACCAATTTTACATTTGTCTTCCCATTGATTTCATACTAATTTTAGGCATAAAGACTGACACTAGCTATGCTCACCAGAAATCAGCACAGATTCCAAGTCTTTCTGTGCTTTATTTTTACCAGTATTTTACTAAAAACTTGGTTCCAATTGAATTAATTGAAAAGATGGTAGTGTTTTCCCCCTCTCCTATATATTTACATCAAAAATTGTAACTAATGTGTAACAAAGTCTCAATCTTTCCAATAAGGAAGTACGTTAAGGAGACTTTCCCATGCAGGCTTTTGGCTTCACATACTGCAGAAGCTATTAAATTGACAGATGAAATTTAAATATATAATAAACAAAACTGTGATGTTAGATGGCCTTCAGGACAAGTTTCACTGCCAGATATTCCTCCTACACTTAGGATGAAGGGATTCTTAAGTATTCTTTTATCTATTCCTTAAGATATACATTACACCACTTGAGTGTCTTCTTGGGCAATCACTTCTCCAAGATTATAAATAACTGTTATATCAAAGATTATAAATAACTGCTATTTCTTTGAAGTGCCAAAACAAACTTGCCATGTCTATCTATTTCAGGCTGGAGAAACTTCATCCCATGCTAAATGGTATATTCCATGTAGATGTTACTAAATGCTTAATGAAAATTCATGTCAGCTTCAGTTAGCCTTAAGAAGGCTGACAAAACAATTCATTCAGCATTTTACTAGGGGTATATTTAAAAAAATTTTTTTCACATGACACACAATTTTATGGTGGAAATATTTTCCATATAATACTATGCTTTAAACACACACTGTTGAACAATAAAAACCCAGAACAGAATAATTTATGAGAGAGCTCTGACAATGTCTGTTAAACATAAACTGTCTACATGCAAACCAGTCATAAAGGCAGTAAAGCTGTTTCTATTGTCAGTTATTAGGACATGATTTTAGCTTAAATGGAGCTTTTGTCTGAATTCATACATAAATTCATGTAGAAGTAAGATGCCATATGGAAAGAGCACAAATAATTTTCAAATTTAGTAATATAAATTATGAAATTTTTTTCTACTGAAAAGAAATTCTGCTGATACCGATTGAAGATACAGAAATGGATTACAAAAAAAGTCTTTTTGTTCCCTAGTAAAGGAATTATGGAAAACATTAATTCATTTTTTTATAAGGATATTTTGTATCAGTGCCCCAGAATTTCAATCTTAGATCTTTTCAGTTTCCTAAATCTGGATCAGCAAGTGTAAAAGGATCCCATACCATTAATATTTATGATATTCTACCTTTGGACCTGTTTTCTTTAACGTCCTGATCAATGACACAGTGAGATCAAGTGCACCCTCAGAAAGTCCGCAGATGACATAAAGCTGAGCAGTGCAGTTGACACAACTGAAGGACAAGATTTCACCTGGAGGGACCTGGACAAGTTTGAGAATTGGGCCCGTGGGAACAAGTACAAGTGCAAGGTCCCATACCTGGGTCAGGGCAGTCCCAGGCTTGAGTGAAGACTGGGAGAAGAACTCATTGAGAAGAGACCTGGGGACAAGGACTTGGATGTTCTTTTGGAAGAATAGCTGGACATTATGTGCCAATGTGCACTTGCAGCCCAGAAGACCAAATGCATCCTGGGCTTCCTCAAAAGCAGCATGCCAGGAGGTCAGTGGAAATGATTATCCCCCTCTACTCAGCCCTCAGGAGACCACAGCTGGAGCACTGTCTCCAGCTCTGGGGTCCCAGGAGAAGAAAGACACGAGTCTGTCAGAGCAGGTCCAGAGCTTGTCCCAAAGATGATCAAAGGGCTGGAGCACCTCTCATATGAACAAGCTGAAAGAATTGGGTTTCAGCACAGAGAGGAGAATGCTCCAGGGAGACCTCACTGCACCCTTTCAGTACTGAAAGGGAGGTTATAAAATAGAGGGACTTTTTGCATGGACAATGATAGGCCAAGGGGGAATATTTTTAAACTAAGAGAGGAGAGACTTTAGATTAGATTATGTCAGATTAGAAATTCTTTTCTCAAAGGCACTGCAACAGGTTGCCCAGAAGAGCTGTGGGTGCCCCACCTCTGGAACCGTTCAAGGCCAGAATGGATGGGGTTTTTATCAAGCTAATATAGTTGGTGGCATCCCTGTCCATGGCTGGAGGGTTGGAACTATACATGATCTTTAAGGTCCCTTCCAAGCCATTCTGTGATGATTCTGTGTTTCTACCATCTTTGTATATATACACTGTAACTCTTCATTTCAACTCACCATATCACAGACAGGATCTATCTATAATGAGAATCTCTATCTCATTAGTGAAGACAGAGATACTTAATAAAATCAAGGAAATTAGTAAAACTCCTATGGTATATTAAAGGATCTTATGCACTTTGAGGGTTAGCAGTGAATTACAATATTTATAAACTGATAAGTCAGAACTAAAAAGAGAGTTTGGGAAGGACTTCTTCTTGGATGAAGCAAATAATTATTATTTAATAAAAAGTCAACTCTAAAAGTTTTCAGTTGATTACTTAAGAAAAAAAAAGGAACAGCTGATCATTGAAGCTTTCAACTTCATTGGCCCCCTTTTTTCAAAATATAAAATATTTATATAAGGATTACATGTTTTTCTTTTCTCTACTCGTGGAAGAACAGGGCGGGGTGAATTTTTTGTCATTATCTTTGTTTTTATGTCTTAAAAAGACACACTTTTTTCTTTGACTTCTTTTCAAATAATCATAAGTGAATACATTTGAACTAACAAAGCTCCAATCACAGGTGGAAGTTATTGACATTACTTGTATGAAGGACATGGTCAAGTTGTGCTACTGTCAGGTTTATAGACTTGAGCATTACAGTGTTTCGATACATGCCATCTAACATAGAGACCCTAACATAACCCAGTTATGTATTTGATCAAGAAGATCTTTCGGTTATTTTTATGTAGACAGCAAGAAGGGAGATTATACTAAATAAATCTAGACACACAATTTTTAGGAAAAACCCCCATGAATCCAGGATAAAGGAATTTGTAGAGAAATGGATGCATGAAATAGAAGGTAAGAGCAGCATGATATCTCACTGATCTTATGCTTAACACCAAAATAAACAAAAGAGGGGAAAAAAAAAGAAAAAAATAGGGAGGCAAAAGGGCCTGATTTTGGAGAGAATTCGAACTCTAAGAAAGAGTTAATAGCTTTGGAAGATATGTAGAGGTACGTGTCCATGTGTAAACAAAGGACATCAGTCCTCCAGGAGTAGCACACTGAAGATTTCCCCAACTTCTCAAACCTTTTTACAGCCTGACTGAAGGGTGTCCCCTCAGCATGCTCAATTTTCTAAGTCACATCCCTGCATACTCACTGCTCCCCATCTGCTCAGCAGAGGGTGGCTGGGTGCCCAGCAAAAGCTGTTGCCACCCGGACAGCAGTGTCTCAACCCAACAGGGTCCACGGCGCTCCTTCACACTCTCCTAGCAGTGAAAGCATGCTAATGACATGCTCGATTTATCACTGGTTCGTGCTTGATCCATTACAGAGGGAACGCTGTTATGAGTAGGAATTTCCATATCACAACCAGATTAATTTTCAGAGCATGGCTTTGGCTTGTATTACAGCCAACAGAAATTCAACAGGGCTTTCTCAGACAGGATGAGATTAATGAACAGAAATGGAAAGACCCTCCAATGTTTATAAACAAACTGTAACAAATCACATTTCTCATGAATATGCATTAGTTTTAAGAAAACTAACTGTGTCTTCTCTTGTCTCCTCCAACACAAGTTTTTTCACTACTCAAATAATTTACGAACAATTTCTGCCCTGCAGTCAGTGTTATACCATCCTTGAACAACAATTGTCTTTCACCATGTGCCTCCAATTCTGCCACAGTCGTTATTGAGGTTTCAGTAATATGTATGCTAGGCATGACTCCGTGGAATAATTTTGACGGTGAAAACACAGCAAAAACAGTTCTGGAGAAATCCTTTTCACTTAAAGCTGAATTCTACTCCATGTAATTATACTTCTAAGACACATAAACATGAGAGAAATCCCTGCTGTTCTTCATCAGAGATCTCAGCTGCAGAGATTGCTGACAATATCTGTATGATATAATAGCTAGCAAGAGAGAGGCTATCAAAACCCAGAATATATATATGAAAGTAAGCAAAGATGTTTTCAAAATTATTCTCAAAAAATACTGAAATATGTAGTTAGTCTGCCAGTTTTGAATTCATGGAAGAAACATTCTGCTTCATTTTAAGTCATTGTGATTCACTTAAAAGTAGTTTAACTGCTTCTAATTGAGTATAGGAAAAAAAATAGGCTCTAAGAGCAGAACTGAAAATGACCCTAACAAATCCCAACAAAAGCTTTTCAGAATTAAAGGGAGAAAATGAAACACAGTTCTCCTAAAAAAAATAGAAATCTTGATGTTCTGATTAAACAGAGCAGACCCCTAAGCTTGGTTTAAAGGTACTTCAATCTAACACCACTTGTTAGCTCATTCTATCTCTGCTGTTACCAGGCCAGTAACACTACATTTCATTCACACCTTTGTCCTTCAGTAGGCAAAAAGCCTCCTCAGCTCTCCTTCATTACTACTCCTTCCTTCTTTTCTCCCTCCAACAAACAATTCTTCCTTAATACTACAAGCAGGTTAATTAACTTTTGCTTTTCAATTTGCATTGCTCTATTCCACAACTATCCACTACCAATATTCCAAATATATCTTCTGCTTTGTAGAAAACAGCAGAGGCCCTAATCCAACATCTGCAGGTGGCTATTTAGAGAATGAGAAGAACAAAAAAATATATAGGAAAGTAACAAACAAACAAACTTGTATAAGACAAACAAACAATTCCACCCTTCTGTTATGATTCTTAACCATCTGTGCTGATGTCACCTCATGCTTTGCTACTTGGCTTTCTGAACAGCAGCTTACATATACCTCACCAGGATATTTTTCTCTAAATGAGAGGATTCCAGCAGTCTAAAGTGGCATGACAATTTTTTTAACTACAGACGAGGCTAGTATTGCACATTAATATAAACGTTACTCAACCAAATTTAACAGTTTCCAAATTGGAAATTTTGTGTGGTAAATAGTGAAGGAATAAAGCTGAGCCTGTCAGTGAATCACATGTCTTAAAGGCCTTAATAAATAGTTTATTCAGGAAAATGCATGCAAAGTTAGACTTTTAAAATCCATATCATCACTTAATCTACGATTTCTGTGTAAATTAACAACTGAGTTTTCAGACCTCTTTTTTTAATTTTCATGTCTTTATCTCAAAGAACCTTACCAATCTACATTGTTGAGGAGTATATTCCTAAGGTTATTTTAATATTGAATTGTACTTTTTGACAATATTAAAAATAAGTGTTCTTTGTTCCATAATGCAGTATTCTTGATATTCCCTTTAATGGGAATCTGAAAAACTATTACTAGAATAACAGATTCCCACTTATCTGGAATAGGAAGGATTCAGTAATTCAGAAATGCTGAGATTGACGAATACTGCTATTGAAGAGCCAAATCCACTGGTTTGAAAGAAGACAGACATATGCACCGGTGCATTTTCTTTTTCTGTGTATAAATAGTCAAATGACATTCGGCATGTTTTGTAGAATTATAACCCAAAAGAAAAAAACTGATTTATGCAGGACAGACCATCATTGCATTTGGAAACACAACAAGAATGCCCTTTTTGCTGAGAATGTTTCTTTCATAAGTCAGACATGCAAAAATAAATTACAAATCTCTGCTGCATCCTCACACACAGTATTTAGGCAATGAACTTCTGTTTTAAAAGGCTGTAAATGCGTGAATGTTGTTTAAAAAATATATTTTTCAATCTCCATTCTACCTTACTTCCTATGCCCTCTCCCAGAAACAGAAGTATCATTTTGCCACATAACATCAATCAGCTTGAGGATCAATATGACATTGCAACCTTTTGTCAAAGACTAATTTCAATTTTTATTGTCCATGAATTTCACTTCAGGAAGATGATCCAATACAATGCAGAAATAGCCATGTACATATTAAAAATATTTTAATACTGCTTTCATCTCTCATATGAGAAACTCCAAATTGATGGAGAGAAATTAGTAAATTAGAAAGGAAAAGAATGCATCTTGTGATGTGTACTCATTGAATAACACGATATGCTGGATTTGGCTGGGATATAGTTAATTTTCTTTACAGCAGTCCCTGCTGCACTGTGTTTTGGACTTGTGCCCAAAATACTGTCAATGACACAGAGATGTTTCCATTATTGCTGAGCACTGCTCCCACAGCATCAAGGCCTTTTCTGGTCCTCAAACAGCACCACCAGTGAGGAGGCTGAGGCACACAAGAAGTGAGAGAAGACAGAGCCAGGACTGGTGACCCAAACTGACCAAAGGGATATCCCAGTCCATATGGCATTGTTCTCAACATATAAAGCTGAGAGAAGAAGAAAGTGGGGGATATTTGGAATGATGGTATTTGTCTTCCCATTTGTCACTGCTAACTGTGATGGGCCCTGCACTCCTGGAGCTGACTGAACACCTGCCTGACATGGAAGCAGTGAATTAATTCCTTGTTGTTTTTTTTTCTGGTGTGTGCAGCTTTTGCCTTCCCTATTAAACTGTCTTCATCTCATGAGTTTTCTATCTTTCACCTTTATAATTCTCTTTGCCCTCCACTGGGGCACATTGACCAAAGAGGTGAGCAGGGTTAAACTATAACACAGGAGAAGATTATATTTGCCTCATGTTTTGAGCATGTACAGCTTTTCTAATGACATCAATCTTTGGAGAGTTTGATATGCTTCTAAGTCTGTTCAATTTAATTTTTCATGCTGTTAAAATGATTATATAACTGACCTTAGTAATTCCCATAAAGTTACCAAGTGTAAGAGAAAATACCATAAGACAAATTCTTCTATCCTAGTACACTGACAGTATAAATTTGAAAAAGATTAATTGACATTGATTTCAGGTACATCTTTTTAGTTTTATTGCACTAATCCTTAATAAGTATATAAGTTTTCACAAATCTTTTGTCATGATATATGAAGCAAATTGCACATGTACTAATTATTAAAAAAAAGGTGCAAATAGGCTTCATGTAGAAAAGAGTCTATTTGATTGAACATGTTTTTCTCTTCTAATTTACCTATTATCACTTAGAACAACAAATGATAAAATACTGGAAAATTCATGGAAGAGAGGTAGAAAATCTAGTACCATTGTGTAAATCAGTAAATATTAGGGATATCTATTCAGAGTTTACAGCAAGAAAAGAAAGAGAAAAGACCCTGCAAGGTTGAGGGGGAAAAAGTAGGAAATAAAACTCAAACTTTGCCATTCAAAAACCATACTGTGGAACTGTATTGTAAGTGAAAAGACAAAATTGAACTGATGGATATAGTAAATAAATGATTGAATTATTTTTTTATGACTAATGACATTTTCAATTCCTGGGAAGACCAAGGAGCGATCTGGTTCAAGGAATGATAAGAAGTCCTACAGTAGGTCCATAGGATATCTATATACATAATTTAGTATATGTAAAACAGGCATCTCAATCTCTTGTTCCAGAATGTCTGTGGTTACTCAATTACTGGAAAGAGGAAGAGGAGAAAAGAAGGACAGACATAAATAATACAGTCTGACGTAGAAATTGATTTTTATGGGCTTCAAATCAAGCACAAGATCTTTCAAACGATTTATACCATTGGAGGGGATTCAGGTGCTATCCAAGGGCCTATGTGACATTAAAGTACATATAGCAGAGGTACAGGCACTTCAAGATGAGCTTCATCTTCCTCACAGTGTACTTGTATATGAACACAGTGTCCCCAAAACTATTTGAGCTTCCAGTTTCATCTAAAACTTACAAACCTACTTGCCCATTTTATATAACTGTAAGTAAAAAATCTGGCTTTGTGTATCTATCTATATCTATATATCTATCTATCTATATATGTAACTAAACAAACATCAAGATCTACAACTTAAAACGTCAGAGGTAAAAAGAAAGCAAAGACTCTTGTAAAATTTTGCTTTCTCATTTTCAAAAAGACAGATTTGAACTGCTGGTTCATTTTTCATTTTCTTCTGCTCATGCCACTACTACTTTTATACTTACTATCAAAAGATGGTAGTTTAACCAATAAGGTAATAATGCTGTTAGATACTACTGTTTTACTGTTCAGAATACAAAACAAAATAAAAACAATGCACAGCTAAGAATTATGTTAAAGATATACGATCAATAATCAAGAAGAAAATAGACAGGAAATTGAATGTCTTTACCTTAATATTGTCTGTTCTAACTTGTTTTAAAGGTTTCAGTTGAACATCTTTATTGTGATAAATCAGAATTAAAACCCACATATGAAATATATGGAAGAACATAACACTCAAAAATCAACAACCTTGTCAGCTCACAGGTGAGAAAATACTGTATCCACAGCTTGAACTCAAGCACTGAAAATGAATCTGAAAATGTATTTTTATAGAAAAACAAATAAGGGAATGAACTAAAAATCAACAAGAGAATTTTTTTTGCTGCTTAATAGAAAACAAAAAAGGTGAGGCTTCAAGAAAAACATTAAGCAAAGCACAGCTAGCTTCACCTTTGAAAAGCAGAAAAGGATGCAATAAAGCTCTAGCCCAGAAAAGGAGATTTAAATATAATAATATTGCGGGAGAGCACTGCGGTCTTAAAATTTGACTGTAAGTCAAGAATACCTGAAATTAATGTAAAACACAAGCTTCAATCTTCTGTGTGTTAATTGGAATGCTACTTCTTCTGTCTGTCCAGTTTATTCTTTTGAAATGCAAATAACTGCATATCTGGAGATGAAAAGTAATATGCAGTAATGAGCCTCATAATGTTATGGTGTATGAATATTGGATTATTTTATAATGGTTTCTTAAAGCAGGAAAATAAACGTTGGCATTCTGTTTAACTGACTGAAGTCCATATTCTGGTTTTTAAACCAGAATAATTATTCCAGCTCTAATTCCCTACTTTTTACATCACAAAATATACTCAAAGTCAAGTAGAATAGATATAATAAATGCTTCTGGTAATAAAAGAAGAGTTTTGAAAAGGAATTTGCACATCAGCAATAGCAGTTGAAATGAAGCTATGATGTACTGCTAAAATAAAATAGAACTAAAAAATCCAAAACATCAGCAAAAGTGAATGGTTTCACATTGTGATTTTCTGTCTGGAATTTCAGCTGAATTTTTCTCTCTGATAAATTTAAACACACTACATCATACAAAAGGCAGTGCAGGATATTCATTCAGAAGGACATCTGTTGCCTAAAGAAGCTTCCCTCTGTCCCACATGTTAAATAGCTTTATTTCTCCTGATAATGTTTGACAATTTTATCACACATGGAACTTTTGCAGATTGTTCAGATTATTTGGACCTTTTTCACTTTTAACCTTCTCTTCCACGGCCACTTCTATAATCAGATGTAATTTATTATCTTGAGATATTGGCACATCTTGCCTTCATGGACCAAAATGATTTTTTATTTTCCTTTTTTTTCTTGGATAGTCTTTTTGTGACTATCAAATAATAGCAATACAGGAAAAACAGAAATTTCTTTCTGAAAGACTTCAGACATTTTCACTAATCTCTTTCTGAACTAGTTTTTGAAAGGATTGGACAACTGTGAGTACAGGAAATCTCTCTAAATCTTGCACCTGCATGTAATATGTGGCCCAAGCAAGATATCATAGCCTTTTGGTTTTCCAACAGCCTTAAAAAAATTATCTCTGTTCACCTTCTGGTAGATGATGTCCACGGAAAATAGCACCATTAGAGCTGTTAAACCACAAAGGAAGCAATAAATTATGTTTATCCCCATTTCTTCAGCTCTAACATGTAGGCTGTCCCTCTGGAATCTCATGTTATAATCTCACAATGATCTTCTTACCACCCATAACAAACATTATCACTTAGTGTATCAATACAGAGCTAAATGGACAGGCATGAGTAAAATAAATAGAAATCTCTCTTATCACAGAACATGCTGAACGGGCCCAAAAGGACCACTGAGCCCAACTCCTGGCCTTGCACAAGACAGCTCCAAGAGTCACACCGTGTATCCAAGAGCATTGTCCAAATACTTCTTGTGCTCTGTCAGGCTTGGTGTCTGCGACCACTTTGCTGGGGAGCCTATTCCAGTGGCCGACCACCCTCTGGGTGAAGAGCCTTGTTCCAGTCTCTAAACAAAACTCCTGAACACAACTTCCAACAGTAAAAGGTACCCTAGGTATAGGTAAAAAAACCTAGCTATAATTAAGGTAGATATAGTTATTGCTGTTCTGTGTTTTGCACCTATCATGCTTTCTAGGCGACACAGTAAATTTCAGTTAAAACACATTTTAAGGGCAAATTCTGAAGCAGTGATAGTCTCCCTTCTGCTCCCATGGAGTTGCCTTCCAGTATATTAGGTTATGAAATGCCAAAAATGGCATAACAAAGAAGTTTTCAGCTCTATATAGCCCTGTTCAATTGAGTAAGTTACTGAAGACCTGATTTAGACAAGACGACCAGCTTCCAATTACAAAAGCTGCTTTGTCAGAAATAGCAGTGTGGCTCCATGATGTTTGTACTCCAACTTGTGAAGTGGTTTTCTTGCATGAAACTTTTTTTTATCACATTTAGTTTTAGAAGAAAAGCCTTCTTCAAAGCCACTTGACAGAGCAGCTGCTTTGGCAAATTCCTGCCTTTTGCTGGGAACTACTATTATAATCTACATAATGTTATTTTTCACTTGCTTAAGTTTTCTTATGGAATATGACTATTCCATACATAGAAGTGCTTTGACCTGCATAAGATGATGATACATGACCCCTGTGCTTAGGCCTTTTTCTGAGACACATAATAAAGTCATGTCACTGCCCTTTCCTACAGTTACTGCTACTACCAGGAAAAGTGCAATCAAATAATGCCATAACATACAACAAATTAAGTTACAAGGCTTTGAAAAAAATACTATGAGTCTGTGACAGTGAGAGTCACACCAGAAAATATAATTTGCACAAATGTGCTTACAGAAGATGGAATTCATCTACCTGAAGCACAGCCTGGCATTTAACATGGTATCATGTTTCCATGGCACACTGCACAGTTAGGTAGATAAGGAGCAGCACCACACCAAAATTATCACATCTTATTTTGGGATCAAATTTATGAGACAACCATTGGGCAGTTTCAGAAATAGAAAGTTTTGACTGAAAAAATATAAGGCAATAGTGGACATGTCAACCCCCGATCAGCAGTTTTCTTCAATAAGGTTCTGAACTGGTTTGTACATATGCATCTATCTAGATGTACTGTCAAAGTCCTGCAACGATGTGATATCCCACAGAACTGTACTGATTTCTTAGTCTAGGCCCATACTTTCCACATAACATTACAAAACATATTTTTGTACATGGGAGATCTAATCAACTGAGACACTAAACCCCTACCAGCCTTGAATGCAGAGAGCATCAAAGAAACAGCGAGCCAAATGGGTACGAGATAAGCTTAGGTGAACTCAAGAACATGAGTAATAAAGTCGAACAATCCTCTCCCTTTGTAGCAGACATTCCCTCCCTCCACCACAGGAGGAGCTTATCTGTTGCCTGTTAGCTGGTGGAATAACTCAGGGCATCTCTCTCTCACATGAATTTGCTAATTGGTAAAATAACTCAATCAGAACAGCTTGTCTCGTAGTGAGTTATTTCAGCACTATGCAAGTGACACTCCCAGCTGACAATAAATACCTTGAAAGCAAGACTGTAGGAAGATAAAACGGAATTTCTCACTGAAAGTTCACTTTACAAACTACAAAAGGTACACCAAATTTTCACAAAGTAGAAAGCTTCTGCACATTCCCTGGAAGTGTGTGGGGATGACTCTTTAAGGTTTGGGACACCTGCCTTGAGTTGCTGTCTAGAGGGTTGAGTGAAAGGACTCTATGCACACCACCATCAATTCGGTGGCAAGTTCCATTGACTCTTAGTCTATATTATTTCTGTGCTAGCCATAAATAGGTACCTTTATGTTGTGCGCTGTTTTATGTAATCTACTAGTAGTTCTTTCCTTTTATACTGTGTTCCTTTTATACTGTGTAGTAAGTAGCTCTATTTAAGGCCTTTTGTCTGTTAATCTTATGTCTATTTAAAAAAACCTCCTAATTTTATAACAGACCTGATCAGCCATTCTTGAGAACTTGTGAGCCAGAGCCATTTAGGTGCATGTCACTTAAGTAGAGCTGCTTCTAGAATCTGAGCATGAGGCAGGGCTTGTCTGAAGCTCTCACTCAATCCACAATACCCTTTTGAGAAGCACAGGCCCTCTTGAACTTGAAACGTAGTCTGTTACCTCTGTATTAGGCTTTATACAGTTCTGCATCCTTGACTAGATTCACTGGTTGGGTTCATTAAGAAAAGGAAGATGGTACTCTGCATGAGCAGATGGACTACATTCTTTTTTTTCCCCCTGGATATTCTATTCGTATATCAATTTTAAAAACTCATTTATTCCCACTGCATGCAAGTGGAGATAAGACCAGTGAACTTGAATTTTAAATAAACAATGAATAAAGTAGATTCACTTGTTTTTGGAAATGAACTAGTTCATTTCTTGTTGTTGTAAAAGTCATGACTATCTGCAGTTTCTTATTGGGTAATCTATTAAAAAAAAAAAAGAAAAAAGAAAAAAAATAAAAGAACCTGGCAGAAGAATAATGTAAGACAGCCAATTGCTTATAGCAATACCATGTCCTTGTCAGGAAAATAGTTATGTTTAAACCCCAACTATTCATTATACATCTAGCATTTTGAGTACTCATTTGTTCTGCACTTTTATTGTATGAAGATACGGAACAAGGAGATTAATTATAAGATAGAAAGTTCTATTTTAACAAAAACATTAGGCAAAGTTCCAAATTAGTAAGCAAACCTCCCAAGTCATCAAAAATATACAGTAAAGTTCAAACACTAGCCGATTTAAATACAGAAATTTTAATCTGAATGTTCTGTTCTTCATCAGCCTAACAGCTGTGGGGCTGCCAAGATCTTCAAGTACTAAAAATAGATTTTATCTATTTATTATTAACGATATTGTTACTCCATTTATCAACTAACCTGAAAAATATCAGCTAAAACAAATGCTTCCAAAACTCAGCTTTCAGTCTCATTACTGCAAGTACCTGGCCACAGTAAACATGAACTGTACATACTCTTGCAGCACTGAATGGTCTAAAAAACAGTTCCAGTCCCTCTAAAACATCCTCCCCTTCAAAACATTCAACAAAAAAATCAAACTGGTCTACTCTGAATAATAGCTATAAATTACTACTGGCAAGGGGATTTTTCTGCTGATCTTCTCAGTTTCTCTGAAGAAAATTCATCTCTTCATCCTCCCAAATTCCTATTAGACATTTCCTAAAAAAGAACTTACTTTGTTTACTTGACAGTCTTGGATTTCAGTATTGTAACTGATTATACTGGAATAAATTGCTTTCTTAAGCAAAGGGCACAAGAACACAAAACTCAACTCTAAATTCGAAATTCTAACATCACAATGTTAGATATGATAAGTCTATGATAAGTCTAGATGAACACAACATTGGAAATAAGAAATCCTCATATCTACAAATGTTTGAATCTTGTTGCACCCTGGCCTGTATCAGGACCAATGTGGCCAGCAGGAGCAGGGAGGTCATTCTGCCCCTGTACTCAGCACTGGTGAGGCCACACCTCGAGTGCTGTGTCCAGCCCTGGCCCCTCAGTTTGGGAAGGACATTGAGAGCCTTGAGCGTGTCCAGAGCAGACAACGAGGCTGGTGAGGGGTTGGAACACAATCCCTGTGAGGAACAACTGAGGGAGCTGGGGGTGTTTAGCCTGGAGAAAAGGAGACTCAGGGGTGACTTTATCACTGTCTACAACTTCCTGAAAGGTGGCTGTGCTCAGGTGGGGGTTGGTCTCTTTCTCCAGGCGGCAGCTGACATAATGAGGGGACACAGGCTCAAGCTGCGTCAAGAGAAATATAGGCTGGATGTTAGGAAAAAGTTATTTACTGAAAGAGTGATAAAGTACTGGAATAATCTGGCTGGGGAGGTGGTGGAGTCACCATCCCTGGATGTGTTTAAAAAAAGACTGGGTGTGGAACTCGGTGCCATGGTTTAGCTGAGGTGTTAGGGCATGGATTGGACTCAATGATCTTGAAGGTCTCTTCCAACCTAATGATTCTGTGAAAGATAGTCGTAAGTAGAATACCTTTAAAATTAATTTTGATACATCTTTAGCCAATACATTAATTGAACTAACATAGACACACAGGAAAGAAGGAAACAAGGAAAGGGTCTTGCTTTCCAGACAACACAGCTAATTTAAGTTACAATGAGTTAAAAAGAAATCTGTATTCATAATTTCAATTCAAGGCCACCATTATCTGAATGATTTAGGAGGCTGTAAGAAATCCTGTGAGAATAGGAAACTGGGAGAGAGCTACATGAATCAGTGATGCAGGCTGATACATCAACACTTGGAAACAAGAAGTGTTGATGCAAACACCTCATATCACTCATATTTACTGTGCAAAGGTAAATCGTATTACACCTATACCAAAAATTTTCTAGCTCTTGTTTAAAAGTGTAGTGTTGGGAGAAGTGGAGAAGGAAGAGAGAACTGGAGAATGTTGAGCTGACACTCAAAGCCTTGGATGAGAAGTAGTGGCTGAGCATGATGGTTACACGTCTGGCAGCGCTGCTATGAAGAAATAATGACAACCCATAGGAGGGCAGTGCGCTGTTCCAACAATTAGGACATATGGTGGTGTCATTTCTCTTACACATTGTAAAAGATGCTCATGGCTGCATAAGCACAGCAGCACAAGGCGATATTGGTTTGCCACAGCCAGACCAAAAGGAGATAAGACATTTGAATCTAAGACAGTAACTGATATTCATGTCACTTCCTGTATTGCTTTAGCTCACAGTTGGTGATTCATTTCTATGGGCGTCTTGAGGCTGCATTTGGGACAAAGTCCAAAACCTACTGAGATCAAAGTTTTAAAAGCAAAAAGAGTTGAAACATGGAAACATTTATTTATTTATTAACTATTATTAACTAAATGCTATGACAGACAATGTTATGCAGGAAAGAAAGTTAATTTGCTATCAGTAATTCATCATTTCCTTTAATATGTTATTTGATCTAAGTAATTTATAGGAAAACTTAATTTCTCTCTTTCAAAAAAAATTTATTTTGGATAGCATCTAAACCCACATTAAGATAAAAATATTCACTTAGGGTTTGTTTATATTTTTTACATCCTGAGGCAATGCTAGACTTCTAAGACTGTTCTGTGCTAAGACAGACATCCGTGGATTCGTTTCAATATTGATTAAAAGTATGGTTTCTAGTACTGGCAGTTGTCAAAATAGCATCCCTATGGAAATTTCAGACTTCTTGTATACCCCTATTTCATCTCTTTCTGAAGAATAAGTGACAGCACTGGTCTTTGAAATGTGTATACGCAACTCTGGACCCACCAAACTTAATTTAACCACTGCAGAATCACAGCCCAACCGCTATTGGTTTTGTCTTTAACTAGTCATAACTACATTTACCGAGTACAAAAAAATCTACACTATTAACTTTAACAGTAAAATGAAGAAGAAGAATTACAATTTTTCTTGGAGCTCACAGTAGCAACATGTTGAAAAGGAAATTCAGTGCTGTGCTAGACAATTACATTTTCTAGATGGTGAATAGGATCTATGCTGCCCTTACAAATTCACTTTCCTGGCTTTATTTAAATATACCACGAAAATACAACTGTCTCTTATGTTCCCTTTAAAACACTTATCTCACTACATCTATCAGAAATGAAAGCATTTATCTTGTCTAAATGAGAGATGCAGACACGGATTTCATAAGGTTCTGCTTACAGAGTTGTATAAAATGATATTATGGGATCAATATTGCCCTGCAGCTCTCCAGAAAAATAAAATTAGAAATGTATACTTCTTTGTTTACAGCATATGTAGCTTTCTAGAAAGAGTAAAAAATGATTCCTGAACACTATTTTTCTTGATTGGCCACTGCTGAAAATCAAATTTTATGGATTTTTTAACCCACTGTTTATTAGGAAATTTTCAGATAGGTGATGGTAAGGCAGGGACCACTTTTGATACTTTTTTTTAATTCGTGTTATCTTAGGAACACATTGTATCAAAATTAGCCTGGACCTGGACTAGACCACATGAAAAGCAGGATAACTCAGAACTAAGACAAACACAGCCAGACTCAAGAAGGTTAAGTTGCAACCAAGTGTTCAAACGTAAGGCAGATGGAGGTAAATTTTACCTATTTACTAAATGAGAGGCGCAGCTCAAGAATCTTGCAAAGGTAGCCATCTCAGATTAACAAAGAAATAAAACCATGTGTATTATTTTCTAATGATTTCCTAAGAATACACATTTCAAATTTTCTTTGCAAATACAGGATCTACACCATTTGTTATGATGAAAGATGACAGTGCAAGATAAATTCAGCACTCAGAAAAAATCTGGAGGCCAAGGATAATGACCAGAAGGGCTTTATTGACATTCTGAGAAATTCAGACATGGTATTTGTTTACAGCTGCACATTTTTAAAAAGAATTATTATGAAAGCAACTTTTTCAGTCATGCTTTATTATCTCGCTCCATGGCTTCCTCTCTAGGAGAGGTTCTATTCATTCTGTTCCAGGGTCTTGTCACACCTAAGGATTTGAGAACAGATACTTCAGAGCCAGTGTACAGGACATACAGGACCTGTTACCAGTTTGTAGGAAAGTGAAAGAACTTCTTTCTCTCTCCACACAGAACCTGTTCCCTTCTCTGAGATCAGCACAAGTTGGAAATTCAACCATGGCAGCACAACTTCTTTAATCCCCCTACTACTCCAGCCAAAAAAAAACCTGATGTGAAATCTAAGCAGTAAACCAGTTTCCTTCCTTAGTAAAATGAGTTAATTGAATTAATCTGGCACCATAGTGAGGAAGTAAAGTTTTTCTTGTCTGGTCTAAAAGAACCACTCACTCTGCAGCAAGTGTACATAGCCTACTTCCATGGCACTACTACTGCAACCCCAATTCATATGAATTAATGACAAACACTCCACTGAAAAGAAAGTAGGAAGAAAGAGAGTTCACTTTTTAAAACAGACAGAGCTGCTACTCAATTTCAAACAACTATATGTTCTGGATTGCAGCTTGGGCTGTCCCCTTCCCTTCACCAATTCCCATAGTCAGTGTAGAGCATAACTACTACAAACTTATAATAAAAGATTTTAAGAAAGTCCGTGACATCTCATCCCTGGCTGGCTGGGCTTTTCCAAGCTTTTCTCTTGTTTAATTTCTGGTCATAAGGAACAGCTAGTGCATACTGACAGTATACCTATATACACTCACAGCATTTATAAAAATTCCAGAAGTATATGAAAATCACCACACCTGATCAGAAAGAGCTTAGCAAAAGAAAAAAGTGAGCATAAAACTGATTGTCATTTCGACATGACAACAAAAGAAGATGCCTTTTAGATTCCTCATAAAACAACTAAGTGAAGAATAAAGGTAAGTAATTTGTTCAGGACTAAATAATTTATGACTTTTGGGCTTTTATTAGGTCTCAGAAAAATAATGGAGAATGCCTTTGTTTCATTCACTCCAATGCAGAAACCCCCACATATTTGGAGGACACCATTTCTGCTATAATTGTAAAAACTTTTTTTAGTCATACATGAGCTAACCTGCAGAGTACAGATGAGAAAACTTCCTGACACAGTTTCAAAGAAGATACACCCAATCTCTTGCAAGAAGCATGGCAAAATGCTAAAAAGTCCAGGAGAAAAGCTTTTAAAGTATTACTAATAGTTTTTTTCCATGTGCTGCAGCCTCACTTTTCCGTGAGCAAAATGTCTGAAGTGCAGATAAACGGAATCACTGCTACTGAGAACATGCAACCAGGTCTGATGCAGGCCAGCAAGGGTCCAAAATGATTTATTAGCAAGGCATTCACTGTGTATATGTCACCTTAAAAATCTAGGGTCTGGGTTGGAAGCAGCTCAGTGCTCATTAGTAAGTCTGACAAGTATCGGACAACCCCATGCAGAGCAGGCTCAGGGCTCTCAGCAGTCAGCAGTCAGAATCAGGAGAACTGGAAAGCATAATACCCACACACTTGCACAGCCCTTGACAGAGACATTTGGCTCTACAAGTATAATTTTTTATAACTTAGCAGTGATTCTTCTACACTAAGTATGGATCTCCAGAGATGTGCCTTTGCACCAGAGGCCTCAGAATTCCAAAGTCCATTTATTACCTTGGGAAGCATCCAAATGCACACTCACTTTCAAAGTCCTAGCTTTGAATATGACAAGTTGACAGGTAAGGGTAACCTTGAGTGCAGTGAAAGCAGTACTAAGATATTTCTGCATAACAAACTCAGTTGAACTACGTGAAGTTATTCATCGGCATTTACATGACAAACTTCACTGAAGTTAGTGAAGGCAGTGACACCCGAGATGCACAAACTCAATCCTCAACCTGATCCAATATACCTGTAAACTCAAATGTATATAATTATGAGATTCAAGATAAAATATTTGGAAAATAATATGTAGAAACTGCCTATGAGAAAACTCAGCAAAAGAATCACTTATATTAGGAAAAAAGACTGTTATATATTAAAAAAATAGATAATGTATTGCAATATTAAAGAAGATATACCATTTTCAAAGTCACAGCTACTCCTTTATTAGTTTTTATCGGAATCTGTCCCCTTACAGGATATTTATGAATGAGGATTGGATTTCAGTATGTATTGGTCAGATTTCTCATCAGGATCATGGTTTCACAGTGTTGGTAAATAATCTTATTTGATTATTTTGTTTCAACTAGTATATGCTGATCACAGGAAGACAGAAGTGAATTGGTATCTTTCTCACTAACTTTCTTTCTATCTTTCTGTTCTTTACAACTCAGCGTCCATCTGCTTGACAGTTAAGATACCTACATCTTTAACAGAAATAACAGGATTTTCAGATTACCTAAATTGGATTTCAGATAAGCAAAAAGCTAATCAGATTTCCTTACCTACCACTACATGCCGAAAAATCAACGGAACCCTAGAAAACAATATTCTTGTTACACAAACGAAAATAATGCATCATGGGATTTGTTATATCTTTTGCATTGGTACAAGTATTTACCTCAGAGAATCAACCCTCTTCCCATAATTAATAGAAAAAATTAGGAGGAAAAATTAAGATAATTTTGATATGTGTAAAATTAAGAATACATTGTAATTAAATACACATTACTTAAATTAAGGTATAAATTCAATTAAGTATACATTATAAATGATAACAGTGTTGCCAACTAAATTACATGTGCACAAATAGATTTACTCAGGGAGCCATGAAGGAGGAAGATGTGAAATTGCAATCAACACTTGCATGTAACAATTACAGTTTGACCACCCAGATTTAACTATAGCGCATATAAACATAGGATAAACCAACATTTATTAAAGCACAATAGTCACCTAACAGCAGACACCTTAAATGCACTTTTACTCTCTTTTTTAGTTATATATTTGCTGTCAGAATATCCTATGAGGCGATGTTGTAAATGTTTGATTGAATACCCAGAATAGTCTATCTATGCTCTCCAAGACTCATTAGTCTGGAGACAGAAACAACAAGATACAAAAACTCTAATATAGTTAAATCCAGGAGTTTTCTTCCTCTTGTAGGCAAAAGGAGTAAAAAGACCACAAATTTCTCATGTAAATCCACACCAACACCTAATGTTCAGTGTTTGACCAAGTCACGATCTTCTCAGTGCTCTGAAACACGTGGAAATTGCAAAACGGGAGACCCATCAAAAAACCATCACCAGGGGTTACAGCAAAGCCAGTCCCTTCCAGCCCTCGAGAGAATGTGCTAGTATTGATATACTGGAAAATCTTCTCCTGACCTTCAAGCTTGCAACCTCCAAAGTCAGGTTAAAACTAAGCTGCTACTACAGACTCTTTCTTCTACACTATTATCTCCACCTTTCTGCCATCATCTGCTAGAACAAAGGAATCTTTACAAAGATTCCTGTATCTGTGTGTCTGTGACTAGAGTTACTGTAGTATGTGGACATGTCTTAAGTTTATTGACCAAATAACTCCACCAAAATGAGCATACATTAAACTGTATGGACAGATGTTTAAACACATGCACACAAAAGTGGATTTTCAAGAGAAATTGTAGAGGCTAGGAACTATTTGTTGATCTTGAAAATCTGATTAAAGGGTCCATCATTAATTTTCTGTGTTCATACGTGAATTGCATAATTTAATCAATATGTTAAAGCTATTAACTTTATGACAGCCCCACAGTTATTTGGAAACTATTGCTTAGGCTTAGAGCTTTTTAGCACCAATTTTATATGACATCCAACATTTAAAGTATACGTACTTTTTCTTAATGTGTTGCTGCTTTTACTTTCTCAAAAGCAAGGGACAAAAGACACATAAATTGTGCTTTAGGCAGCAAATCAACAGCATTGTAATAAAAAAATACAGGCAGGAGTTCTGGTTTTCAATTTTCCTATGAGACAGGAGGTTTTCCCTATTCAGTCAGTCAGATTTGATTACTGGATAGTAACTTTTCCATTGGGTGAAATGTTTTCAGATGACAATATCCAAAGTTAATTGCTTAATGGATAGTAAACAAGATTTTGCCACAGTATCATGTAACAGAAAAGTCTGACAGTAAATATTTAGTGATATTCATCAAACAACATTTAAACTGTAGTTAAATGCATCTTTTTGATTCTGCTTTAACTACTGAAATAGTTACAGAAATATTAAATGTTCTGAAAATTATGTGAGGACACTGTGGAAGACAAAATGGAACCCAAAAAATATAGTATTTTTTAGATACCTTGTTCTTCCATTATTATTGTTATTTACATTTCTTTGTTTAAATTGTTTTCATACCAGCCACATGCTGCCAACTGCTAATCAAAGTTTTATTCAGTTTCTACAGTGCTTCTACATCAAGTACGATAGCTCAAAACCTATAGCACATCAAGCTCTAAGAGTTTACACACAAAGCTTACACTTCACTGTTTCACTTTTTCAACAAAAATAAGTTACTTTAATTAAAGAACCATGGCAATGACTTTTATGAATCGAGAAACATTCAGAGCTCCTCCCTACCCCAAAGACCTTTCCTCATACTTTAGCTACTTCCTTGAAGCTCCCTCCTCTCAGTCTCCTGCCCTACCCATTCCTTCTTGCTTGCACAAAGACAACAGCATCCACTCTTAGCAAGCCTGGAACTCTTTTTTTTTTGGTGTGTGTTGTTTTCTTAGGGCTGTCCAAACTGAACTCCCTCTCATTATGCCTATCTCAAAGCCATACTTACCAGTATTTAATTTTCATTATTTTAAGATGCTCTATATTTTATTTTACTGATTCCAGAAATATTTTTCAAGAACATGCTCTTTAAGACCCCCCTAAGAAGTCACAGTTTTTCCTTATATTGTCCAAACATATTGCTTATTTCTTCAGAAAATTCAACTCTAGACAGTCCTTCTTTTGCAGCTAGCACATAGATAAGCCATAAGACATCAAGGTAGGAAAAAAATACAGGCTGAAAAAAAACTTCACAGATCCCACACATACGTAGCACAGCTTTATTTTTTTCGCCTCAGGCTGCCTTTGCTTTTTAGTAGGGGATGTGTTGCAACAAGGGGCTTTAGTTTCTTTTCTCCTTTGAATTTTGCCTTTTAAACATCCGCCTGTACTGCCTGGAATACTTAAACCCTTCTGACTTCTGGCTGGATAAAAAACACACTTCTTCCTTTGTTTGTGCCATTCTGGAGTCCAAGAGCTGGTTTCCATGACTTCAGCACTTCTCTTATTTTTATATTCCTGTTACAGCTAGTGATAAAATTTGCATTGATTTCAGAGATAGATTTCAACCAAAACTGTGTACTTTTGAAAATGCCACTCTGGCTGCTTGAAGACATTAATCAGAATTTATTTACATAGTCTCTTTAGAGATGGGAGGATTCTGCTCTGAAATTGTCAGGTTAGGCTGGTTGCTGAACAACAGTTAAATATATTTAACAATATCCAATCGGATATACAAGGCAGAGAAGCTGGATCATTGTTCTAAAATCAAATTATTTTTCAGTTACCATTTCTTTCTGTTACTGACCTTGCAGAAAGAAAGCAAAAAGTATCAAGAAATTTAAAACTTCTACTGATTTTTTAAAGAATTTTTATTACAAGAGTCATTTCCATGTAGTGGAAATTCACTTAAGAATTATGAATAGGAATGCAAGAAATTTACCTCAGATATGTAATGATCGAGCTTTGATTACATTACATGAATAATACTACGAAGACAAAAAAAAAAAAATAGTAGCAGTTTCAAACATGGTGCAATTGACAGTTGGAGGTGTTCTGGGCAGCCGTGTAAGAATACAGCAAAAATATTTAGGAAGGAACAGAGCTCACTGACAGTCAAAGAGTAGGGTGAATATAAGAGTAAAAATAAAGATTATATACTGAAAAGGCTGAAGTAGTTACAAACAAGATGATTACTTGCCTTTTATCTCAAGGTCATCTATCCCTGTCTCGTCTCCATGAGATTATTATTGACTTTTCAAAACCCATAATTTTGAACTGTTCTCAGCACAACTTCATATTGTACATGATTCTGAGGAAGCTTAGATTTCTAGTCTGATTGCAGATATGCTTTATGCAGTACTAGTCTTTTAACTTCAGACACTAGGCTCATGGATTGCTTCAGTTTTGTGACCGATGTGAAGCAGTTCTTTCTAAAATAGAAAAAAAAATTGAAAAAAAAATATTCTGGACTCAGCAGTTCTATTTGGATCATGACAGCTTCAATAGTTCTGTGAATACTCAGGTCTGTGCTTGCACAGTTCCCCTTTCCTAACTGAAGTAATAACTGTTTCAGATTAAGGTGTTTCATGTGACAGAAGCCATGCATATGAAACAGCAGGTCACATGAATGTCACTGACTATCAGTCTAGCCACTCAATCAACTTACATGCAGCTTTCAGTATGCTTCGTAAGGGAATGAAAAACATGCTAAATTTAACAGAAGCACGGTTCATTCTTAACATAAATAGGGCTGATTTATGTAAAAAAAAGAATTTGTTGGAAAGGATATCCTTTTTCTAACGCTCACAGGTTTGTTTTTTGATTGTCTAATATAATTCAACATAGATACTCTGCACTTTGTTTACTGACTAATGTCCAAGTAAGAGTGCATTTTGAAAGCTCTTGTCATTTAGATCTCTTATTCAGACACCTGAAATATAAGAGTCATGGAGGCCTTCACATGAGGCTAAGTCTGTGTGTCAGTCTTTTCCTACATGGAAAATTGTAGGTGTAGATAAGTCTGCACATAATTGTTCCACAAGTATTTGTGAACAGATGGTAAACCGTTGGCATTGGTAGAGATCTGGACAGGCATTAATGACAAGGATAATAAAGTGGTTTTCTAAAGAAAATTTTAGCACTTAGCACTGAAAAGCTTCAGTGTTCCTGAGCGTGACTAAACAATATGGCAGAGAAAGTCTACTTTTCTCTAGAAAATGGTAGTATAGCCTATTTTTACTTAAAAAAACCCCAACTTTTTCAAAAAAGCAACATACTTCTTCTTTGCACATCCGGTAAAAGATGATAAGAGAGAGCCAGAGACGAGATCTGCTTCAATGGCATGTGAAGTATCCTGCTGAGCTGATCTTAAAGAGTTGTGTTATGGGTCTTCTGATCCAGAAATTGATTTGGTTTGCTAATGTCAAGTGCTTGATCTGCAGTCTCCCCATCATACTGAGGAAGTAACTTTTTGGTAGCTACCCTCTATTTTATATATATTTATCAAAGGGCACTAAAATACAACCATCTCCTCAAGTCTCCAGACTGTAGGAAATCACAGAGCTAATTGCCCTATCCATCTATTTTTCATGCTTTGCTTTTGAAATGTCTAGGCTTTGATACATTATGTCACCATTTTATGCATGAAGAGTCATAAGCCGTCAATGTATTCACCCTACGCAGTGGAAAAACACTCTCAAAAACTATCAACACCAAAACTAGTCAAAACTCAAAGCAAAAAAATTATTTTAAAGAAGTGGAAAAATTAAACAGAAACAAAGGGCTGCAGCTTTCATGCTAAAGTTAAAAATAATTTAATATCAATAATTTGTCATTAAATTTTACATATCATATTGTACAGACCACAGGAGTTTTAAATTTCTTAATGACAAAGAGCTCTGTAACTTCAAAAAGTAAAAAAACATACGGAGACAAAATAAAATGGAGATAATATTGTTTTCAAGTCTTCAGAGAACAGCATTTCAATTTCTGTTATTATGGCTCTTATTTTCTCTTAAGAAGACAACTGAATTGAGAATAACTTAGCAAAAAGAATTTGAAATGATTCATAATAATGGTAGCTGACAGTAGCAGCAAACAACTCAAGCAGTGAAAAGTACAAAGAAAGGAACATGTCATGGAATATACTGGAGAGTATTATTGCTTTTCTGCAAAAGACATTTTTTGATAGAGAGATGCAAGAGGGCTTAGTTTAATTCTGCAAGCCATTTGTGAACATTTTTTCTTGAAACTGTTTCTATTAACTTCCTCAAGAGGGAATACAAAACACTGCTCTCTGCTAATACTGCTTTTCATTTGCCCACTTAATATTACTTAGTCCTTACAAGACAAGATGTTGCTTGCAGTGAGTCTTAAGTACAATTTAAAAAAGAGAGCACTGCAGAATTCTAAATACTAAGAGCCATGAGAAACTGTGTCAATTCTGCAAAGAGATATGTGCAATAAACTGAGGTTTGTACCAACTCTGATTCCTAACAATGGTGTCACAATCTTCTCAAGATACTTAAGCTCCAATAAATGTTTGAGTTGGTAGGTACAATTAAATAAGCATCATACACAAGCTATATTAATTTTCAAAAGGCTTCTAGGAATGTATTATGATCTAAAGAATACATTATGAATAAGTATCTTTGAGCATAAGGTTATATTTCAATTAATACATGCAGGAAACTGATGTGCATCTGTTTCCAACTTGAACTACTTCTACTTTGCAGAAGTTAATTAAATTTTCTGTTTCACTATACACTAAAAGTCCCATTTTTATCACCACTGAGCATCACTTCAGCTACACCTGCCATAAATTGTCAATGTATTTAGCCTAGGCACTCTGCACTGCAGTGTAACTGAATGCAGCTGATTTTCCCCCTGCTTGTTCTGACTGAAGGACTTCACAATTTCCATTTGTGGCTTCACATCAGAAAGTCTAGAGTTCAGTTGCCGGACTTGTACTGCAAATCTGACCTCAGAGAGACTCACAGCAAACAGTAACCCCATGTGGCCAAACAAGGCATCTTTGCACTACTGATGGATGTTTATTTTTCATAACTGAACAACTTGAATGTCATCCTCCTAAAGCCTCAGCCACCAGCCTTCCATCACTGATGCACACTCTCTAGTTGCGGTTAACTTTAAATTTGCTTTCACCATGTCCCCATTTAGAAATACACAACCTTCCAGGAGGCTGCTGAACATCACAGTGCTACTAAACATTCCCGTATTCGGTCCAAGAGTGGCAAGTGAAATGCTGTTGGGCTCTTTGAACATCCCCATGAAGGGAGCAATCCCATGAATGGAAGCTCACAACTTCCACTTTTACTCCTCCATGTAAAATTACTACTGTGAGGCTATCATGACCAATGTATGGGCTTTTGAAGGAAGATACAACGTTGTAATAAAGGCAAAAATTAAATCATATTACTTGCATCTTTATATTGTGGCTTGATCTGTAAAAGACTTCAACAAGTTAATACTTGGTCACATGTACCTATGCGGATAAAAACTGGTCTTTGAAACTGCAAGTTTCAGTTCCAAAAAAACCCCTTAGCTGGGCTTTCATTGCTACCTTTACATTCATGAAGAACATTTTCTACCCTAAAAATCTAAATGCCACCAGAATTGTTTGTTCCTCATGAACTGTTACTTGAGTCTTTTGACTCAGACCAGTTTCAGCTACTTAAGTCATTCAAGTCAGACCAGCTCCAGAAATAAACTTCAAGAGTCCATCTCAGAAAATCTGGAATTTAGGGAAAATCCTGTGAGCAGATTTGGCAGGTTTTTAAGACTGAAAAATTATTAGGATCAAAAGTCCTGGACTGTAAAGGGTGGTGGGGGGAGAGAGATGAGTGGAATTTTAAATTATGGGGAGGCTTTAAGAGTTTATTATTACAGATTTAGCTGCCATGGACAGAGATATCATTATGGTCAGTGCACTGAAATCTAATTTTTTTTCATAACTGTTAAGTTCAGATAAAAAATATTTTCAACCGTAGATGTTTGACTTCTGTCTTTACTTTTCTGACAGCTTTTTCATGACTTTGCTGATGATGTCCATTATCTGTTCAGGGCAGAAAGCCTGATTTGGCAATGGCAAGAATAGCAGTATAGAAGCGAACTGTAGAGAGAGCATAAGAATTGGAGAGAGAAAAGAAAATGAAAAACCTTGGGGATTTTGCCACAAATTATGTGATATATAATGCTGGAAAGCAGCACCAGATGTACATAACAGTTGGAATATTTCCCTCTTCTGCTAGAAGAAACACAACACAGATGTTTCCTATTTTATGGAAGTATATGAATGAGATACTGTCGCAATGTGACAGTAATAGCCTTCTGTGACATTAGAAAAGCAGATTATTTAATTGTAAACCTACATATCCAAACATCCCTTCCTTTTAATTCTGAATATCAAGACTTTCATACATATTCATACATTCATCAAAGAAAATTATATCAAAAATTCCAGAGGAATATTCCCACAGAAACTACACTGAATCTAAGATTGATCATCACAATTTTGATGAGTTCTAACAAGTGTTTTGAAATACAGAAGGAATGTTTGGCTCAAACTGGGTTATCTGTTACACTCTGCCCACAGAAAGCAACAAGGTCAGCAAGAAATACAGGCATTACTTTGAGGAGAGTTCTGTGAGCTATCACAGTGATGGAAAGGTAGACAGGAAAATCTCTGCTGCTACTTATTACAATGTTCAGCAAAGGAAAACTATGCATATTTGTCAGAAAGTTAACAGGTTTCTGTGGCAAAAAATAGCCAAACCAGTAAAAAAGCACCTCTATCACTAATTTTATCTCCAAAAGAGAAATAAGCCAGCAAGGTTTTTGTACTGGTAAACCACCTGAGCCAACAGCAACAGTCTAATACCAACCTTTCCTGTATATCTTGGTTTCATATAGACAAAAAAATGAAGGCTAGCTCTCACTGAAACATAAGCACTTTGAGATCAAAAAAGATGAATCTGAAAAAAAGTTAAAATACACCAATGAAAACTAAAATAAGACATATATAAAAGCAGAAATATGAAATCAAATAATTAACCATGAGCTAAAAATTTTGGAAAGTAAGCGTGAAGTATGAATTATTCCAGGTTTTTTTTACAATTCTTTCTTCCCATTTGATGGGATTATGCCTTTACTGGAAAGATACCCTAATGATGCCCACAGCACACAGACCAAGTACTTAATAAAATAGACTGTGACAAGAATCAGAATATTTTAAGTAGAGGCTGAAGCCTAATGCCTAATGTTTGTATAGGCAGAAAGTATATATGGATGAAAAGAAAAACCTGGAAACGCTACTATCAAAACATTATTTAAGTAATGGAAAAATGTTCTTGTCTCAGTTTAAATTTTTTGCTGGAATTTACACTCTGGAAAAAATATAAAAACCCCTTCTTTTCACCTGTACTATAGAAAAAAATTGATTAAGTTCTTCATAAATGTCAAGAATCCTGACTGGATTGCATCACCCCTTTTGGTAGTGGAAACCACACCCTATTTTGTAGAGATTTAAACTGATCTCACACAAAACCAGGCAAATATAGTATATGTGAGCTGCGATGGAGTAATATCTGCTAATCTCCTCTCCATGGCAGAGATCAATGACTTTGAGGGGTGGGGGGGAAAGAGAAACCCGAGTATTCCATTATAAACTTTAAAACAGATGTATACATTTTCCATCAAAAGAGAATTTTTTAACATTCCTGCTATAATTTGCATGTGTCTTAGCTGACCACAACTTTCCACCACACCCCAGGGAATGAACTGCAGGTATTTAGTCTGGTATTTTGTACACCCAAAAGCCTATTTAAAATGCACATCTTTCTGAAACCCAAGTCATACAAATAGTCTTTTTTCAGCTGCTCTCTCTAGTGCAACCCAACAGATGTCTCAGCTACTGCTCTCCTTCCCTTGCCCTGAAACAAAGCAATTTGGGAGCACAGCTGATACAACTGCAAACCCTGCAGGGCCTTCAGTCTTCACTGTGGTGGTTTCAAAGGTTTCCAGATGATGGTGGAGACCAGCAAGCCACCTGCACATGCTGCTGCTTCTGAACGGGTTAGAGATGCTACAAGCACTGTGCTGGTACATCTTTCCATGGAAACTGCGTCCAAAAGCTGCACCAACATCACTGGCCCAATGTTAGTCACTGTGAGTAAGGATCACAACACATTCTTTCCTGGACATACTTCACTCTCTCACCTGATTTTTACAAAAGCACTTGAGTACTTCCAGTCATTTAAATATGTGCCAAGCACCTACAAGTTAACTAGATGCATCCTCAGACACCATGGAAATGAATGAAAGTTTTCAGCAGTTTATTATTCATTTATAGTCAACTCTGCTTCTACTGTTTCAACACTGACTGTGTCCCCACATTATTTACTTTTTTAAAAAAGCTTTTATTCTTTGTACCATCATCTATCAAGGCAGCATATAATTATGGACAAGTTTTTGAGAGATCTGATAAAGTTTTTCTACTCAGAAAATCACTCATAGAAATTAGAAAAGTACTGGAATATTGTCTCTTTATTTTTAAAGCACAAAATTGTTCTTTTTTTTTTTTTTTAGACGAGTGCTTTCTTAAAAAAATGCAATCACCCCATAAAATGGTAAAACTTTGTCATTCATCAAGAACAGAGCATGAAAAACACTAAACCACTTTTAACCGAACTCCACTTGCAGGTTTTTATAAACGGGATTTTAGTTTGCCTTGAAAGAGCTGAGCTAACAAAGTATATTTTTTGTCCCAGATGGTGGTATTAGAACAGTATCTTCAATACTCAAGCCCCAAAAAGAATGCAAGCTACAGCATTATCATTGCACTTCACTAAGCAGCATGATAGATACTGAGAATAAACGGGGGTGCCAGTTTTCCCTGCCATATGTTAGCATCTGATAGGGAAATCATGGTGCACTCTTCTGATAAGTCATCTTATGCTTCCTAGGAAAAATATACTGAAATTTTACATCAGTTCTGAGTATGAATTGATGTTCAGTATTCAAACTTGTTTAATTCATGACTATTACAATGCATTGAGTTTAAAAAATTTATTTCTGACATGTATTTCAGGCAACCAAATGTACAAGATTCAGTGGTTTTATGCCATGCAGTAAAATGTTATATTTGCTTAAGTAAACTTTGGCCATAATAGCAAAAATATTTAATTTTATTGCTTCTACTTATCTATATAACAAAGAAATTAAATTTCTCACTGTGATCACAACTATCAGCCACTGAAATGGCTAATAATAACCACATACAGCAATTAAAACATCAGACAATCAGACATCAGACAACATCAAAAGAAGAGAATTATCTGCATTGTAAGATTGGGAACTTACTATCCTATTTCTTCTCCTTTACATAGACACCATGCATCTTCTTTCAACCTGATTGAAAGATTAATGCATTTAAGACAAATTCAAAATATGTTTAGCTCAAAATTTGCCAATTTAGACCTATAAAAAAGATGTGTGCTCCTTAAGTGTGCTCCTTGGCTCTATGACATGTCTTTCACATCATATTGCCTCTAATGACTGCCTCTCTCAGCAAGAATTGCACACTTGAAATACTGACCCTTCTTCTAAGTGTGAAGTGAAAACCAAGGCATACCAAAATAAAGAGGAAAATAAGTAAGTGCAAACTACTGGTTTTGTCTGGCATACAGTTAATTTTCTTCAAAGCAGTCCACATGGTGCTGGGTTTTGGATTTGTGGCCAGAACAGTGTTGAAAACACAGAGATGTTACAGTTAATGCTGAGCAGCACTTACACAGAGTCAAGGCTGCCTCTGCTGCTCACGCTGCGACTCCAATGAGGCCAGGAGTGCACAAAGACTTAGGATGGGACACAGCCAGGACAAGTGACACCAACTGACCCAAGGGATGTTCTATACTATGATGCATAGTCAATAATAAAAGCTGGGGGAAGAAGGCAGAGGGAAATTCAGAGTTATGGTGTTTGTCTTCCCCAGTAGCCGTTGTGTGTGCTAGAGCCCTGCCATACTAGGGATGGCTGAACACAAGCCTGCTCATGGGAAGCACTGAATTAATTCCTCCTTTTGTCTTGTTTGTGCACACAGCTTTTGCTTTACCCATTAAACTGTCTTTATCTCATGAGTTTTCACAGTTTCCCCTTTTCAATTCTCTCCCTCTAGAACACCAGGAGGTAATCAGCTGCCTAATGGCTTTAAATGATGTGCACTATGCGAGGCTAAGGTTGAAAGAGGAAACACCCAAGATGGAACACGTACACTGAAACTGGATGAAAAACTGCATCAGGGCATGGCTCAGTAACTCTTGCTCCTAACCGCTGGGCTTCATTACCTATTTGTTTTTCAGAGTTTTGCAGGGCAGGAACAGAGTTCACTGTAGTTACACCTTTTCTCAGTGCAAATAGCTGTAGAAACTTCAAAGTCTGAGATACAGGACACTGCTCTCTGATACCTCTAGTTCCCATGGCCATGGCAGACAAAAAGCTATGAAGAAGCATTACTTGGCTTTATCTCCAGATACTACTACATGTATAGAAATGTAAAATTACTCAACTGAGTGCTGAAAGCAAAAAAGGAGATGAAGTGCTAAGAACCTTTAAATTTTTCTTTGATAATGACTCACCAACTGATCATTTCCTTAAAAAGTTGAAGACAAATAATTTCACAGGGCAATGGTGTTAAAATAGAGAGCAACTTCTGAAAAATGTCTTTTCTTCAGATGAGCTGCAGACATCTGGAATCCAAATTGTCCTTCCTCTATGTGAAATGTCAAACAGAAATAAAGGAAGAGTCTTCCCATAAGCACAGTTGCTGACCATGACATATACTTTGCAGAAACACTTATTGGGAGTAAAAAGTGACTTGGTAGCTTTCTCCTTTTCTCATCTATCTTTGTTAAAATGCTCTTGTTGATTTTGGTGTTAAAAGGACAAGCAAAAAGGAATACAAAGACAGCACAGAGAACTATCAGCATGCACATCACAACTTTGTGATACTAAGCACACACTGTTAAGGCCACAAATTTCTTTGCTGTTCACAATCAACAAAATTAAAATAGAATATTCAACATTAACTGAAAGTGAAAGGATATAATATTCATTTGAATTCACATGTCCAATGAAGATTCAGTCTGTGCTGTATGGTTTCTGAGAAGTGTGCAGTGAATATCCTTATGTAGATGCTTTTTCCTGTTTATAGATTTATTCCGAATTTCAGACATATGTCTTTCAAAAAAAGCTCAACTTCATTAATAGTGTTTGTAACCATTCTCTCAACCAGTTTCTACATTAGTGCCTAATTATGCTTGTATTACAGACAAGAAGCATCCAGTCTACTGGAAAATATGGATTCAATTTTTCTAATTATATTATCCTTCTACCTTATTTACACATAGTAATCAGAGTCTGCTTTCTTTTTAAAAACATTTTTAGCAATGTCTTGTAATTAACAGTACTTTCCAATCTTAATGAATTCTCTGATTCTATAATTGTATAGTGTTTTGAAAAATACTGAACATGCACACTAAAGAAAATAGATTACATATGAAATACAATTAAAATATTGGAAATGAAAACACAGGTATATACACAGAAATATACACCTAGAAGATAAGAGGTTTTGTATATAAATTCATCATTTACGTGTAAGTGCAACAGGTAAACAGCACCTTTTTTTGTTTAGGGACACTTGGTAGAAACAGTTTTGACAGCTACTCAAGTCTAAGAGAGAATTAGAATTGGTACAGAAGGCTACTGCTGTCAAACATGATCCTGTCTACACCACAATACCTCTTACATTGTTTCTCATACCTTTTTCATCACACTTGGTAATGGTAAGAAACTGTTTAAAATGAAACAAAATGTGAAACCATAAGGTTTTAACTTATATTTTGAGATAAACATGGCTGCCTCCTTATTACCTAAAATTTTCTTTACATTCACTGTACTGAAACGTGATTAAAGCAAAAGTGATCAGAACAGTTGTACTTTGTTTAACAAATTACCTATTTCCATTTATTCAGTCAGCACCTCGAATACACTCAGGTGTTACCTGAGCTCTGGCACATGTGCCCAGTCTGATCTCCTGCTGGACTGGGCTTGGGCTCCAAGACAAGGGCTCTACAAGCCCTGCTGCCCTACAAGCCGCTCACCCAGCTCGTGCTGCAGCACTGTGCCTTGTCACTGAGGGCACAGCCTGCTCTCTGGACACCCTCACCTCTCAACTCACCCCCCTTCCACGTAGCTGCTCCCTGACATTTTCCATCCTGAGCAACTACGCACCAGTATAAAACAGCTAAATCTTTTAAAAATTTCTGAAATCAGGTTAACTGAATTCCAGCGCAGAGAAAATGGGCAACATCTGCCTGGGAAGAGAAGGTTGCAGGGCCTTTCTTTCACCCGTAGCTAGGAGATCTGCAGTTTAGGGAATCACCTGTGTTTTGGTAAAGCTTCCACATAATTTCAGTACTGAGAACTAACAGTCCCCCACTCAGTGTCAAGGGAGTTGCCAAGATAATATTGTGTTACATTTATATGGTTTTTATTTTGCCTGCCAGTCTGTAGAAAGTGCAGCAAAATACAGCAATTCCTGAACTATACAAGCAGTTCCTAAAGCTAGCTTTAGAAAAAAAGCTGAAACATGTTTAAACTTTCTGCAGAACAAAAGAAAAATACCAGTATGAGATTTGAAAAAGAGGATGTGAAAGTACTTTATCTAGAATTCTGAAGAAACAAGCCTCTCAGGAGTGTAAAGCTTCAAAATAAATGTAAGGCCAGAGGCAACTGACTAAATAATGGAATGAAGTACTAAACATCTTTCTTTGCCTGGACAAGCACAATTAAACATGATGTTTCCAAACAAGAGATAGCCTTGAACCAAAAGTTAGGTTTCACTACCATATTGAGAGCAAACTCGTATTTCAGTAGTTATTGGTGTAATTAAAAAAAAGACCTGCTAAATCAATAACTAATACTTTTTTTCATGTAAGTTCCCCAATAAATCCTCACACCTCTTATTTTCAACTGCGCACTTCAATTGAAATATTCAAAGTTACCAGTTTCCTGCAGATCAAGAACGCCAATAATGGTCAGAGTACAAACCAGTAAGTTTTTACTTAAAAAGATATCCTCTTCTGGAAACCAGAATTTTACTAGGTTTCAGTAATTTTTTGTAGGTCTGTATCATAATTTAGAAATGTTCTATTAAAAAAAATAGCCCTAAACTTTGAATAAAAATAATTTTATTCTACCCCTGAAGACATATATGCACTTTGAGACTGAAATTAACAAAATAAAAATGAATTAATATATGTCCTACTCTGCGAACATACTTCAAAACTGAAACAAAACACGTATATCAGATTCCCTACAGCCTTAAAAACATTTTCCTCCTTACAATATTCATGAGCTTCCATTATAATAGCCCTAAACCCTGAAAATCATATGTGAGCCAATCAGTAGAAGCCTGCTTTTAATATTAGTAGTATCTTTAGAGCCTTAGAATGCTGCTTGTTCACAACATTCACCAATATGATATGAGGGAAACACATAAAAATTAGATTCTGTAAACTTTTATATACCAGGAAAGCCTGGGATTTGGTGTCATTAAACTGAAAATACCATTTACTTGATTTAGATAAACCATGCAGTATATTGTGATGAATTAAAAATATCTGCATATTATTACCAATTTCCTGTGTAACATATTGCTCCCTCTGCCTTCTATAGCCAGAAGGCACATGACACATCTCCACCTAGAGCAAGTCTGAGACAGTCAACAATTCAAAATTTTATTAGTGCAGAAATTATTTCCTCTTCCCAGAGCAACTTTAATTCACTTATTTTATGTCCAAGAACAAGAAGACAAGATTGAAGAGGTGTCCCCTACATATTTGTCATTTGCATGTCTCCTAAGAAAAAGGTAAAGCCAAAACTCTTGAATTAGACACTTGATACTGGCAGCTACTACACCATTTCTTAGTTGCCAGATTCTGTCTTCCACAGCCTATAAGTATCTGCCTGTAAGTATCAGTGGCAGGTAGTCAAAAGATTTCTATCAGGAAGGCTAAGATCACCCTCCTGTTGTTTTCAACATGGATGAGAGCAGAAACCATCCTTCCGCACTCAAAATCAAGCCCGCTAAAAATACAACACAGTCAGCCAAATGCACCTCTATTTTCAAATCTACTCACCATGGAACTAAAACAAAGCTTTGCTTTTGATTATAAACATCAACAATATAGTACAGTAAAAAGGATATCAGATATATTTGTTGTATGCTCTATGTAACTTCAAGGCAACAGCTAACACTTTAACATGTCTCTTTAACTCAGATAAAACTTTCTGCAGGCTAGGGACAGGACATCATATACCAGGAGATGCAGACCAGCTCCTAGTACTTGAATAGCTAGCTGGCACCTGCTATGCTTACAGAGCAGCCCAGAAGCTTATTTCAGATACTGAACACAGAATCATAAAATCATTTAGGTTGCAAAAGCCGTCAAAGATCAGCAAGTCCAACCACTAACCTAACTGGGCCTCCCAATTTAGGGAAGATGTTGAGAGATGCTGGAGTATGTCCAGGGAAGGGCAGCAAGGCTGGTGAAGGGTCTAGAACACAAGTTTTATGAGGAACAGCTGAGGGAGCCTGGAGTGTTTAACATGGAGGAAAGGAGGCTTAGGGGAGACCATATCACTCTCTACAACTGCCTGAAAGGAGGCTGTAGCCACGGGGAAGTCGGCCTCTTCTCCCAGGCAACCAGTGCCAGGACAAGAGGACACAGTCTTAAGCTGCACCAGGGGAGGTTTTCCGTAAGACTGATTGGGCAGTAGAATGGGCTGCCCAGGAAGGCGGTAGAGTCGTTGTCCCTGGAAGTGTTTAAAAAGAAAGACTAGACATGGCACTTAGTGCCATGGTGGAGTTGACAAGGTGATGTTATGTTATATGTTGCACTCAATGATCTCAAAGGTCTTTTCCAACCTACCTGATTCTGTGAATCTGTGATTCTGTAAACCATGTGCCTAAGTGCCACATCTATATGCCTTTTAAATGCCTTTATTTCCCTTGGCAGCTTGTTCCAGTGCTTTACAACTCTTTCTGTAAAGAAATTTTTCCTATTACTCAATTTAAATGTTCTCAGGTACAACATGAGGTTGTTTTGTCATCCTGTTTCTTGTTACTTGGGAGAAGTGACCTATCTCTACTTCACTACAACCTCTTCTCTGGTAGTTGTAGACAGCCTGCAGTTTAAATACCTGCAGCTCCCTCAGCTGCTCCTCACAGGACTTGTGCTGCAGACCAGCTGCACTGCCTTTCTCTGGATGTGCTTCAGCACCTCAATGTCCTTCTTGTACTGAGGGGCCAAGAATTTAGCAAATTACACAAGGTGCAGTCCCACCAGTCCTGAGTAAAAGGGGATGGATGATCACTGCCCTGGTCCTGCTGGCCACACTATTGCTGACATAGGCCAGGATGTCAACGGCCTTCTTGGCCATCTGGGCACATGCTGGCTCATGATCAGCCACCTGTTGACCAGGATCCCCACTAATTCATTTACTGAGGGGCAGATTTCCAGCCTTTCTGCTCCCAGCCGGTAGAGCGGCATGGGGCTCTTGGGACCAAAGCGCAGGACCCGGCGCCTGGCCTGGCTGAATCTCATACTGTTGGTCTTTGCCCACTGATCCAACTTGCCTAGATTTCTCTACAAAGCCTTCCTTCCCCCCATGAGATCAACACTCCCACCCAACTTAGTGTCTCCTGCAAAACTTACTGAGTGCCCTTGATCTCATAGTCCAGATCATTGATAAAAGCATTACAAAGAACTGAGATGTCAGAAGGCCATAAAAACAAATTGTCCCACCAAACATGTCTTGAAAAGAAACAAGAAACAAGATGAGGAACTGGTTCAAGCTAGATCTTTCCAGCTATTTAAAGGATAGACCCTGACAAGGTAGGCTGGCTTAGAAAGTGAGACTTATGACAGACTCCTTGAAGACAACCTAATTAAAGAAAACAAAGAAATGTAGACTATATTAGTAGGCACCTACGGATCAAAATATATGTGAACACTTATGAATGCTTGCATGTGTTGAGCAATTGTAATCATAAAGATATACAGCTTCAGAGTATTAGAATTTTAAAAAAGGAAATATCAAGGTGAATAAAAGCTCTCAACTCCATCTTTTTGCATCAATTCAGAAACTTAAATGGCATGTTACTACTTTTAATAAAACTGCTGTTAAGCAAAGGCAGTATAGGAATATCATAAAAGGCAATAAGCTACCTAATTTACATGCAAACTCTTTAAAAGCTGTTGAGAAGTGCAGTACTATATATTTCATATATTCTGAACAGCAAGACCAGAATTATTTCCAGACAACAACATGAATTTTTGATCAACAATTTAAGTTAGGAAGCTGCTGATACTTTGTTTCTCTCCATCTCACACCCATTATCCACTCCCCCTGAACACTTTTTTTTCATTAAATCCAATTACTTCGTAATATCTGTGCTTAACATTTTCTTGATGCAGGGACAAATCAGAAGAATTCTCATTAAATATTTTGTTTCATTACATATTCAGTCATTCCAGTAGAAAATGAGATAAAATAGTACTGAACATCTAAGGTCTCCCATTCAACCTAAAATATTTGTTACTGTAGTCCTTTCAAAATTCTAAAAATTTCACAATAAAGAAAAAGAAATTAACAAAAGAAAAAAAAACTAGGTTCTCCTTAATGTGTTTTTTATAGGGAAAAATGAAACTTTTAATAGTTTCTTAGGAAACTACATTCTGAGCAACAATACTGGTTCAATTTCTTCATATATTTAAAACTTCTTTATCTGTAGCAAAATGGCTGCAATTGAATGAGACAGCTTAAGTTGAAGTTTGTCCAGAGAATAAATTAAATATTTTTATTAAGCTAATAATTTGGCTGATATTTAGATTACTTATTTCAGTTTCAGACATTTGAAACAGGCATGGGGTCTACCAGGAGAGAGCCCTTATTCTTGCCACAAGAACGTATGTGAGCTTTTCATACTGTAGTATTACTGCACCTCACAACTGCTAATGCATTTATCTCCACAAACCAGAAATCATTAAGATTTAAACCGTAACTGGGTTCAGTGATTTTCAGGATGGTGTTGGCATGTCATTCAGATACCTCTTTTTTACCCTTTTGGTAACTACCTTGTTCCCCTGTATGTGTCTCCACAGAATCCTACAGCAATGTTAAAAGAGCAACATTAAAAAGCCTGAGGTGTCCCTATGAAAATCAGTGCAGAGATTTACTGACTGTTTGGAAGTTACTTGCAATTTTATTATTTGGTATGCTGGATTTTGCTTTTTTTTTTAACTTTTTACCACTTGAAACTATTTACCACTGAACTTGTCAAGTTTTTGCCCATTGAAAGATTGCAACAATGCCCAGTGATCACAAACTATTCAGCAGCAAAAATGAGTTTGTAGTCTCCTAACAGCTATTTAGACCAACTGCTCACTGGACACTAGCAAGCAACAAATACGTTGACAGTGAAAAAATATGTAGAGCAAGTATATGGCTGCTTAAGACTCTTTTAAAATGTATTACATTACAATCATATAATACAGCATTTTGAGTATTATTTTGCATTTTTCAGACATTTTATACTTCAGAGAAAGTAGCTCCATACATGCTATTTTCCACTTATCATCTTCTACTACAAAACAAATATTCAGCTCTCTTTGAAAACCTCTAAACCTCATTGGCAGTATTCTACATTAGATCTTCCTCTGAGGCTTTCTAATAGAAAATCAGTTGCCTTGGTTAAGTCTTCTCAAAAACTGAAGAAATAACTTCATGAAAGTACCGAATTATTTACGCATTTTTAAACATACTTAGTAATTTTATCAACCATCTTTTCTAAAATTTTATTATGACCATCTGAATTTAAGGGGTTTATCGCTAAATTTATGAAATTTTCCAATTTACTATGTTGATCAAAACCCCCAAAATGTGCAATTTTTACTGTACTGAACACTTATAAAATATAGATATTCATGAGAAATATGTACAGCCAGTAGTATATTCCTCAGGATATTAGCCTTCCTCCAGTTAGTGAAACAAAACTCTCATCCTCTATGAATACACTAGGCCACAGAAAGAAATTCAGATCACTGTAAAAAATGGTAGTTCAAGACCTAATACAGGTGGAATTAGGTCTTCCTTTCACATTAAAAAGAGAAAATATTATATTTTTACTTTATAACTAAGAGGTGTCTGGGAATTCTTAAATTGTATTCAGTTCCAGTATCCTATACAAACGAAAAAGCAACAGCAAACTGAAATGAATCTACAGGTATGGACAAGGAAAACGGTCAGAAGTCCAGGAATACATTATCAGGGGCCACATTGGCTAAAATGCTTTAAGCATTTCCATTGCATTGAAAACATTCAAGATAAGTAACAACATATAGAATGGGAACACATTATGTCTCATTATCCACTCAGAAATGCAAAGGGATAACCATGGAAATTCAACATATAAAATAGATAGAAAATTTTTTTTGAACAGTGCATAATTATATCTACAGCTGCATTGTAACACTGAACTCAAAAGTAAAAGAAAAAAAACTCAAAAGGTTGGTTTTTTATTTTTTTTTACTATAGTGAACAATTGCCTATTGCATTAGATTTTCCATTTTATGTTAGCTGCTTAATCTACAGAGTTGGGCAGATAAAGTTCTATGATTAGTGCTTAGAATACAAAGGAAAAATATACAATATATTGAAATAAAAGAATCACTGGCAATTACTGCTTTAATAACACACACATATGTATACAAATAAATCCCTTAATTGGATCTTGTTTAGATAAAATTGAAAAGAAATCCTCATTTAAATTTGAAAGCTGTGGGGTTAAAGAAATAAAAAATAGCAAATTAAATCAGTTCTTTTCTTTTGAGATCAGTCATAAAAAGTTAAACTGTTTCTAAATAAATAGCCCTTTGAATTTCTTTAAAACAACAGTGGTTGACTCCTTCAGCTTTCTCTTACATGCTTTCTCAAACTAACAGTGTGCCCAAAATCAAAGATAAAGACTGCTGATTAATAATCATGTTGTTCATGACATATAATTTAATCACCAATTGTTAATGTTTCTTAAATGAAAATAATCAATTTAATTATTGTTTTTCAAATACTAAAGATTTATGCTTTGTGGAACAATTTTCTAATAATTTGGGACTCAAGATACATATGAACATTTTAAAATATGTTTTGTTCCTTATTTAAGAGGTCGGTAGTAAACAAATGAGAAACAGATATGAGAACTTCAACAACTATTGACAGCTACTTCAATTATCAATAATTTCTTTTCTGTAGGAGCATGCACTTTTACTGCATCTTTTTTCCTTTCCAGATGACAAACAGTTCTTGAACTAGATTTGGTCCTCTATGCAATGTACCTTTACTTGTATTTCCTTATAGCAAAGTATCCACTACAATTTCTTTTGTATTTCCAGCTGCCAAAACATGAACTGTAACATGCCACAGCAAATTGTTGTTCTTACAAGTGTTTGCTTTTCACTATCCACTTCAGATTATTCTGATTTTCCATAAAGTATTTTAACAGAACATTAAAATTCTTCCTGCCAAAACCCATGACAGTAATGTCAGCAGGCACTAAGCTAAAGAGGTTCACTCAGGATATGAGAAATAGGACATGCTCCAGCTCGCATTAGGCTGAATGAGTAAATTCTTATTGATTGTAATAAACTGGCCAAGTCCCCTCACTGGGTTGAAATTAATATTCCCCATGACAAAAGAAGCTAATTGATTAAATTTTGTATGCCTAAACTTTTTTTTTTAATTTCTCCCTGTGACTGCTTTGTGCTGGGGCCTTAGAATTAGTTGCTCATTTTAAGATTTCTGGTTCACTTCTGCGAATGTTCTCAGAATTTTAAAACGCAGCATTAATCCTAAAAGTTTTGTTTCACTTGACATATGCTAAAAAGCAGCTCCTTACCTAATAACTAACACACAGCAGCCTTTGCAGGTCAATGGATTTGCCAATGCAGAACAATCAAAACCGCTTGATTTTGATGAAAATCCTTACACTGTAGCAAAAGGGTTGTGGGTCTGAAATAAAAACTCTGAGTAGAAAAACTTGTAAATACCAAGTGTTAAAGTACGAGGCATCCTTCTAAAAGGCAAGAGAATATCTATAAATTGTCAGAAATACTGCATATCACTATAATTCCATATGGAAGCCAATTTCCTGACAAATAAAGTTACCCTTAGGTGTTAAGAACACTTCTACCAAAGGATCAGATTCAATGAGATACCCACACTTGGCTTCTGTTTAAGCACAGAAATCAATAAATGCAATAGACCGATCGTGTGTTTGAAGTTTATCATGCAGTTAAGCACTTTAGGAAAACAGAGCATGAGTTTAGTAACATAAACGAGATTTCTTAAGACCTTCGCAGGAAAGCAATTCACCTATACAAGAATTAAAGCTGACAGCAAGAGTTTCCACAGACAAATAAACAAGCTGACAATAACCTGAAGCAGTGGTGTTGCTGACTTTCAGCCACACTGTCACAGTAGAGGAAAAAAACAAACAAAAAACTATTCATGTTTTTGTAAGGATTAAAAGCTCCAACACTAGCAAAAACAACTAAAACCTTAGCACTGCCATCTATTGCTCTTCATTGTATTCCTTGCTAAAATAATTAATCAAACCATCTAGAAACTCAAAAGGTATTAAACAGACTTAACAAGTCTAATATATTAGATAAAAAAGGAAGACAGCATAGTTGTTAGCATTCAAGTAAGAAAACTGCTCTTTATGTCTTAAAATACCAATCCATTAAAGAATTCAGAGATCCAAATTCACTGAATTTCTTGATATTACAGGTAAACTAATCCAGCAACAATCATTAAGTACTGTACATCATGCAAGATTACTAAAGATATAAAGAAAAAAAAAAAAAGACAAGGTTTGATAGCTTTCCTATCCAAAAGCACAGAAGGAAGAACGTGCTTGTACAAAAGTTCCACCAAAAGAAAGATTTTAGTAGTCCAGTGGAAAAATAACAATTCATGTTAAAGGACGAAATAATCACTATCCAACATTAAAACAAACTTCATTGCACAGAGGTTTATGTGACAGTCTGTTAAAACAGACCCTGCGAAGAGAGAGAAAACACGAAGGTCATGGCACCAAGGAGTATTTTTATCTTCATAAAATGCCATTGAGGATGTGACTCAGCAAACAAAGCACAAGCCCAAAGCACTCTGGTAATAGAAGATGAAATCCAAGAATTTTTGAAGCAATGAATTAAGCTCAAAAAATTCAGGTCACTCACATTTTAAAATTTTTCATTTTCAAAAATACTCCACTAAAGTATTGACTGCTTCAAGCCCAGAAACACAGTAATGTTTTGCCAATAAAAAAAGGAATCAACAGCCTGAAAACTGCCTCAGTTTAAGAATGGTGGTGTAGTTGATATTTAGAGAAAAACCAACTATACCACATCTTTCCTGCAATCTGTATTTTGAAGGATCTTTCTGAATGTTGTAAACAAAAACAGGCATGTAAAAATTAAAAATTCACATGCAACCTGAGGAAAACCTTCTTTAATCTTCCTTTGAATAAATAATGCCTGCTTGAAATACTTGGAATAATAAAAACCACTATGTAAAAAAAGACAAAAAAAGAGACCAATTAAATTTTATCTGTCAGTCAAGACCTGCCCTGTCTCTGATGCCAGCCAGTGTGTGATGCTGTTTCACTCCTTCTGTGGCTCCTGGGAGTCATCTGGTAGCCAGCTTTTCCAGATTTGCACTATCTTTAGTGTAGATATTGGGCCAAAGAAATGCTGAACAGGTGGTCAAAAATAAACTATTCTGTTTGAGGTTTTTGTTGTTTCCCCTTAAGCAAGTTTCTAAAGTGAGTAAAAGCCACACAAGCCTTTCAGAGAAAAAGAATGTCTTTTGTCTTCCAAGACAGATTTTGTTTATGGCAGAACTGGGAAACAGTGCTGCAATTACCCCATTCCTTCCCCTTTACCTCTCATGCAATTGCGTTTTTCTGCGCTAATTCTTCCTTGAACACAAGCATGGCTGTCGGGGTAAGAAATTACTTTGACCAACAGTTTGACTTATTCCAAAAAAGAATGCTTCCACATCTGAAATAGTCAAGGTTCAATTCGCAGCCCACGGAGTCTATTAAACCATGACCTTTGTTGGAGGTGCCAGTGCCACAGCGGCAGCAGCGGGGGCTCCGTGAGGGGAGTCCGGGGCTGCCCCAGCCAGACACAGCTGGTTCCAGCCGGACACAGCCGGTTCCAGGCAGACACAGCCGGTTCCAGGCAGACACAGCCGGTTCCAGGCAGACACAGCCGGTTCCAGGCAGACACAGCCGGTTCCAGGCAGACACAGCCGGTTCCAGGCAGACACAGCCGGTTCCAGGCAGACACAGCCGGTTCCAGCCGGACACAGCCGGGTCCAACCGGACACAGCTGGTTCCAGCCGGACACAGCCGGGTCCAACCGGACACAGCTGGTTGCAGCTGGACACAGCCGGTTCCAGTCAGACACAGCCGGTTCCAGCCAGACACAGCTGGTTCCAGCCGGACACAGCCGGTTCCAGGCAGACACAGCCGGTTCCAGCCGGACACAGCCGGGTCCAGCCGGATCCAAGCCCCACCACAGGGCAGGGCTGAGCCGCGGCCAGGCGGGGACACCGCGGAGGGAACAAGGTAAAGAAGGACAGAACATGGAAACAGCGCTGAGGAGTGTGGGGGAAAAAAGAATGTGAGAACAAGGGAGAAAAACAGGAAAGGGAGAGCGTGCTCAAGGAGGAGAGATCCCCCTGCAGCCTGAGAAAAGGATCACAAGGATCACAACAGAGCTGGTACCAACACTGCAGTCCGGGGAGAACCTCTCTGCTGGAGCAAAAGCAGCCTGTGAGGAGCAGCAGAGTGGCTGCTTTGTTTCCCAAAGGAACTGCAGCTGGGGGAGGGCTCATGCAGGAGCAGATTTACCCTGAACAACTGCCGGGAGAAGGTTTACCCTGAAAGCCTGTGGGGAGAAGAGAGGAGCAGCAGAGTGGCTGCTTGGGACTGACCACACAGCTGTATCAAGCTTAGTCTCTCCAATAACAAAATTATTAAAAAAAAAAAAAAATCTTACTTGTTACAACTCTTGACTGTGAAAATCTTAGTCATAATATTTAACTTTATGAAGAACCGATATCCATTACTTACTATTTCATAGAACTATCCCATATATTGCATAATACTTGTCCTTTTAAAAAGCTGCTTTTTGCTTACACTGCTGTGAAATACTGTACTGTTTCCTGGAAAGAGAAGAAGCTTTTCCTTCTCATGTGGGTATGGGGAATATTGTTCTTGTCACTTTATTCCTTTAGGTAGAATCCCTTCATGCTTTATATATCATGTCAAATATTAACCAATGAGATGACCAAAACACACAAAAAAACCCTTACAACAATAAAAAATCCACACATAGACACACACTGCAACCTTTCTATTTATATAATGAACAGAGGAGTTTTAGATCAAGATCCAAAAAAAGGAGGGCCTTGGAGTGGAGCCTGTGTGTAACAACACAACTTCCCAAGCATCAGTTACACACAGAAAGCTTTCATTTGATCTCAGCAACCTTGGCATTCCCACAGGACACTGCTTTTCCGGTCTCTGTTCAAAATTTATCCACAATCAAAAGATCATTCTTAATAGATGTCACTTGTCCATTAGACATCTTCACTTGTAGTATAGTGCTTAGGTAGCTTATGCTTAAAGGTAAGTGTTTGAAAGGTAAGTATAGCTCCCAAAACTAAGACAAGAACACAGTTGCTTGTAACTTTCCAACTGAATGGAAGAAAGAATCTATTTCTCTTTTAGAGTATTATTACATTCCTGCACAATGGTGGAATTTTTGTATGGTTAAATATGCAGCTAAATAGAAGAGTACATGGACAGAAGATGCAGTTCTTAATGAGAAGCAAGGAGGGACCCAACACCCGCCAAAGTTGCCTGAGAGGGCAGTGCATGAGACCAGACAGCACACTTGATTTTATTAAGCAGAACTATGCTTTTTATTCATGAAATAGCTCATGCACAAATTGATCACACTTATATTTACTGTGTCCAATAAGTAGTGTCACTGAATGGTCTGAAGCATACATAAGAACAATCTATAAGGATATAGCCTTAGCCAAATCAAGTCATGGATGAAGAGTAAAAATCTTATTGTGTGCAAGCAATCTCATGACAATGAGAAATAACAGTAAGGTTCTGAAAACATTTGTAAAGACTCTGGGCCCACAAAACAATCAGATCTGTGACCAAATACCTACTGAGATCAATAAAAACAAAATCTCTGAATTGACCGGAGACCCACACAAGTCACAGATATGTCTTATATATCTGTGGGAAACCTGTGGGTCAAATTGTCTTTAAAAGCACCATCTGATGATAGCATGAGCCAAACCATCATTGGAATGATATTGTGCTCAAAAACTAGCAGAAAATAATGTTTGTAGGACAGCTTTATGAATCAAAGATTTTTCCAATTAATAATCAAGCAAAATAGAAGAAATCCGCTGAGTTGATCCTAACATATTTATCATACAAAATACCTTTCAAGAGCATGTGAAGCATTCTATTTCATAAATATTGCAAGAGTAAGGTTTTACACCTTGCATGAGGAGCTCTGTCTTCTCCACTTTTGTTAAATTTATGTTCTTAAATTGTTCTTGGTAAATACAATAGTTTCTTAACACAATTATTTTATAGATAATTAAGGCATCAAAACCCCTATAGATCTTGTTTAGAACAACAAACTTTCCTTGAATTTGCAGTATCTGCCACACCAAAACTGCTGAAATTCCACAAAAGAATATACTCATCATAACTTTTGCAGTGGCATAAAAACCCTTTTTTCTTAGGGTTTTATCACCATTTTTAAATAATCTCCAAATTCATTCAAGCATCCCCCCATCAACAAGACAAAATTGGTACTCAGGTACATGTCATAAGGAGGTCAGATTTTTTTTCCCAATACCACTCTAGCCCAATGGTCAGCTAACCAGAAGTTCAAGCAGAAAGAAATGAGGAATATAGGTCGGAGTTTAAAGCAGAGAATATGGATCCTTTCTTTTCACCATTCTCAGTAGAAGTTTCATATTTTATAGTTTGATTCTCCTGTCTATTGAACAGGATCTCTTTCTGTTAGCAATTTGAAATTGACTGGTTAACACAGAGATGTGTTGCAATGGACTGCCCAGAAAAGTGGTGGAGTGACCATCCCAGAAGGGGTTAAAAATGGACTGGATGTGGCAGTGCTCTGTTCTTGTGGACAAAATGGAGGTCAAAGGTTACCCTTGATGATTTTGGAGGTCTTTTCCAACCTAAATGATTCTGTGATTCTGTGACCTGATCTACAGCAGTCTACTGTGACAGGGACAAATCATGCATAGCTGTGTTTTAAATACAAACAGAAAAGGTGATTTGGGGAGGGGCATTCTGCAGTCACTTTTCTAAAATGAAAGCAGTTACTCAGATAGAACAATATAGAATAAACTCAGAATGAATCGTTATAGAAAAGCTTAAATGAGTTCAGTTTTTCTTGACCTCCCAAAATCTGGGGTTTTTTTTTGAATTTGCAGGAAAAGGATATGATTCGCTCACAAGCTGAAACACAGGTACATACAATTGGATGATACTTATTGCAAATCTCCTGTCATGTTTATTAATGCAGTATTAATCTAATGATGAAATAGGCAAGTATAGAAAATTGCAGAGTAGGATAAAAGAGTATATCTTAATACATTAAAATATGAATGTAAAAAGGAATGTTGATAGAGACAAATGAGCTTATATATTTTGCTCTAAACTTAAAACAGAATCTTTTTCAAAAAATTAGCCACTAACAAAGAGTCAGAAACAGATCTTAAATAATATAGAGTCATGATGCTCCAGAAGAATTTTACAGTACTCTAATGAGATTTTTTTTTCACTCAGTAGAAACCTGGAAAGTTTGTCACAGCTTTCTGCTTACAGTATGGTATTCATCTTGTCAGTCCATTTTATTTATTTTGAAAAAATAAACTTCACTTTAATACATCAGTGCATAGTTTTCATCTAGCATTTTTTCTGCTTTGAAAACATTACTCTTTAAGTAAACAACCAGTTCTAGACACAAGGGCAGATCATTCAAAAGACTGGTTTTTGTTGAAAAACCAAAAGTATATTGTTACAGAGGCTGAGTGTGTCAACCACACACAGCCAACAGTTAGGCATAAATTTTTTCAAAAGATGTAAAGTCATGGATTCTATTTTTTTAACATGACTGAAATACCTGAACTTTAAAACTCTCTTAATAGATAACATAGCACACAATAATCCCTAACATCTATAAAGGTGCTGTAGTCAATTCTTAAAGACTTTTCAAAAATTATCTCTTTTTTTCCCTCACCATTTATCCCTCAATTTATCTTTCCCTGTCCAGCTGAGAATCAGCCATTAGTGGTAAAGAATCTACACTGATTCTAGTTACCAGACTGTTTATAATAGCCTCCCAACTGGCACCTCATGGAGGACCATATGCCATTTCAAGCGAAGAGGATGGCAACATGCCCGCTAACATTATTAGGATTAAAATTAATTTTAGATGTCCAAAACTCAGAAAATCTATTGCTCCAATTGACTTATTTTTTGTTCTCAAAATCTACTATGTCCTTCCTTCAGGCTTCTTAGAGCTAATTAGAAGGTTCCAACTCCTGTGCAGCTGCTAGGTTATTTTGGAGCTGGTGAAGGAAGAACGTCGGTTTGTGCTTACAAGGGAAAAGAGTCTCATCTCAGAGGTGGATGTACACTCTAAGAAGCTATTCTGACCCTCCAAGTCTGCATCAAAGAAATTGTTTTGACTTAACTGGAGTGAGCATTTATATGAATTGATACACTGTCATTTGATTTTGATTTTTCTTGTCATGTTATATTTGCCATTTACTCAGCCTTGAAATAAATGGCATCAATAATAACGTATTATTGCTTTACTGCCAATACCACACAGTTAGCATCCCAGTTTGAACCTGGTCAGGTGAAACTACTTCATATCAGAGAGAGACCAAATTTTAACTTCCAACCATTATTTCAAAATTACATTGCTTGCAAGTGGAGACTGACTGGAAAGATATTATCACTATCAGCAATCCAGGACTAACTTCTCATTATAATACTAATTTCTCTTGTGCCTCTTTATTAGGAACATGAAGTTTCATGAAGCTGGCCTAAAAATTCAAGTTCTACCCATGACACGTGTATTATAATGGAGGTTCCTTAGAATTTTTAGCAAATTCTGATAATTTTCCTGCCTCAAAACATGGTTGGACAGGACCAAGTCAAGCCAACAGGGTTCCAGTGCAGCCCAGTAACTGTGCAATGTTTAATGCCAAAACATTATGAGTCCCATGGCACAGGTATAAAGAAGTAGGCACAGCCTTTGTATTACATGGTAACACAGAGTCTGCTTCCCCCATTTAAGGTCTGGTGGTTTTTAAGATTTGTATAGAGGATGTAGTTGTTCTTTGAAACCCTTTCCCTTCATTTCTGTACAAAAAAGGAAACATGAAAAAAAAATAGGTTGTGAGGTACCTAAACAATACAACAATGTACTCACGTGGAAATTCCTAACACTCGCCAAAACAGTTTCTGAGCAGCACACTTTTTGAACAGTTAAAGGAAAAATATCAAGCTACTTCTCACCTACCTGACAGGGTAATTTTCAGACATTTAATGGAGTTTGGTTTAGACTGCCACAGCTTTAAGTAAAGAAAAACAGAAATGTTTTAAAATAATGGAAATATTAATTTTCTAAGTCACATAAATTTAAACATTTAAATTTTATATTTAGAGAATTTTTCTCCAGTTAATAGTGTTATGTTTAAAAGCTTTCTTCATGCAACTCTTCTTGTGTAACACTGCAATACTGAAGTATTTTAACTCCTAACTTACAAGGCACAGAAATGTATTCATGGTGAAATTAAAAACATTAACAGGATCAAAAGAGTTAAAGTGACTGAGGAGAAATTTGAGTTTCGTTACTCTAATAGCTTCAAATTTTTATTTCCTCCATATCACAAGTAGGCAAAATTATCACTAGGCTGAAATATTAATATGGTACCAAGATTCCAATCAAGATCATTTGTTGGTTGGAAAAAAGTGCTCTGAAAGCATCTTATCACTGGCAGGAAGAGGTTTTTCTTAATGACTTTATAGGTCTCATAATATAAATCTAAAATTTCAGCTTTGGATTCTGGCGATGTGTAGGTGGCGCTGCGTGGGGGTGGCTGCCAGCTGAACTCATAATGTCTATTGTTGCATTATTAGGAAGCTGCCATTAAGCAGATCTGTGCACTACCATACTTGCTTGAGCCCAGGTATAAAATTAGATATTGTCTGACTCCTAAACTCAGATGCTTATGTCAAGTAGAGATCACTAAAGCACCATAGGCTCAAGTAAATGGAATTCAGATTTTTCCAAACAGGAGGGTTATGTACATACTGTGTCAGAAATAAGAATAGTTTAAATGGTATGTCCTTCTCCTCCTAATTACTCTGAAGAAGAAGGCTTTGGAAATCTCTTTGCACACTTACAGAAGCAGTAAAAAATTTAAATAGGCATTTTTAAGTAAGTTGTTTCACTTTTTAAAGTATGAGCAGGGATTTATAAGGTCTGCATTTCAACAAAATCCTTTTGCTGAACAGCCCTCCTTGCCTGTACTTTGTTGACGTGAACTACAGCCTACTAAACAGCGCCATGACTTGACAAACACAGGCATAGGGAGGTTTATAGCAGTGTAAAACTAGGTTGCAGCGGCATGAACAGGTTTTATTGCAACACCTGTAATTACAAAACTGGACACTTATCACCCTAGAAGGATAACAGTAGCACAAATGATACCTTTCTTCACCAGATTCCAGCCAACAAAGCTTGTAGGGCATTTGGATCTTCTACTTCAAACTGCTAACAGTGTGTTACCTGTAGTAGTAAACTTGAAGGTAGAGCAAGAGAAACCGTTTTGTCACATTATTTTGCCTTCAGTTATGATTCTGCAACCGTAGTTTGAATTCAAACTGTCCCAGAAGGATTATTGCATATTTATTATTCAGAGGTTCCTATTATATCCATGTTTCAGATAACAACACTTAAAACCAAACTATCGTGGTATTAATGCGGGCAGTGATATTTTAAGTGAATAATTCCTAGCTCTTAAAACAAAGTTGTTAAAGTGTCTATGGATACACAAATGTGAGTAATACATTGTGTGTTCTTTGCTAATCACTACCTTCTGAAGCTATCCTTTCTTTCCAATCTTGTCTCTTTACAGCCTACCAACAAGAATTCTGGCAATACCATTGCCAGGTATAGTAGCAAGAGACTTCAGTCCAAATAACATAAGAAGTATCACTGAGAAAGCAAACAAGCCTATGCAACAATTGTTAATGAGGAGAAGCTGTCACAGGTACCCCAGCCTACTACTAAACCTTTGTGACTGAAAATCCATCCTATTATGCAGGTGATTTACTGAATAAGTGACTGCCAGAGGAAAACTTGCATGTTTCTAACACAGACTGAGATGACAATATGTTATTTTTAAATACACCACAAAAAGTTGTGGTGTTAAGCAGTGGTGCTCTTTTTGTTTTAGCTTTCAAAGTAAACATAAAGAAAAGGAAGTATCTTCAGAGCAGCAGCATTTACCTCATTCTAGCTTAACTACAGCTATATAGTTAAATCTTGTCTACTTAAGTTCACTTGTTGAAGTCGAGGGCCCCATTGTTTAAGTAGCTGTTTTATTTCTCATTATATATTCCAAAAAGCTGTGAGTTATGCTGCTGTGACAAAACAGTTGTTTGTTCCAAAAGACGATTTTATTTCACAGAGCAATTTCTGTTATGTGTAGGTCCCACTGGAAGTGAAAAGAAACATGAAAGGTAAATTGTTGTTACTAGAGTGGTTTTCAGTAGGTAATAAATACAGCTCCAGTGTAAAAGTATACAACCATTGTTGTCCTGGAATCAGGAATAGCTAAAGCCATGATGAAAAAAGGCTATGTGCAGAGGAAGCTTGATCTGCAGTGCAGGACATACTGGGACTGCCAGTGTTGCCTGGCAACTGGCAGGATGGGGGGGCAGGCACCAAAACCAGCCCACATCCACAGTTGCTGTGGCACGATCTTTCCAACAAACTGCTGTTTCAGCTACTGTAGGCCATAAATACATTCTTGGCTTACTTTCTACTTTTATAAGGAAAGCTACGCAACAGAATTAGAGCAAGGGTTCAGAATTACATTTTAAATATAGTTAAATGAGAGTCTGATTCCTGAGGTTAAAAATGCTGTATTTTCCCTTCTTTCATAGCAACAAAATCTAGTTTAATTTTCTCATGAAAATTCATGAAGAAATAATTTAAAGCTCATTGGATCAGGAGACAATGTTGGAAAAATCCTTTCAGTGGTGCATTCCAGACAGATGTAATTTTAAACTATGCAAGTCTGAAGATTAAAACTTGAGGCATGCACAGTGTTGTGAATTCCAACTCCCCCTGATGTCACCACACTATTTAGTGCAGATCCATTTCAACGAAAAAATCAAAAAAACCCACTTCCTTCCCAGGAGCATCTGCATTGTAGAAATCACTTAGGAGTTATGCATAGCCAGAAGCAGATTTGTGGCACTGTACTACACTCTTATTATATTTAAATGGTTAACTGGTTAAAAAAAATTAAATCTTACTTTGATTTTATATCTGGGACCCATTATAGCTTTTCAGGATAATTGAAGTTCACTTTCTCACTGAAGAGAAAGTGAACTTTGCTTGATATCTGAACAATTATAAAAGGCCTAAAAGCTGACTCAAGGTTCACATCGTTCTTGAATGGCATGAAAGACATGCACTTTATATCAGTCTTTAACCAAGCTAAGGCAGTCACACAGGCCTGCCCGATCACTCTACACACAGGAGCTCCTACAAAAGCTCAGGCTGCAAAGTCACTTTTGCAGAAGTGTCAACTGAAGGCACATGCTGTGCTGGAGAGCTTATGACAGCTCAGAAGCTCATGAAGACGAATGCCAGATAATTTAGTTCACTAGCTTCTCATACTTGGACCTTGCAGTGGCACATGGAATAAATGGTAAATAATTGAAAGCTAGCATGATAAATAGATGAAGAAAATTAATTGTTAAGTAGCAACCAAATCTCTTCCTGCCCACTCTCCTTCTGATTTCAACTTATTCAGTCAAGAGAGATTTCCAGAAGTAACCTTATTCTGACCCTAATCATTTTGCATTCTACCCACAAAGAAACAACTCTCTGGAAGTAGCTTAAAATGAACAGCACCAGTGCCACTGAATGGCTTCAGCTTATTAGTCTGAATCCTAGCCTTGTTCAAGATTTTATTCAATATTGCTATTGTGTTCCAAAATTATCTCATTAAGTGTCAAGTAAGACTTTAATTTAAATTAAACATCACATCAAATATATTGAGGTCAGGACATGCTGATCTCTTTGATAAGTTCAGAATTTTATTTTAATCCTTTTTAATCTAAAATACAATTTTTTCAGTGTTACCACCAATTATATAGGAAGATACTAACTAGGATTATAGAAAGATATTACCTAAGGTTAGCTTAACATGTGCTATTAATTTTCAAGCCTTTTTTTTCACAGTAACCTATCAGCCATCTGGGGTCTACAGTGGAGGTGCCCATCCTCAAGCATGAAACTAATCTGCAAGGTGAGAAGGCAGAAGTGTTGTGCCCCTGCCATCATCCTCTTGGCATGTGTTTTCCAGAACCAGTGTTCCTGGAGCTGTAAACTCTTTTATTCTCTCAACCCCAACCCTAACCTTAACCCTAACTCTAGCTCTAATGGCAGCTTGGCACTGTGGCAGAGGTCCTGATTGTCACAGGGGCCAGAGACTAAAAAGATATTTCACTAAACTTTAAGCTGTCTTGAGTCTACAGCAGAGGTGCCCATCCCCAAGCATGAAACGAATCTGCAAAGTGAGGAGGCAGCAGGGTTGTGGCCCTGCCATGATCCTCTAGGTGTGCGTTTTACACCTTTTACTCTGTACAACCTACCCTAACCCTAATTGCAGCTTGGAACACTGGCAGAGATCCTCATTGCTTTAGGTGGCAGAGATTAAAAATTGTGGAGCCAGCAGCACTGGCACTCTGACATGATGCCCTTCCAAGGCCTTTTTGAGTGTCAGTGTCCCTGGAGCTGTAGGCTCAGCAGCTCTCTGAACCCTCACCCTCACGTCACTGCTGCTGAGATCCCCATCACCAGGGCTAGCCCAGATTCCAAAAGTGTACAGTGAGCAATCTCAGTACCCTGTTATGATGAAATTTCTTCATTCCGTAAAAGGAAATTCAAGAAGCTTAGTCAGTATTTTGGTTGTTTTTAAATATATCAGCATTTTAAATACCAACACTTAGCATCTGAGTAACACTTTACATCTTCCAGGTGTCCAACTTCCTTGTATTACATTTTTTAAAACCGTGTTAACTTTAATGCCTAAATTTGATTTTGAGGCTTTTAAAGGTTAGACCTTGTCAAATTCCAACCTTTTTTTTCAGATGAAAGACTATATGCCTAGCACCAAAATTATCTTTTTGACTTTCTGCTTCATAAGAGGAAAATGCTGGGTGTCCCTATTAAAAGATGTTACTTAGTTGTTTAACATTGAAAAATAATATGCTACCCTCTCCAATTTCCTTTATGGTATAACCAAAACAATTGAAATAGAAAGAAGAATGAACCTGAAACAGACACATGTAGAAAGTCAATACAAATTGACTCCTTGCAGGCTGTTTGTTAATTAAGAGCAGTGGATGCTATTTATTCTGGTTGTATGTTAGTGTATTTGACAACTGTGTGTAGAAATTGAGGTTAGCTCAAAAGAGTTTGGTTAAAAGAGTACATGTTACTGTTAAAATACTTACTATTAAGTGGGACATACTCTTATTTCTATTATTCAGAGGAAAATACTAACATTATTACTGAGTTTATATATTTCATTTTTTTTTTTAAAAAAAGAATAGAATTGTTAGTTTTTAACTGTAAAATAATTATGCAATGGGTAACTGAAATTTCAGATTAGGAACTAAAAGTTACTTTTGTCCTATTGTCATGAAACAATTTTCCAAGTCAATAAAAGTAGCATCAAAAAGACATATAATATACTTGAATTTACATTTGCAAAGTATATTTGAGTATGAAGAAGTCCTCCTGAAATAGGCCTCCAAACAGAATAGTTAACAAAAATATTATTAGAATTACTTTCTATGTTTATCTAGTACATTAATTTTGGCATATCGAATGGGTGGTTAAGGAACAAAGAAGGTGGATTTATCCTTAGATAGCTTTTTTTATCAAGATGCGAGTGAGAATTGGAATCACCCAGTAGTAATATAAATGTAGTGCACAAATACTGCCAAACAGGTGGTCCCTTTTGAATTTATATGAATTATGTTTTCAAATCAAGAAATGAAGATATGCTTTTATTGCTTTTCTTTTCAATATATGGCCTGCTTTCTTCACATCTCACAGTAATATTAAGGCTTCACAAAAAATAAAAACCCTAGCAGACACCAATATGAAGAAGGATGATTCGGGGTACCAGTCTTGATACTATTCTTTATTTTATGTATAATTGTATCTATCACTTACGTGGATGTATTATCAAGCAATTAAACAAAATGTATACTTAGCAAAAAACATTCCTCTGTTCTTGAGCCAAGACATATGTGAAGAGAAACAGAATTACAATATCTCTGGCCCTGACATTATGATTCTGTCTGCATTCACAATCACAAATCATTATTTTCCACGTAGCTGTTCAAAACTACTTATATCTTTCAGGAGAACTTGAAGGCTTAATATATAAATCTAAGCCACAGCATTTACATTTCTCGCACACAAAACTATAAAAGATCTATTACATTTGGGGTAAAGAATTGTCAAGTTTTCATATAGTTTCCTACTTAATATTAAATGTTTCAAATTTATATTTAAAATACTTCTCACAGAAAAAATACATCGCACCTTCTCTGCTGATATTTCTCTGTTTCTGCATCTGTGTTTTCCATAAATTATTTTTTTTCTGAGGTGTACAGATAGATACAGTTAAAAAAAAAAACAAACCACTGGTTATTTTGCAGTTAACAGTGCTTATAAGATGTCATGGTGAGTTCAAGAGTAAAGCTTTTTATATATTTAAGTCATACTTTTCCAAGCTTTTCCAAAAGATCTGCTTTAGCAGAGGCCCTTTTAATTGATAGCGCAATAGAACAGTTGGGAGAAAGGCACCAAAGCACCTTAACGTTAATAAACATAAGTAATGACATGAGCTTTAAAAAGAAATGTAGCAGAAAATGAGGTTTGTGCATGCCCCTATCTTTGCTTTTAGCTGAACCTGTAACACAAAGTCTAAGACGATCAATGACAGAAAAAGCTCCTGAGAGCTATAGAATATTTGCTGAGCAGGTTAGAAGAACAGCTTGTTCCATTTTAGTGCTGTTCCAATGGCAGTGTGCTTCAAAGTTCTGCATGTCTCTTAGGAAATGCAGAACTAAATGCTCTAAGCCTTTATGTCAACATGTACACCTGAGGCACTTGTTATGTTCCAGGAAGTGTGGAGCATCGCCTAAGAACAGAACCAAGGATTTTATACAGTCGTTCACTTGCAGCAATGTCGCTAGAGTTAAGTATCCTAGTCTTAACTACTAGGCCGATAAAAATTAATTTTACTTAGATTCTTGTGCTGCTTAGAAATCTTAGCCTAAATTTATGATTAGAACCAGGGGCTACTAATTTTAATTTAGCGCTCAAAAATATAATAAAAAAGACAGCCCCAAAGAAAACCAGCACGTTTAGTACAGTATAACTGGATGTGTGCAAAAGTCCCCAGCAGTCTCTGCTGAGTTCACGCAATAAAGACTCCATGTACATCAGAAGGCAAGAGAAGCTAGAATCCATTTATTAAGGAAAAGCCTCATCTTTTTATAGATGAGATCATTAAGTAAAATCACATTGGTTAAGCAGAGACAAACCCGAGCCCATTGGTGCAAAGGAGAACAACTCCTGGGAAACATCCAAAGACAAACACCAAGTCTCACGTACAACACGCAGACAAACCCCAGGTGCAAGTATTGTTTAAATTCTTTCTCCACACTCCTTCACAACTTCTCAGTATAGCATGAGAAAGTTGCTAATTTCTTCTCCTGAGCAGGCTGTCAGGGACAGAAACAGCCCGTCAGAGACAGCCTGGCGACCACGCCCAGCTAGCCTCCAACACTAGAAAGGGAACAGGAAGCGATGCCAAAATGTTGGTGTTGTAGCGGTGTTCATCCTATCCTAATCAGCTTTGGTAAAATACCAGGCTTCCTAGCTCACAGGACTGGGAATTCTCAAAGACCTAGAGGGGTCTAGAGTGGGTTCCCATTTGCTGTCTCTTTATGATACTGTATTACAGCTGATACTTGTGTCATTTTCTGTCAACTAGGCTTGGAGGCTATAAGCATAGTCTCTGTTATTTGCATTCTTCAGAGAGAGAGTGACATACTAAAACTGTAGAAGAAATATAAAAGAACATTGTATTTTTGTCTGTTTTGCAGTATCAGGGTGTCTTTTATTCTGGCTTTTATTTCCTCTTCATATATTTAAGGTTCAGAGGCTTGAAATCCCTTTACAATTTATACTCTATCAGCTTTTAAGAATGAAGCCTAATAAAACTTATTGGTGAAATTAAGGTTTATACACAACTGGAAATGGCTGTTTGCTTTTCTCAATCAGTTGTCAGTTAAAGCAAAAAAAAAAGGAAAGACATCAATGGCAAAACCATTTCATGAGTTTCTGTCATTTATTTGGCTTTTCTTAGTCCATTTTGGAGTTTTCAGTTGTAAACTAGTCCATTCTTGATGATAAACAGACTTCATGATATGAAAATTCAGTTAATAATTAATGCACATAAGCTTATTTCAAAAAATTCTGGCTTAAACCTACAAACAGCTAAAGCTGTGATTTGATGAGTAACTTCAGCTTTGATCCTAGTGTTTGATAAATGTGAATGTCAATTTTTGGAGAAGAAATTATTGCATGATCAATACAAGCAATTACATATTACAATACTTTGTGCTCCTAAGCAGGAGAAACTCAATTTAGGGTCTCTTTTATACGTAAAATGATCACCAAAAACATCCTTGGTGGTGAAATTTTAGCTGTGATTCATGTATAATTACTTTAATTGTAAGCAAATGTTGCTATACTTTGCCAAAACATAAGCAGGTGCTCAAACGATGTCACAAATACATCACACACATTTATTGAAATACTTCTGGTTTTGTTCTTTTTTTTTTTACAAAGCAGGCTGATGACCTTTCAGCTCTTCCAGTGCACACCTATGGTGAAACTTGCATAGGATCACGATATGTGCAGTATACTCAGCTAATCACTGTCTGCCTGAAATTCTTTCCTATTTGTTGGAATACCTGTGCATCGTGGGTTTTCTCAGCATCTCCATCAGGCATCCTGGCCTATATTTCTTCAAATCTGATACTTATTCTGCCAGTGGAACATTCTCCCAGCATTATCCTCTGCCTTCTCCTGCATATTTTCTGTATATAGCCATTTCCCACAGGACATAATTTCTTCTCTCCTTGCTCCAAGCAATCCCTACTTGCTTTGGAGGTCTGTCTCATGCATCTCAATACACCTTATTTATTTCAACTATTAGCTTAGCCAATTTTTTTTTCTTATTTAAGCAAATTACAAAGGATCAATCTTGAAAGAAAAGTTTTAGTCCCATTGAAATAGGCTATACATGAAAATCCCTTAACAAATAAATATACTACACATTACTGAAATTTAGAGCTTACATGTTTTTTTATCTATGGCCAGACTGCAAATATTAAATAGGGTGTATTTTCATCTGTTTGACTGGCAGAAAGGAATGTTTTATCTCCCGTATAAAAATGACCTCTCAGATAGATGAGATGCAGAACTAGGGGGCTCCGGGTATGTATTGACCTCACAGAGTGTCACCACTTTACACTGGCAAATTTGAGCTACTTAACACAGGCATAGCTAAAATATATTTTGTGTGTATATGAATTCCTTCTGCTTCTGAAAGAAACATTTGTGACTATGCTCCAGGAAATTGTTCTTCTTTAATTTCTGAATGTAAAATTACTTTAGCAAATTTACATTTTGTTAATTGATAACATACTTTTCAATTTCATCTTCATAACTATTAAACAGTTTGACAAAAAGCATTTTGCCTGTGTAATCACAGCATCCCAGCAACCATTTTCATATATCTTGAAAACACCTCCATTGTCTCTAAAAATTTATTTTCCATCAGTCCTGTTACCTGCCACAGGCTGTTTAGCTTTGAGCTTTGTTTCCTTTGGCAGCACCTCTAGAACAAAGAGTCCATTTCAGGACTGTTAGCATGCTGGGACTGAGACATATATTTTATGTTGATATCAATGTGCAGTAATCCTTATATGCTGTGAATGTTGTTGCCTCTGGTTCCACATACACATTACCTCTGAACTGCCAGGTCCTTTCATGATGGCATGTACTTTAGCTCAGACTGGGCTAAGAAGACAATTGAATAGGTTGTGTTGGCATATAGGGCTGCAAAAGCAGTGAAATTTTGATACTATTTAGAAATATTTATTTCTAAGTCTTTTCATATTGCACTCATAAAAGCGAAAAAATTGTCAAGTCTAATATACAGCTGTTTTGAGACAGAAGATTTTTGCAGCAATATCAAGAAGTTGTAGACATCATGCAAAAATTGTAAGGTATATCATCCCTGGTCAAAGTTCTCATTGACTAAAGAATCTCCCACATGGACTGAGAGCCATCATCATCTTCATGGCAGAAAATCTGAGAGATGTTTAGGAAACAAATGCATGCAACAACAGTACTTCCACACTTCCATGGATATGAAAGATGAAAAGCATCTTGATGCTGTGTGAGAATGGAAAAGCTTCTAATACTGTGACAGAGTACTTCCCCCACCAATGCCCAACCTTCAGCCCATACTGCTAGTGACATGTACACTAGATAACAAAACAGAGGACCACTATACTTTCGTTCTTCGTATTTTGATTATATTTACGCTTCTTCAGACAGGAAGCACTGCAAGCGCTTGAAGGTTCTTACATTTGGCAAAACAGACCTACATGGAAGCATAAAGTGTGAGAAAAGTAACATACTGGTGGAAGAGATAAGAAAAGCTCCACTTTACTCAATACTTTGCGTTTATGCATAGGCAGGTTCCTTCTAACTTGCAATAAAAGAGTTAAGATCTATATACTTTTATAGCTAGGGAAGAGAGTTTAAATCTTTCACAGCTAGATATTTTCATCATACCAGCCAGCTAACAGTCTTCACTTTTAAACAGCCAAGATCTAGAAAAGTGAGATTCTTGCTCTTCCATTATGGTTTGTTCACGTTGTTACACAAGAATGCTTATTCAGAACTGTTGTCCACAACCATAATGCACACTAATACTCTGTTATTTGTCCCTATTTACTGTGGAGTCTCCACAGTTATAAAAAAAGAACTGGTATTTTTCTGACTTACTTTGCTAATACTATATTTTCATATAAAGTAACATCATTGACATTTGCAGTACTTTAGTTTTTATCTATGTTGAAGGTAGTACATTACCTTTGTTCTGAAGTGAGAACTGAATCACAGGTTTATCCAGGACCTTACTGGCTATTAAAAAAAAAAAAAATCATACAACTTCATATTTAATAGATGTACTCCCAAGAATCATCTATTCCTAAAATATTTCCTGTTTTTGAAGGCACGTGACCCGTCAGAGAAACATGACAGATAACCGTGCATCTGATATCCTTTTTAAAAAAGTGAAAATAAAGTTCAAAAGACATGACTGGAATAGAAAAATCAGAGAGATTAGGTAACTGCATCATGGTGCATCTGGCCAAGCACACAGCAAATCTGAGACACCGTGGATGGGATACAGCACAAGTGACAAGTGAGAGAGCATAACTGGAACTTCATGAAGCATGATGGTCATTCACAATTGCTTGCATGTGCACAAGTGATCTAACTCCAAGGCTTTCTGCAGCTAACCCAGCTCAAGGAAGTTTTAAGGAAGAATGTAAGAAAGAAGTGTAATATTTACAGTTTTCACTTTAACAGGTGGCATTTCCATGCAAAAACAGACTGCCTGTTCCTTATTATACAAAATGATTTTTGGCCTACCTTTCATGAAGGAATAGGCGAGTAACAGAGTTTAATGATGCCATTCTATCACAGCTGAGAACTTCAGCTATTCTGGAGTGAGCACAAGCTACAATGAACTTCCAAGTAATTTCCAAGTAATATGCGTTTTGAACTGAACCCATGAGAGCCCCAGAAATTTAATTAAAAAACATCTACTTTTTACATTCTAAAATGTAAAAATTAGATAAAGGATGCTTTACTCTAGAGCCAAAAACTTCAACTCACTGTAAGAGCAAGTATGACAGGGAAGCATACTGTCCTGGGTTTCTGCCAGATGCCTGCATGCTGTTCCAAAATCTAAGTGACTGCAAAAATTAATGGAATGTTAAAATAGAGAGAAGGAGTAAAATTAATGGGTTAGATTTACAGAAGGTTTGATAATCTGTATCTGTTCCCTTGCCATGGATGAGTCAAACACGATTGGGAGGAGTCACTGGGCAACTGGTTTACAAAACTGTATGTGCACAGGAAAAGAGTCCAAAGCAAATAGTGAAGAAAAAGAGGATAATTAATCATTTATTAAGCCCACAATCAAAACTCCAGCTACACAAAGGACCTGTAGACAAACACTATGATTATAAAAAACTAAGCATAAGAGAGAAAATCCTGGCTCTGCTATGTGAAAGAAGGCTCTCTATCCAGTATGCAAACACAAACATTTAGAGACATATGAGTTGTACTACCATATCCAAATCATTTAGCAGATATGACAGCAGAAGAGGAGGAAACTTGCATCTTTCTTAAACAGAATATAGATTCCAGGTGGAATACCCTAGGATATTCAAAGGATCAAGAGATGTCTTCACAAAACTGAATCAGAGCTGGAATGTCTCCATTGGCTTCAGTGAAGCAATGATGAGAGACTAAGGGCCAGCAGGCCAGGTTTTACTTAAGCATCCCAGTGAAAAAAAAAAAACATGAATAAGAGGATCAATTGAATTTATCTCAACCCTCTCTCTTTCCATAGCAACAGAAAAACCATTGGTGCTCCCATGATTAAGAACACCAAACTGGGCACTAAAGCCAGACAGTGAGAAACACTGGAAGGTCCTTTATCTGTTCAGCACTTTGGTTGTTCAGCTATCTCAGAGGACATTTAATTAATTCAGAAATCATAGTGCTTTTGTAAATGGTAGGAAGGAATAAAGGGAAAATGATAGTATTATTTGGCTTTTGCATAGTTCCTACAGCTCTCAAAGACCTTCATTTTAGGCAACCTACTTTTTAGAGTAGATCTCCAATGCTATTGACAAAGATCTCAAAGTCTCAAGATGTTATGTGAAAAAACCATACCTGGAGTAAAAGCCCTTTCCAGACAGGAAAGTAAGAGCATAGGATCAAAAATCAGACACAAACAACAAGGTTGGCTGCAAGGACCAGAATTCCAGATCTTTTGTTTCTTCATGACTCTCTGGGCTCTGCAGTGAAGTACTACAGCTATGGCACATCTTTCTGGCAGGAGACAGGCTCTTACCTTTCAGCGCAGGGTGCTTCTGTGCATGCACAGATGCCCATTCTATGCAATTAAGTGGAGCGTCACACTTAACGAATTACATATTTCTGGGAAGAAGGCAGTCAGAGTGTTGTCTGGGCCAGACATCTAGGCTACATCTATATTGTTATAATTAAATGTACCTAGGAACATTCCTGAGCTCTGAGACCAACTGAGTGAATGCATCCATGCTACGGAAGTCTCAGCCTTCAAAGTATGATGAATGTAACCAACCTGCCTGCTGGATGTATTCTGGCTTCCAAAGCATGCCAGGGAATTTCTTGGAAAAGAAGTGGTTAAATAAAAGTCAAAAGCTTACCATGGGCAATTGTAAAAAGCACAGAAAGCCAGGGCTAAGACTCCAGATTAGTAAAACTGTAGCATAAAAATCTACTCAAACCATAATTTTGGTGAAAGTAACTGGACTGGGCCAAAGAACTTCTGATACTTCATGTCTGTGTCAGTAATCTCACCTAACCAGCAACAAGGCCATACAGCGAGAAAAATGCAGCATGAAATTGTGAATAGGACAGTGAGCCATATGAAGGAAAATCATCTATATAGTCTCTGTGTGCCTATTTGCCTCACTAACCCTCACTATGGGATTTATACCATGAGCATAACCCAGACAAACAGTATTATTCCACATCCAGTTTCATGCAAGAATTGAGATTTTAGACTGCATCTCTGTGTTCACAAAAATGTGTGCTGGTGTAATAATATTTGCTCAAATCCTTATGAACAGCATTTTCTGTGTCGTTATTACACATGTCACTCTGACAGCATCTACAGACCCAGTTTTGGTCAGCTGTAACTGAGCACCTAGGTTTCGCTGAAAGGTCAGGCTGATGATGCATGTCCTCAGCCAACTGTCAGGAGCATCTTTTGTTCCCCACAGAACAAGCACAGTTATTTCTACAAAGCACTCAGTATCTACCAGGTTTTTAACTGTGCAAGTACAAGCCATTTTTCCAACTATGAGTCACTCAGAAAGAAGTCAAATAAGCAGCTTGGCTGAAAGATCAGAAAGCTGAGTGACACAAATTCAGTAAGCCTTAAAGAAAAGTAGCTTTAAAATTATGAACACGGCAGTGTTTGTTAAATCTCCTGAGAAGCAAGTTAAACACACTCAAGGAAATGGAACAGCTATCATGTGTCGAAGAGGTAGGTGATTTCCAATGGCTGCATATATATCCTTTCTTCTGGGTGGCCAGATGAGCACACTGGCCTTGAGACTGGTTTGCCATGTCCAGCCATAACCCCACCAGCTTTCAATCCCCTGACTTTTTTTTTTTTTTTTTAGAATGCAAAAACAGTTTTAACATAGAAAAAATAAATATTTAGGATCAGATAGAGCAGGAGAAGGGTCCAGATGTGATTTACTGGGAAAAAAAATGCAATGATGGCATTGCTTATTAAAAATAAATTACAAACCCAAAAATCATCCATAATTTGGGAAAGTTCCTGCACATTAGAACTTTTAACCTCCAGTTCATTGGGTAGGAGAAGATTTTGTGCTTATGAAGCTTTCTCAGTTTGTTGCAAGATTATTTTATACTTTAAACATGATAGATTTCTTGGGATGTAGGAAGATTGGTAAAATGTAAGAAAATTACAAGAAATAATCCCTGACCCAATACCCTTTTGGTATTGACAGGACAACAGAGTTCCTAGAGCATCTCCCAGTCAGCTGATGGCATATATCCTCATTTCGTTAATTCTTTACCTTAGTGGAATTTTATGTGGTAACATTCATTATGTCCCTCCCCAAACTCTGTTTTGCAGGATTATAAAATAACTGAAAAAAAAAATCTTCGAGGTCTCTTAGTGGTATCAGCAGACACTGTATAGAAATCTGTCATTATAAATTAATACAATTCAAAACAATGAAAATATTGATGTTGTAAACACACTTCTGTACTAATTCCACATCGTGTAATTATCTCTCAAAAATGTATCCACTAACAGCAGGAATTAAAAACTGCCATTAAAAACTGAGTATCTGTTTTGGAGATGGAAAGAATCACTCGTAAACAAATATCAACAATGCATTCCAGGAAACACTCTGTCTTCTTTGTCTTGTCACAGAATAGCATTGCTACAAAATATAATCCTCTTTTAAAGATTTTAATTTTTTTTTTTTTTTTTTTTTTTTTTTGCTATGCTCTTTTCCAAAACAGAATTTCCAAAAAAGATTTTCTAGGTATATTTGAATAATAGCTTTATGTTCATGATACACTTATAAGAAGTCAACAAACTTATCTGTCCAGGAAACATTTTGTCTATTCCCTAACAAAGCTCCGGTTAACAATAAAAGCACTAACATAAAAAGCTGGTAAAAAATATTTTTAGGGAAAAAAAAAAAGCCAACGTTTTAAAATTAGATTTTAAATTAAATATAAATATTAGGAAGTTAATGAAGTAACTAAAGAAGCAGGAAGAATAGAATGCAGGGGATATCTTTTATTAGCTGTAGTTTAGCAAGCAATCAGATATTTGTAAACTGAGTTGCACATATGCAGGTGTCTGCACAAAGTTGATAACCTGGGGCAGTTAGAATTGCAGAATATTGCAGCCATTTAAACACATGCTGAAAGAGTTACTTTTTAACACTTGTTCATTAGCTTGGCAACACCAGCAAGAATATAAGCGGTGTTGTATTTCAGGAGCTATAAGATTTTATGCCTTAATTTCCTTAATTTGACATTAATGCAGCACTCAATTGTTCTCAATTTTCTATCTGACTCTTAGTTTAAATTGCCTGACCCTTTCAGCTTTTGCAAAGCTGAACATGCCAGAGGAGTTTATAGAGAAAAGCCAGATAATTCTCCTATTCCTGGTTCACTAAAAAAGACCTAAGCTGTCAGTAAGTGGATGGTAAGGTAGAGGTTGGAAGAACTCAGACTGCCTTTCCTAAAGTTCAGGCTGGTTGCCAGAGATTTGCAGTGTCATCTATTGTATGAAGAAGTTCTGTAGACTTTTCTCCAAAGTTTGCAGGAAGTTCTAGGGAGATCTTCTAGGAAAGTCTCTTAAGGACACAATAACTAACAAAATTATCAGTAGAGGAATATTTAAAGAAGCTTAGGGAGTGTTTAAATATACTTTTTGGAAAATACTAAGTGTACACACAGCTAAACAAATCACAGGAAACTGACTTTGCATCAATCTTCCTTTCAAAAATGTTTTGAGAATAAATTGGATGATTTCCTTAACTAAAATTGTGTTCCTATCATTATTAACTTTTATTCTCATTATTAACTTTTATGTCCAACAGTTTCCTTCAATTTGAAAAATAAAAAAGAAATTCTTAAGATGTTAATAGCTGTTAATGATTATTAAAACCAGTTAGCCTAAGCAATCATATAGTTTTATAAAAATTACTTCCTTCATACCCATTTTAATAGAAGTACTGTTCTTGTATAAAGATATGACCATTGTTTCCTTAATTCATTTACATTTTCAAGCTTATTGTACCTAAAACTGATGACAAAGAGAAAAATAAGTTTTATCAGCATTTTGCTATTGCTTATCTCCTCGGCTTAGGCCACTGAAAGGTCTCTTTAGAATCTGCTTTGTCAGCTTCTGGTTTACAGAATTTTGACTTAATAGTGAAAAACAAGAAACATCAGCTGTCACTGGACTCAAAAGGCAAGACCTAGGAATTATAAAATCAGTTTATTTCTATTTAACTATAGAAATACAGTAATAACAAAACAGACGAGTACAGGAATCTTCTCTGTAGAACAATATTCCAGGAAGTTTAAGCAAACCCAAAGGCTTAAAAAAAAAATTCAAAAACCTCTTGCAAAAAAGTTACTCCCCTCTAAATTACATTTGCCATGTGAATACTATCCTCTGTTCCTAAGGTTTTGTTTTCAGTAACCTAAAAAATTCCTCATCCACAACAGATATAAGATGCATGGGGAAAAAGCAAAGGCATTGTCTCCGGACAAGCGTAGGTAGCATTCATATACATGTTAATACACAACTTTATGAAACACTGAGATTACAGAAAGACATTTTCTGAAACTTTTTATTTGTCTGACTTTCAAAACATTGTCTTTCAGTGGAAGGTTATTTTGACCTTTCAGTCAAAATAATTCATTTTTGCTTTCATACTTACTAAACAAATACCATGAAGGTTTAAATATTGTTTCATTACAATTGGACAGCAGTATTCAAATATAAAACTGGAAATTATGAGAAGAACAGAATCAGAGGTATATAGAATATTGCAAAGAAACATAATATCATGAATAGCTGAAATGGAAACACTGGGATTCTCCCATTTTCTTCAAGAGCCAGGGGACCCATACTATACTTCTTAGCTATGCCAATCAGATGGAACAGAGGAATATGGAATTCCTTTAGAAGATAACTTAAACAAAACTGGAACAGAGCAGGTTGTCTGGACAAGGACAGGCATTACATAAAGGATAGCTGTGGAGATGAGTGCCGTGGCCAATCACTCTTACCACATCACAGAAAAGGAAATGTAAATACAGATAGAACACACAGTTCAGCACTTCAGTGGCCTGATTTTGGCTGGCATAGAGTTCATTTTCTTCTCTATTTTGGATTTAGGATGAGAATAATGTTGATAACACACTGATGTTTTCGTTGCTGCTAATAGTGCTCACTCAAAGTCAAGGACTTTTCAGTGTCTCATGCTCTGCCAGAGAGGAGCTGCACAAAAAGCTGTGAGGGAGCACAGCTGGGACAGCTGACTCAAACTGGCCAAAGGGACATTCCACACCAGAGAACATCATGCTCAATATATGAGTGAGGGGGAGTTACCTGAAAGGGAGGGATGATTGTAGCTTGGGGTCAGGTTGGGCATCAATCAGTGGGCGGTGAGCACTTGTTTTGTGCATCATTTGTCTTTCTTGGGTTTTCTCTCACTATTTCTCTCTCTGTCTATATTAATTACAATAATTATTATTAGTAGTAATAGTGTTATTGTTGTTGTTTTTTTTATCTTTCACTTTGTTTCAATTATTAAACTGTTCTTATCTCACCCCACGATTTCTATTTTCTTTTCTTTCCTTTTCTTTCCTGTTTCTCCCCTCTATCCCATTGGTAGGGGGCATGGAAGGTTGAGATAACCATGACATTCCTGAATAAGATGGTCTTAAAACCTGTCAGGTAAAATGCTGATTCAGATTCAATAAAATGGACAGCTCAGGTTCTCATTCATGACAAATACTGCAGGTAAGTTGAATGAGGTATATGTAGCAGCTGCTGCCAACCAACATCCCCAGGTCTTTTTCCACTGGGCTGCTTTCCCCCACTCTGCCCCCAGCCTATAGCTCTGCATGGGGTTGTTGCGACTCAAGTGCAGGACCCAGAACTTCACTTTGTTGAACTTCAGACAATTGGCCTTGGACCATTTATCCAGCCTGTCCAGTTCCCTCTGTAGAGCCTTCCTGCCCTCCAGCAGATCAACACTCCCACCCAACTTGGTGTCATCAGTAAACTGACTGAGGGTGCACTCGATCCCCTCGTTCAGGTAATTGTTAAAGGTGTTGAACTGCAGTGGAACAGGACCCTCTTCACTGTGATAGTGGTGAGGCACCTTTAGCTTTTGAAACCATGAGATAAAAATCTGTGTGCAAACACCTTTTAGGATGTGCTTGTTCCTGCCTACCAAGTACATTTTTAACAAGAAAAGGTAGGTGTCATGGTGACATTTTTAATATACTTCTTATTAAAAAATGCTTTTATCAACACTACAATATAAATTGCATTTAAACATGTATTTGGTGTATTTTCTTATATTTTAATGTATTAACTGATTTGGCTAGTCCCAAGCCAGGTATTGGCATCGTCATAAAAACCCAACACAAAAATATCTACATGCCTACATAGTTAAAAAATATTACTGAGATAGAATTCTTTTTTTCTCAAACTTAAGAACTCACAATCATGCACATAAAATAAAATAAAAAATACAATTAAGCAACAAGTTAAATGCACATCTTGAATTCCCATTTGAAAGTTCATTCATAAACTGAATATTAGGTATGGATTTCTCCAAACCTATTATGACAATATTTTGCATTCTAAAAAGAAGAAATTAATTTTACAACTCAAACCCACTTTTTTTCCCTGTCAATAGGCACTTATTAGATACTTTATCAAAAGCATAACAAGTCTCTTTAAACATCTTTAAACCATTCATAGACATCGTCTCAAACTGTTACTTATATAAAAAAATTTTATAAAAAAAGGCCTCCAAGTTGTAAATTGCTCTCAAATTTCATTGCCCCAGGAAGAGAATTACCAATTAAATTACTTCAGCATAGGATAAAATACCTATTGACTGTGACAACAGCAACGGAATCCATCTGCTCACGGACACACAGTGCAGCAGACTTTATGACTGTGAACTCAGACTAGTGAAAAGAAATGGTTCATGTATACAGAAGCTAATCTTTATGGTGTTTCTAGTTATATAAAGAAAGTATCACTCCTAAGCAAGAAGAGAATTTGCAAAAGTGAGCGGTACAGCTGTTCCTATTTTTTGAAGACTAAAAAAAGGCTGAAATTTCTCTAGACTTAAAAAGTAAAATAAAATAAGTAAGAACACAATAATGTAAAATAAAATAAAATTAAATAATGGGAAAAGCCTGTTTTAAAAAGAAAAGCTAGAACTGCATTGCACTTGGCAAAGGGGAAAAAAAGCATTTGATTTTTTAATTTCATCAACTATATTTTACTTAGAACTGCAAAACAAGAACATACTTTAATAAATCTTTTTATTATCCTGCCAAATATGGAATTTTTAGAGTGTTTTAGCATCTTAAAATTGTGAAAGAAATTAAAATGAAGCATTATATAAAGTCTTAGCAACAACAGTAACCACATGGGTAATCCTTGCAAAAATTCTGTAAAAAAGATATTGCAAGTGCATTTATTTATGAAGTGAAAACAAGCAACCAACATGATTGTTATCATTTGGAATTGTATAATGTGTGCACTACTACTGAACCCAGAGATTCTGAATGCAATTTCAGTAGCACACAAAATTAACCTTTCATATGAGTGCCTACATTTCCCCTAGACATCTTTCCTGTCATATTTCACAAGCAATTTGGGCAATGCTTAGTGGTTTAGCCTATCTGAATTATGCATACTCCTACACATTCCATAATGTAACTAAAGAATGTTTTAAATCTTCTGGCATGATGCAAATTTATTATAAATAATTGTAAAACCCAACCAACCATACAGAAATAAAACACACTACTGAAGTTAATCCCACACATTCTTTCTTCCACTGTCTCAATACATCAAACAGCAATTATCCTGTGTTTAACATAATAGGACAGAGAATATTTAGCCTGAGAGTACTCAAACTGGTTAAATATAGATAAATATCTATGATAAGATAAAAAAATGTCACTTTTCTTCTTTAAAGGTCACTGCATAAGAACTATTTTGATGTCATTAGCAAAAAAGCTATACACGAGAGCCAACTCCATATGGATTATGACTGAAACAGCATTATCCATGTCCTCCTATTGTGTGTTAAAATGAAAATGCAGATTGCTGCTGTTTTGGGGGGAGGGGGTTGTCTGCTTCTTTGCAAAAAAAGAGAAGAAGAATAGGGAAAAAAGGGAGAAAAAGGAGAAGAGACTTATCATGTAACGCTAATGTTATTAATCCCGACTGAGAGACATATTTGGTTCCTATTTCTGTACCTTAATGACTTCCAGTCCCTGCATCATTCCACTCTAATGTACAGAGGAGCACTAAGACCTTGACAAACCATGTGGAAGAACCCAATCCATTTTCTATAAATACTAAGATAGCCTGTTAATCGCTGGAGTCCTCAGCTTTATGTTAGTAAGTACCTCTAACTTCAGCCTACTTTTTCCTGAAAATGTCACTGACATTAAAATGAATATTCTCAAATCATGTTTAGAAGCCTTAAATTGTCTGTGAGCTTTTGAGAGAGATTCAATGGCAGAGTGCTAATGAAAAATTTACATGGGATTTTTATTCTGCAAGATTTACTACCAGAAACCTCACTCCATATATTTACTGTTAAAGCACAAAATCTCCCATCAAATTATCCTACTTCTTAGAATGAAGCAACTAAAATTTCTCAAATTTTAAAAATGAGAAAAGTCACTTTCATGAAGCATATGAACATATTTTTCTAATATAATGGATGCAGCAGTCAAATAATAATCAGTACATTAACATCTGCATGGGGTCTGGCTGGGATGAAGTTAATTTTCCCCATATTGGCCCTCACAGCTGTGCTTTGTACTGGTAGCTAGAAAGGTTTTCATTTCATTTTCTCCCTGCCCTGTCCTGCTGAGGAGGCAAGTGATAGTGGCCAGTCAGGGTCAACCCACCTCAACATTTCATGAATACAAACAGAACCTGGTCTACTTGTATATTAATTTTAATTGTAGCATTAGCAATGCTAATAGGGGTTATGCTGCTATGGATCAATATGCATATCAATATGTACAGTTATGAGAGAGCTTAAAAAAATGATACAGAAAATGTTATTTTCCTTTTTTTTTACTCATGCATAAATAAATATATCACCTGGAAACTGAGTGAGAAATTATTTATATCCCACAGGTTACTCTTCCTTATACAGTTCATACTGTCTGCCTGTTGTCTGCAGGATAACTTTCTTGCTTTCTTGTCCCAGTTTGAGGTTTCTCCCATTAGCAAGATCCTTAATAAAAAGATGTCAATGAGGAAGGCAGGAGGAAGGAAACAACCAGCCTGTCTGTCAGGGGATTTGGCCTACTTGACAAGCATTTGGTCAGACTTACAACGGCCAAAGGAAAATTCGTAAAATCTTAACTCTTCCCACCAGTAAATAAATCTAAGAACTTTTGATGAAGATACCAAATAATATGAAATACTTAACGCATAAAACACTTTAGGTGTGAAAGAGACAATGAGATCACCCTTGGCTCTTCTGCCCAAAACATGAACCAGAATCATCCCTGGAATTACAAGGACTTTAGGAAGAGTATAGTCCATGATAAGTTGGACCAGACATAAAAGACTCAAAACTGCCTAATAAATGACTCTGAGTTATATGTACAGGAACTCACAGTACTCCTCACTAGCACTGAAAATCCTGAAAAGTGGCATTCTAATCAAAGTCAGCTTTTTATTATATAGATATGATCATTGAAACCCATAGTCTTCTCTGCAAGAGGATGATGGGGCAGATGGGAACCCCTTAACCAAACTAGCAGTAGTTTTATACAAGTTTCAGAGGAGGTAAAGGCCTGAGAAGTAGCTGGGCCAAGAGCTCCTCCAGGAAACCCACAAAGCAGCAGTGACACGGTGCATATGAGCTTGGAACTTGATCATGTGCCTAACACGTAAATAGTAGGTGTTTTTTCCAAGACTCAAGGAATTTAGAAAGCTGTGGGTACGAGGTGCCACATACATATCTCACTATTGTATGCAACTTCACTAGGACCCAACCACTTTATTCCATAAATATGACAGCCTAAATGAGCTTCCTTTGTGCTTTCCCTGCTAGGCAATATGGCTGCATGGTGATGATCTTCCCTTGAGCTGGGACTCCCCTCAAGGTTGCTCCCCAAGCCAGAGAGATCTTTTACCAATGATCAAGATTTAGATGAGTCCAGTTTGAGTTCTTCTTGAATTAAAACTGGATTGCATGCCAGATGGCTCTCCCCTTGAGCAGGAATGCATCTCAAAGTCTGAGATTCCCTACCTGAGACTAAGAGAACCTTTCTTACCTAAGGTGGAGAGGTCCCTTACCTGCAAAAGATCCTTGGTAAGTTATTGATAGCATGACGATTTAATACTAAAGAAATTGATAGTCAATATGAATTTTTATAAACTTTATACAGATAATTCCATTAGACATCAGCCATTGTCCAAATCTGCATGGCCATGAGATTAAGACTGGATGTAGCCTCACACAGAGTTCATCAGAAGTTGTCATGGTTTAACCCCAGTCAGCAGCCAAACACCATGCTGCCACTTGCTCACTTTCCTACCAATGGGATCAGGGAGAGAATCAGAAGCATGAAAGCTAGAAAATGCAAGTAAAAGCCATGAACTCAAGAAAAGAAAACAAGGAATCATTTCACTGCCTCCCACTGGCAGGCAGGTGTTCAGCCATCTCCAGGAGAGCAGGATGTGGTTACTGGGGAACACAAATGCCATCACTTCGAATGTCTCTCCCCTTTTTTCTTCTTCCCCCTATTTTATATACTGACTGTGATATCCTATGGTCTGGAATATCCCTTTGGTCAGTTTGGGTCACCTGTCCTGGCTGTGTCTCCTCCCAGCCTCCCATGCACCCCCAGCCTCTTCTGCAGCATGGCAGTATGGAAAGCAGAAAAGGCCTTGGCTCTGTGTAAGCCCTGCTTAGCAATAACAAAAATGTCTTTGTATTATCAACCCTGCATTCAGCACAAATCCAAAACACAGCCCCATACACACCATTGTAAATTCCAATCAAAACCAGCACAGAAGTTTAGAAAGCAAGGAGCCCACTCTGAATTTCATGACTCGAGGGGAGGCTCTCCTTTACCCTTTTAGGTCTCTGGTCTCTTTGTAATTCATTGTAGCTTGATCATAACTTGTTTTTCTTTTGTATGTTTCTTCCATGTAGTAAGTAATAGGATGAACCTTTGCCATCAAACTTTGTTAAGTCACACCGTTACAAACCATACCCAAACCACTTTTCCTAATACCTTTAACAGTGTTTCTTTGAGTGATACAAAACACAAATTGGACAGGACAGGATATTAAATCAGGATCCATGTTAGATTAGTATGATAGCAAAAGAACAGTCTTTATTGAATGTCTGTTTCAGTCTGCAAATCTCTGGGGACAAAAGCCTGACAAGCCTGTTTACACAAACAACAGCAACTCCTCCCTGTGCTGCATGTCTGGTGTGTAACCAGGTCTCAGAAAAATTATAACATTAAACCAGTATTTCACTTCCATCCAAGTCACTGATATAAATCTATGTGATTGGCAGGTTTGAGTATCTATTTTACAATGTGGCAAGAGCTCTGAAACTGAAGTTACTAACAGAAAATTCAAGTTTGTCCTATATTTATATTTGCCTAACTGGTTGCCAAGATAGTTGCCTGTATGCACACACATGCACTTGAGTCAGAAATTCCCTAGTGGTCCAGGAAGCCACTGCTAAGTGAGACATCCAGCTGAATTGAAATATCACATTAACCTAGCCAAGGTGACTGACTGAGCTCCTGGCCTCCTCTACAGCATATGAGTAATTAGCAGAGGAGTCCCTAGGTGGGAATTCCACACACTTCCCAAAGCGCCTCCTGATATGTATAGACCAGTTTGAACATTCTAATGTGTACATTAACATAGTACATGGGGCATCTGGCAATTCCAGATGCTTCCCAGACAGGCCCTGCTGCAAAATTGGTCAAGTTGTACATAGATACTTTTAACTAGTCAAGAGAAGTCATTCCTGCAGATACAAAAACAGTTGCATAAGCCAGTCTTTTGTGCACAGTCAGAGATACTTTGTATGAAGTTTCAGATAATTAATAACAATGATTTGTGTATATTATGAAGTGGTCACATAGGATCATGAGCCAAACAAATTATAGGAATTCAGCAGAATAGTTTGCCAGATTGCCAATAGTTTGCCAATAGATTGCCCAGAGCCCCTGTCCAGCCCAACCCTGAATGTTTCCAGGAATGGGGCATTTACAACCTCTCTGGGCAATCTGTGCAATGCAGTTGAAGAAACCCTGCCAAAGACCCCTGCAATGGAGACTCTTGTAATCACCTAGCAACAAATGATACTGTTTGAGAGAGATAATTCCCATGCTAAATTATCAAATAATTTATTTGGTTTGTTTATTCTTTTTTAATAAACACTCTCTTTTTGAACGTCTGTGTAACAGATTGGGTACTCAGGCGTACATGACAAACTTACATTTTTCTTTTAACTGAAAGAAAAATCCATGCTTTTTCAGCCTGATCTAAATTCTCCCTTTTCAAAATATCTCACTAAGTACATCCTCCCACAGAGTTTCAGCAAGTATGAAAGTGGTGGAGCAGCCTAGCATCTAGCAGTAGCACTGCTATCAGAATACAATGTTCACAGCACTGGTACGAAGTAAGCTCTGTAGGCTGTAATTATTGAAGTGCCAGGCTGCCTGTTTTACAGAAGTAAACACAGTTTATAAGTCATACTAAGTAAAGTTCCATTTGAAAGAACAAATAAGTGATTTGCAAGTCAAGTCCAGAAAATTATTGGTCAAAAGTATCTTTGCTTTTTCACTACCAGACTACCACCTTATACTGCCATTTGTTGCCTTTTCAGTCCACTTGAATGAATAAAAGACCAGTCAAATGAGAAGTACTGAGAAGGTCGGTACCAACCTGAGAATCAGTTACTGCACATTGTCAAACCTCAAGTCAGATCTAAAAATTGTATCCAATAGAGTGATAATGAAAACTCCCTCAAAGCATGGTCGAGGCAAGACAGGCAGATCATTTCTTTCAGCTAAAAAGAATATTTTTTTTCTGACTTGCACTGGCTATTGTGTCTGGTTCTTTCACTTGTAATGAGATGGATTACCACAGCTCGTTTGGCGAAAAAATTGTTTCTTGCATCTTATTAGAAGAGCTAGATGGATGAGATGGATGAATGGGATCTCAACTCCCTTAGCTCACTACTAGGATTACTTGGATTTATAAACTTGGGTCTCCTAAGCCATATTAGGGTATTTTATATTAGACACATTGTTCCTGTCTGTTTTCCCCTCTGGCATGCAGTATTATCTTGTCCTAATGACTTAAGTTGAAATAGAATTTTAATTAATTCAGGAATAGGTGGGCAAGGTTTAATGATCTACCATTACATAGCTATCATAAAATCATATAATGCTTTGGATTGGAAGGGATGTTTAAAAGTCATCTAGTCCAACTCTCTGCAGTGAGCAAGGACATCTTCAACTTGATCACATTGCCCAGAGCCCCTGTCCAGCCCAACCTTGAATGTTTCCAGGAATGGGGCACTTACAACCTCTCTGGGCAATCTGTGCCAGTAGTTTACCACCCCCACTGCAAAAATTCTTCCATTTATCTAGTCTGACTTTCTCCTTTCTTAGGTTAAAGCCATTACTCCTTGTCCTAGTCCTACAGACCCTATTAGATATATATGCACTTATGTATCCATATATGCATACACACACATACACACATATATAGATGAACTAATGGTCCCTTTTTATCTTGAACTTTTAAATTGCATTTTAATATAAGAGGGAAAGGTAATTTCTGCTATGAATATTTTATCTTTAACCTTCTAAACCGCACTAGAAACTGCTGATTAGAGACACCCACCATCCATTTTACCACACTGCTAATGAAAACAAGTCCTTCATACAAAGCTATTTTTACTGTTAAGATTTGCATAATATAGCTGTGCTCTGACTCAGATTTCTGCAGATAAAGCAACTTTTTCCTTCTTCTTAAAATTTTCTAATTTGAGGTCTAAACACAAAGATAATTCAAAAACAGTTTTAAGAACCTAGCTCAATAATTCTTCTTAGCTAGCAGAAATTAATACAACTAATTTACAGAGCTGTAACTCCAGTGAGTTTATAGAAATATGTTTATATTACAGGTTCTCATAAAATTCCCTCTCTTTTAATTAAATCTCCTTATTCTTAAATGCCAATCAAGATAACACATCTGTTATTCTCATGTACATATTTAAATTTAAAAAAGCAAACATAGAAGAACATACGTCTTAGAAGATAAGATCACAATTTGCAGAGAGAGAGAAATTGAATCCCTCTTTGATCTGCACAAGTTTTCTCATGACAACACTCATGTTCTGGTCTCCCTAATTTTATTAAAAATGTGATAGCAAGAAAGAAGTAGATGAAATCTTAATTAATCTTAACAGAAATTGAAACAGTAGAAAATTCATGAGGAGAAATTCTGTCAAAAGTTACTAAAATAAAAAATGATATCTTTAGTTCAGGCAGTCCTGAGTAAAAATAGCTGAAAAACTGTCAGGATATCAGAAAATTCTATATAGATGGTTTCTCATTTCTGTGCTCCTCTCTAAAGATTAGATTTCTGGATCAGCACAACACAGCTATATTATTTTTGTTGTTTGATAATTTAGGGACTTGTACTCAAATTAGGGAATTGTACACATTACCTATAACCCTTCTTCTTCCATGTAAAAAGATTTAGTTGTAGTTTCAGTGCAGCTCAGAAAGCAACATAGGCCACAATTTGATTCAACCTGTTGTCAGCATTCAACATTTTTTCAGTGACTTCAGTAAAACTTGTGTATCACTGATCTATTTGTTAGAAAGAATATGTGGTTCCATCATTGTGCCATTTTGTTGAAATTGCTAAAATTTAAGTGACCATCCAGATTCAAAATGTGTTGTATTAACATTATTTGATTTGTCCAAACAACCTCATCATTAGTATTTAAGTTGGGCTTTACACACTGTTCATTATAACCTTTTTAAAAACTGTGAAGCACCAGGAAGAAAAAACAGGAAAATTACTTTTTATTAAAATTCCACGTTTTTTGACAAAATGTCACAGATAGTTTTATCAATAGTTCATATTTTAGTAAATATTGATCCTCTAAAACAACTTTTATTTTTAATGTACTAAATCCAGAGTATCTTAACAGAAGCGTTATTAAATCAGAATACAAAAAGTAATAATAATGAGGAAACAAACAAGCGGCGTGACTCAGTCTCATCACTGGTATCTTTCTCTTCTGTTTTGAAATAAGATTGTCAGTGTTGCAGATGTGATCTCTTCAGTACACTTTTTAGAACAGTTAGTGGGATTTGGGAGGTTCTCCAATCTGCACACAAATGTTCTGCAGTAACTGCTGCAGGCATGCTAACTGAAAGCAGCTCAAGACATAATATTATTTTAAACATGTATTTTTTAAAGAGAACTTTCTTCAGATATTAAATTGACAGATGTGTAAATAATCTGAAACAGTAAGTCTGTGGTTTATAATATTTAATCAGAAAAGTAAAACCTGTTGGACTGCTGCACTAAAAAATCTAGAAGATAATTTCTTCATTGAGTGTCTGGAAAGAAAGAGGGATAAAACTAATCAAATGGACTAACACTTAGCCACTATCTGCACTAATTACTAGAACAACGATATTTAATATTAATCCTGTAGATGGAAAGTGTATAATTTGTAGCAATTACATTGCATATTTAAGAGCTATTATCTCTACTGATTAAACAATTTCCTCTGGAAGCACTGTTTTGAAGAGCCACATAAAATAACTGTGCATCACCTACTCAAGTGCATAATTTCTGCAAAAAGACTGAATTAAGCAAAGAAGCATCTGCAGCAAAGGCAGAACTGTCCCCTTGGAAGTTGTCCTTTATCTGGTCTGGTGGTCAATGAACAATAAGCAGCCTAGCATTAAAGGGATTGTGCACAGGAAATGAGGGTAGCTTTAATAGTTTTCAGAGATGAAAACTATTAAAAAGAGAATGATGCTTTTTTCTCGCTTATTTTCTGTAAAATAAAGAAATATATGGTAACTAACAACAACCTACATGTTGATCAGATGGAACAGATTTGTGAATACACATCAAAAACCAGAAGAGGAATATGATGCTTAAGATTAACAAGGTTTTTAGCAATTTACACTTTATGATCTTTTATTTTAAAGTCTAAGCAAATTTATTACTTGAGACCCACAACATGCTCACTGGCTTTGGCTACATCTATCACAAAAATACGTCAGGAGGTGTCCTCGCTGTCATGTTCAATCTTATTTTTACAATCTTACATTTGAAGGAGGCTTTTTACAACCAGTTGTGAAGTTCCTTAGTCTATATTCCCATTGACACCAAAGTGATTGTCTTAAACCCCAACTTCATGATGCAGAAGGTTCAACATCTCCACTGGCATAAGGAGCTGTTCCTCTTTACTTCTTTTCAATAGTCTTTTTTGCTTTTTTTACAATTTTCCTGTTTCATCAGACTAAATCCCTGATGCTATTTGTAGCACAGGTCCACAGATGACTGTGATAGCACATGATCAATGAGCTGAAGTACACAAGTAAAAATTTCTATGCAAGGCAAATTAAGAGTTGAGTCCTTTATATTCTGGGTACAAACAGCTGGAGTGTTGCAGGTTAAATTTTGCCAAGAGGTGTAACCTTCAGCAGGGAAAGGCAAAGATTCAAGACATCTTTCAGGTACAGAGGCTACGCCTCAGAGCTTATTCTGTGACAAGAAGACACATTTTTCTCCTGTTTCCTCATCTGCCCTGACACAAAGGCAAGTTGGTAGCAATTTAGAGAAACATTTGCTGGCACTTCTGAGATTTAGTATCTCCTTTGGAGGTTAAAAATACTATTTTTGAAGGTAGTGTTGATGAAAGCATGCAAACTACATTAAAACTTTGTCCTATTGTGCAGTGTGGGAGACAAAGATTGATGGGCAAAAACAAAAGTACTGCTTAATAAAACCTGTGACAAAAACATGCTTTACTGGAACAGGCCTTTCAAAGATTGCAGATCTGCTGAAATACACATCTTCCTCTGCAAAGTTGGGTAGGCTTGTGCATGTCAGGTAGACCAAGCCAAAATCATATAATATACAGCTGGCATCAGTGTCAGTGCTCTCTGGAGCTCTCCTCAATTACTAAAACATCACTGAGGAAAGTTACCACTCTGATCTGCCTAATGCAGTAATACATGTGTACAAACAAATTGCTGAGCAGTAATAAGGCACTACAGGAAGTCTTTTAAGTGCTAATTTTTTTTTGATAAAAGCAAATCAGCATATGTTTCCAAGTGTCTGACTGGACTGTGCTGGTATGATCCATGACTTCATTTTGCAAAATCCTTCCTCTCAGCCATCTTTTAGATATGCTAACCCATAAACTGCATGCAAGGCTTAACACACATCAAAAGAATAGATCAGTAACTTTACTCTCATAAAGAATGTCAATCCATGTAAATGACAAAGTGAAAAGTGCTGGTAGCATACATAATGTAGCAGCAGCCATGCCGTAGCATGACACATTCTAAACATACCTATGGGGCCAGCTGCAGAGAAACCACACCTGATGAGCTTCTGTGTCTGCCCATGTGCCTGCTTTCCATTGCTTGTGCTTTCCCCCGTCAATCCAAACACTCCTCCCAACAAAACTCATCATCCTCACAGATAAGCACTTATGTATGAAATTCAAATGGTTAATTTGGAAAATGTCTTAGCCTGAGCACTGCTGTTTTCAGCACAGCTCAGACATAAGTGTGCAGAAGCTAACTACACTGAAATGTATGCTTTGAACTATAACTAGCTCTTTTATCTTGTACCTTCTTCTTTCTCTACTTTATTATAGCAGAGGGAAATAACAATAATTTCTCATGAATAAACAATATCTGGTTTTCTCTATCAGCTTCATAAATAATACTATTTTATTTTGTTTGTGCTACAAATACAGTTCTATACAATCCTATACTGTTTCTAGAGAGATTAACAGACTAAATACAACCCAGGCAAAAAATTGACTCTTTTTATTCAACTACTCATATAAGAACATTTGAATTCTATATATATGTTTTTTTCTGTCAACTTTTAATATTTTTCTACATTACTAAGTGGAGGAACTCAAGAAGCAGCAACTGAATCACATGAAGTTGTACCACATGTACCATCTGTTTAATGACAGTGGCTCACACCATAACACAGTATTATTAGATAGTTGTCTCTAACATGGAGTGAAAATCACTCTGGCTTCCATCCAATCTTTAACAGGGACTTTAACCTTGCAGACAGCATTGACCGCTGTTAGCAAAATACAGCCTGATGGAGCTCCTCATAATTCAGACACATAATGTTGGGCAGTCACTTTCAAGAAGTGAAGATCCCAAGGCTATTTCTCACAGAAAGGGAGTACACTAACAATTCATACAGAAAGCAGAATGAAGAATACTCAAAGTCTTCCTCAGGAAGCATGTGGACTATACATGGGATCCCAGTAGAACAGCAAAAGACCTAAACTGTCATTACTCAGAAGAAAGCATTGATATTATTCACTAATGACACAGAAATTATATTCAGAAAGGGACAATTTTCCCCATTCCAGCTAGTGCAGCAGAATTCTATGATTCTTATAATATTTATCATAAGACAAAACTGATTCAAAAGCTATTTCTAGCTATAATAATGTGACATTGCTGCTTCTACAACTGCCTGAAAGGAGGCTGTAATGAGGTAGAGGTCGGTCTCTTCTTATGGGTAACAAGTGATAGGACAATAGGAAATGGTCTCAGGTTCCACCAGGGGTGGTTTAGATTGTATATTAGGAAAATTTTCTTCACTGAAATAGTGTTCATGTGTTGGAACAGGCTGCCCAAGGAAGTGGTTGGGTCACCATGCCTGGAAGTGTTCAAAAAACTTGTGGATGTGGCACTTGGAGATATGGTTTAGGGCTGACCATATTTGTGCTAGGTTAATGACTGGACTCAGAGGGATTTACCAACCTTAATGGTTCTATGATATTCAGTGATGTTTTGACCCTGCCATGTTACCTTTGATGAGAACACAGCATTTACTCATTATCAAAATATTTTCTTCATAGACAAGAACCAGGCTGGGCTATGCCTTCATATTTTACTTAGCAGCCATTAAAACACTTTTTCTAGTACCTCCTAAAGGACCTTAGGACTTCAATATTCAACTGGGAAGTGTTAAATACGGAGCCAGAATAATGTGTCTGTGAATTTCAGAAAACTCCTGGGACTGAGCTGACACTGAATGGTACCCCCAGAGTGCAAATTGTTTCAGATCATGGCACTGTACATGGAAAAGAACATCCATCACAGCAGACATGTTAACAAATGGTATTAGAGCTGGAAGGGCTGTATAAATACCTTGACAGTTTGCTGGCTAATAAAACACAAAAATAACTGAACTATGGCTTTGAAGGCTATGCAGATGTTTAAGGTATGGATCAAGGAGGAGTGTTTTTTTCCATATCAACTGCTAGTTAGAGTAGTCATTTCAATAGTCTGCACAATTAGATACAAAAGGTGGATCTGACAACATGTGTTTTCTTTCCAGATTTTCTGGAAAACACCCAAAAGACTGGAAATTCACTGGGTACTGGGACTCTGAGGGGAACATTGCCTTTAATAACTTCAGCCCTTGATTCTGGGGATTCAGCATGACTAAGAGGAAAAATTTGAACATGAAGATTTCCTAAAAATCTGAAAAACACTGTTATTGCATTTCTGGAAGAGGCTAGCATGCACATTTTCTCTGGTGGGAATGATGGTTTCTTAAATGAAAAATAAAATGCTTTTGTAGAGCAGAGGTCATCAGCATCAGATATCTGACAGTAGGGATGAACATTCTCATGCAAGACTGCCAAGAACCAACCTTCAGGCTAGGAGCTCCTTGAGGCAGAGACAGAGTCTATTTTGTGCTGTGTACAGCAGTGAACACTCTGAGTTCATCATAAAGCAATAAACTAAATCATATCCTACACAAACACTCATAGAGTCACATGTATTATCACAGATTTGAGGAACATTCTATTGCTACAGGATTATCTGCTTGGAAACCTATAATGGCAGAGAAGAAAAAGATAAATATGAAAATGTCATATATTTGGATGTTGAGCTATAGCCAAAATCTTCATAGCAGAATATGACTCAGAGAGAAGGTGCAGGATTTGACAGCAACTTCACATTTAGTAGCTTAAATAGTTGTAAAATTTCTACACAGCTGAACAAAATTTAATGGATAGGAGCTTATAATTTTCCTTCAATGAGGTGCACTTTCTCTTCCTTATGTGTAAATGAGATAAACACAGCTAAGACAGCTGTCTTTTTGCAGCCTTTTTCACATCTTTGACTGTGGTGCTTATCTCAAGACTGGTATAAACAGATGAAAAACTCAGAAGCTCCCACCCCTGGTTTTTTTTTTTCTTTTTAATTTTTGATTAGCTAACACACCAGAGGTCATCTGCACAAGGAAGACATGTGGCTGTTATCATATATTTTTTGTTTATATAAGATTTCTGTTCCATAAATTCTTAAAAATCTTCAAAGCTCCCATTATTCAAACTGGCTGTGGAGTCCCAGATATGATTTTCTTAGACCACTTGAAGCCAGGAAACAAAATAAGTCAAATAAAGGTCCTTTCCTCAAAAAACAAATACCAAGAACATATGGGATGTACACAACTAGGTTTTGTTTAAAAAGGAAATTGTGTCTCAAGAAAATGCAGATATATGACATGCATTCATAAGTTTCCCTTAGAGTGGCTGATTATAAGTCAAAAGCTTATCTTATTAGCCCCTTAGGATGCAATACAATATTGCTTCTAACACCTTAAAAACAAAACCATGTATTTTTCTGACAATACCCATTGCATGGTAAGTCTTTTTAAAGAACTATGTATTCTTAATCCCATCAATCTTGGCCCAAACATTATCAAACCATATACAAAGAAAGCAGAAAAAAACCCAGCTGTTCTGCCTCAAATTAAGGTCAGGTTTGGATATTTACGCAACTGCTTTGATACTGAGGAAGAAAAGCCTTTTTTTTTCCCTTGCAGGGCATGGAATACTAAAATTACAGACAAAAAGTTTCTGATAAAATCAGAAATTTTCATTGTCCCATTGGTATTCCTATGAATGTGGAAAATATTTCTGAGTTGCAGTTACATCAGAATTGGGAACCCATAAATGTTTCTGATCACTGCATCTAGCAAATAGTTGCACCAGAAGCATGACTGTTAACATATGTATTCTATATATACATGTATTAGCATTGCAGCTTCTCCTTTAAAAAATGAAGTTAAAGCTGAACAGGTAATGACTAACTCACTGGATAGTCCTGCAGAATTTTTCCAAAAATTTCTTTCCTCTCCACAACAGTACTACCATTGGTTCCCACCTTACCAGCTTTTTCTCTACTGCATGCAGATTTAAAGCACAATACAAGGTTGTCCTAGGTCTGGTTAGCATGAGATAGCTTTATTCAGTGCAGAACAAGAGAAAATCACAGCTCAAAATAGTCAGATTTTTTTACTTCACTCATGGAGTCTGATTTCAGAAAGCTAGAGGGCTTAAAAGGATTCATTACCCCCAAGCTGTGCCACACACTGCATCACACGAGTGCCATCCTCCCACCTTCAACTCACAGCCCACATGACTCAGAACCATTGCTGCAGGGATGTATCAGCACTTAGGTAATTTAAAAGTTCTAATTTAACTGTCTTAATGCTTAGACATAAGTCAGCTTAAGTCAAATCCCTCCTTTCCAGGATTTTCTGCCATGCTGACTCTGTTTCTTTCCACTACGAATTGCATTTTTAACCATATTCAAGATCTTGGCTTCAGCTTTTCCCTGACATTCACCTCTCTTCTGAGTCAAGTCAGGAGTGCTGGATGCAGTGTGGTCAGAAGCAAATCTCCTATTTTCCTGTGCAATAGTACTTCATTTCCTTTGGGTATAGCATTTTTAGCAATATAGAAAATCCTACAATCACAAAGGGATAACATGCTAACCTTATGAAAGACATTGCTGAAAAGAAGAAAGGGAACATCTCTTTCTGGATGGCATCTTCCTTTACTGATGTCCTATATGAGAAGTCGCATAAAATTAGTTCACTTTATGATGGGGAAAATATTTTTAACCCTACACCTTCCACAGTATTTTAGCATTTCCTGTAGCCTTTTAAGTTTTATTTCCTTAACTTTTTTCTGTTAAAGTATAAGAACAGGTCTCAAACTTTCCAGAATATTATTTTTCTGTGAGTATATGTTTCTGTTTTTGCTTTCTTGGCCTCAGTCAAATAGCTGAGCCTCTAATTATAAATACTGATATATTGCGTCCAAATGGGCAAATGGAAGTACATATGCCAGATTTTCCAAATGAGCTGAGCAGCTTATGAATCAGCATCCAAATCTCAGATGAACAGACTGCTGTAGATTCCTGATGCTTTAATATGTTCAATTTTCACATTGCAAAGCAGCAGATGAGTAAGTGAGAATTCATTTACAGTTCTGTGAGATCTGTATCAGATACCACACATTAAACCCATGTATTTCTATAGGCATGATGGGATCAGTAGAGAAGAACTCCACCTTTCCAAGTACAAAATAGGTCCTGGCTCTTTCCCTTAGCAGACTCCTGCTTCACTTTCACAAGTTTTTTATATGGTGATCTTTCCCCTGATTTCAAAAAATTCACAGCAATAAGCAAATATTACTTATCTTTTTAAATGCCGATGGAACTGACACATAGATGGATGTTAAGGAGCTGATCCAAGCTCATGTATACTAAGAATGACATCAAAGTGTGTCAAGGAAGAAATATCTCACCTCCAGTAAGTAATAAAAGCCACAGTCCCTCTACTGAGTATGATCTATGCGTACTCAGTCAGTGACAAATACAGAGTGGTCTTTTAAGCAGCAAAACCACATCTGGCTGATTTCCCCATTTTGACTTGGGAGTGGGGAAAAGAATGGAAGGCAGAAACGAGTTCATCCTCTGCAGCAGACAATTGCTTCTCTACTGTAAGAGATGTAAGAAGATTCCATTACAATTTAATGGCTTGCATGCAGTAAGTCTCAGTTCACCTGCCAGTGAACAGGAACCCTATTTTGCAAGCCTTTCTCATCATGATGGGGTTTTTTTCTCCCTTCGGTTTGTGAGCTTAAATAATTGGTCCGAGCTTGCAGAACTCAGATTAGTTTTTCATGAGGATGTGTTTCAGTTACCATCTATAATTGTGGCCCTTCAGTGTATGAGGTAATGCAGCAATGTAATTTTCTACTTCGAGAAGAAATAGAGTAGGAAATTAGTTTTCTAGGGAACTTTCCTCGCCAATAAGTAAGTAGCAGTGATTACACCACTAAGATTGTTCCAAGTGCAGGGTCAAAGTTTCACCTCAGTTATAAAGTATCTTACTATAGAAGACCAATAATTTTATTTGTTTCAACAGTGAAGATTTATGAAATCCTTTTATTTTACTTTCCAAAATCATCTAATTTGTGAGAAACATAAATATTTTTCTGCATTGTAACTTTGCTAGAAATGTCTTCATAAATGATTGTGCTTAATGTACTATACAGATGAAATACAGTATCAGCAATATCTTCATGGTAGGATGAAAAGTTCTATAGCCATTATGGGTTTTCAGCACATAACAATAAGAAAAATTACATTCAGTATTTTCTGAGAATGGCTAAAGAAACCAGCAAAAACCTCTTTACTTTGATAGGTATTATTTATTAACGTGACACTTCAGTAATGAATAGGTGAATAATTCACATCTTTAAATGCTTTCTTTCCACTGGGGTATTAAAATGTAGATGAAAGAAAAGAGCTCCTAAGAGCCTGAATATTGCTTTTAAATTATATGCAACTCTTTTGAGGCCTGAGTTAAAAACACAAAATGCCACTTAGAACTTTCACAAATAAAACAGATAGGGTTATTATTGTTAATGAAGGTTCACGTACATAAATACAAATATTTTTCAGCAGACAAGAGGCCAAAAACACAACCTTCAGTCCAAAACATAACTAATAACAAAGGAAAGCCTCACCATGATGAGCACTTAAGAAATGGAAAGCCTCACCATGATGAGCACTTAAGCTATAAAGAATTCTCTGCTCCTCACCACTAAAAATCCTTTTTTGTCAGTTAAAGGCCTGATTCAGTTATTTGAGGACATCAGGGAAAATCTTATCCCTACAGAACCTAAATCAAATGCCTCCACTAGGGCTAGAACATATATGCTAATTCATTTTTCAATCAGAAGACCAAAAATTCTTGGATGTAAATTTTTTCAGCTGTTACACAGACCTAACAAGCATTTCTCAGATCACACTGTGGCATGGAAATAGGAGGGGATAACGCACCACCACAACAGCCTTCTGCATTCAAGACTAATGACTTCAAGCTTCTAAAAATCATAATTGTTTTGAAATAATTGCAGGATTTAAAATTACACCTTTTTTTTTTAATTTTTAATAGCCTCACTTAAGCTTCCAAACATCATCTTTACAGCTCTTACCAAAAAACATAAAGGATGATACTATTACTTGTTAGTTGAAGATACTATGTAACAATGTGTTTTGGCAAACAAAAGCCTCATACAAACCACCATACTAGGAACTACATGGTTTCAAAACCTGCAGTCTATCCTACTACCATAATATGATACCAATTATGACATGTTAGTATGCCCTGAAGACCATAAATGAAGTTGGAGGGATCATCATCTCCACAAATTTCAAAGCAAACAAACAGACATGCAAATGAAAGTGGCAGAGCAGATCCCTTTGTTTTTGGGAAAACAAAATAAAGCAAAAGAAAAACCCAGAAGCACCCCCTGCCCATCCCCCCAAAGAAAAAAAAAAAGCCCAAAACACCATAGAAACCTTCCCTACACACCCCCTCTCTCCTCAAAAAGGAACCCTCAAAAACTCCAAACAAACAAGCACATTTTTCATATACCATGAGGTTTAAAAGAAAATATTGCTTTATTCCATTTAGGTCTTATGATACTGTAAATAACCAACATTCAGAAAATTTCTGTTGCTAACTAATGTTAATATCAGTAATATAATTCCTTTTCTTTTCTTGCAGAAAGTGTAATAAATCTATTTAGTGATCAGCAATCACTGTGCTCTGTAGCTCTCAAAATTTATCTTAGCCTTGACAAGTCTGTCATCAGCTCTAAGGTCAGCTTCACCACCTTGTCTCAGGTGTCTGGAAGACAGCCACAGGGAGATATTCTCTCCCTGTCTCCCTTTTTTGCTCAGGACTGTGTCAGGAAGCAGGTAAAAAATTCTCACACCAGTGATTCCCATCAGACTATTCCCAAGCTGGCAGGTTGGAGGCGAAATGGAAACTTCTGGTATTGATGGTATAAAAGAGGAAGTGAGTCAATGGTGATTTACAAGAGAAACTTGTCAAGTTTTGACAGGAAAGGAGCAATGAGAAAGGATCAGGAAGCATTCTCTGCCCCTTCTACACTGACTGGGAGATCAGTTTTAGGAGATGGGCTGAAGGGAAGAACAGCCACCTAAAAAAGATACTCATTACCAGCAGGCAGCATGGACACAGGGCAGAGCTGCAGCTTTCCCAGTCATTACAGACTGGTATAAACTGAGGTGCAAACCAAAAGCTCAGTATTTGTATATACACAAAATGCGAGTGCGAGTTGATAGTACTGAATGCTGTTACACAGATAATGGTTGATGTGAATTACCTGCTGCCTATGACACAGAGCTACAGGTAACCCAGAGGGAAAAAAACAGGACGAATTATAGTATCACACATTTGCTGCACAGAAAACAAGGCAAGGTCAAAGAAGAATGTCCCTTCATCTGTAAAATGCAAAACTTTTTGTTGCCATGCATGTGAATTTTAACAGACATGAAACTACAGCACTGAAGTGACACATTAATCCTTCTGCACTTCTTTTGATATGATTATTTGCATAGCACTTGCAATAGTAGCATTCTTCTTTACTAATTTTCACTAGAAACAGCAATCACAAACCTTACAAGAATTGCAGTTCAAATCTGAAATCATAGCTGAAAGTAATTCAAGGCATTCATAGTCTAGCACCTCTCAAGCAAACAATAAAAAAGCAGTGTTCAAAAATGCACTTTAAGATCTGATCCTTGATGAATATGGATAGTCTCAAAATTCTACCCCTTCTTTGGATTTAGAGCTACAAATATATCTTAGAAAACAAATGTGAAAATTACAGTGATTACACATAATTTCAGTACTCTTTTAAAGTATTAAACCAATTGCATTAGAATTTAAATTTTCGTCTGGAAAAAGACCAGGAACTTATGTTTGATTGTTTCTTTGTTCTTTAAAAGCTACTGTCTGTGAACAAGAGACCATAATTACATTTTACAGAAAATACACAGATTTTTACATTAGGAAAATAGGTAAATATAGGTTTTTCTTTCCAATGTTTAAAGATATTCCAATTTCAGTCAAAGTGATACTTTTGACCAAATAATTAAATAGATAAATGAATTCTGTTGATTTTTCCCAGTACTAAAATGCTAACTACCCAATATTATACTATATTTAAAATTGCATATTTTTGTTTATAGCAAGATAAGACCATTTAAGATATCACACAGGTTATGTGCTGCCAGTGGATTCATGATTAAGTTACTAGTAGGGTAGCAGATAACTGTGATTTTCAGCTGGTGGAAGTCCTTAAGATGGTTAATTCTTTAGTTTGTTTACTGACAAAAAATGATAGACTACATCTCTTCATCATGCTCATTCAGCAGTCCAAGATTCAGGAACTGATCAATGATCTCATGTTCTCTTGAAATTCTGGCAGCAAACCTTTTTGGCCCATTGCTCAACCAAGAATAATGAATGTCATCCAAGCACAGAAGCACTCCTCTTTGTATTGTATCCCAGATCATAAAAAGATGAAATACACTCTGTAACTTTTAAAACAGATCTGGTTTTCACAGTTGCAGAAAGGGACAATAAAAAAAAATTGCTGTGCAAAATATATTCAGATTTTTATGCTGAAGCAGGCATTAAAAGTTTCATTTGAATGTGTACAATTTTGGAATACTGCCTTGTTTCAAAGTAATTGCTGTTCCCTAAAACAAGAAAACAAAAAATCTAGTACTAAATTCACTCCTCTTGTGTGTATAAAAAAAGCCATCCACTGGCTGATCAATGCCAGGCTGATTCCAATCACAGTCACACATCTTGTGTGATCACCTAAAAAACTCACCCATAAAGGTCTCTACAACATCAGGGAGTTTTTCTAGGCTCTGACACAAGCCTTCCATGCTAGGGCAGGCCAAGGCAAAGTTTTGAAACTTAGAGCAATTCAGCTGACCTAACTTTAGACATCCCCTCTATCAATCTTTGCATATAAACTCATACCCCTGTGCTTATTTTTCATGTTTAGGGAGAGAAACAGAAACAATGCAACTGTTTTGTTGGGGTCTTTTTTAATATAAATATCAGATAAAATTTATTCAACCACTACCTGGTAGTTACGTTAAAGGAGCTTAAAATTCAGAAATTAGGATTACACTTAGTTTATCCTCCCTTTCAGTGAATCCTCCCTTTCAACCCTGAAAAGAAGCCAGTCATACACAGAGAAATAAATAAGTAGAGAAAAAAAAAGAACATGAACTACTTTTCACAACTCAACTTTGTGCATTAGATTTTATGAAAGGTTATAATTTTTATCATATTATTTTATGCAAATTACAAACATGATTTAGTATAATTTTGTTTAGGTGCCTTTACTGTGGTCAGTGGAGTTGTAACAATTAATATCAATACCTCTTGTAGGTATATTATAAATATATATTATATCCATGTTCTAGACAACTTCAGCATTTTGAAAGTACATGACCAAAAATCAATTACGTAAATGCATGAGGAAGCACTGCATTTTTGTAAGACTAACACTAAATAGTAGATGTTCCCACTTTTTGAAAACATTTACTTAGAAAACACATTTTAGGGACCCAAATTTGGACAGTTCTGACCTACTCGCTAAAGAAGAAGTCTATACGGGTAACAAATTGCTTTTGACTAGCTGACAGAATTAGTGGGTTCTGTTTTCCACTGGAATTAGATACTTCTTTGTCTACAGCGATGCATTTGTTGAGGACAGATTACAAGTCAACCAAAGCACCTGGACATTATCACAAGTGTAAATGTGATGCCTTGCACAGAACTTTTCACAAGAAAACAGACAGATTGGGAGCCTCAGGAATAACTACACAAGGCAGTGTAATGACATCTAGCAAAATGACATCCACGGTGCATCAAGAGGTCCGTTGCAAGTGAAGATCATAAAATAGCAGATAATGAGATTATTTTTCAAAATCGCTATAGGAAGGATCAAACTAGTATGCTGTAATTGTTCAGTCTTGCTGCAGGTGCTTCTCTAATGAAGCATGAACTAATTTTTCAGAGGATCCTAAATCTTTAATATTAAATATTTATCTCAATAGTTTTTCATATGTCAACTAATGTTGGGTTTGTTTTCATTCAGATTTAAAGCAAGATTTAAAATGTCAGAATTTTCAGTCAAGAAGGATTTCAAATTTTTATAAGATACAGTATAAGATAATAAATGTACACACTGAATTTAAATCTTCTTTTATTTAGGTACAGGGCACAAGTTAAAATCAGGTCTTTTAGATTTGTTTTCATTGGCTTGAACTCTTTTTTTAAGTACATACATTCTTTGATGTTAAGGACATAAAACAGAGGGAAATATGCATCTTGTCCTGAAAGATGAAAAACAATTTGGATTTGTGCATGCTCTTTGGGAATGTTTTTCTGCTGCTGCAGAGAACTCAGAGAGATTTCATGTCAGTAAATGATTCTCATGGCAATATAAAAATAAACATTTATGGAATGCTTTTGTCTATTATGCTTTTTTGAGCCATAGTGATCAATTTTACTGTCCACAACACCTGTTCTGCTTCATCTTCATGTTCTCCTTCTCCAGTCCTATTTTCTTGATATGTTACTGCAAATTGAAATGCACCAGTGTTTTCCCATTATACTTCTTTACTTTGAAAACAAATTTGAGATTTTTGCCTTTTGAGTTTCTTTCTTTTCTTTTCTTTCAGATAATTATAGTTTCATCTTTCTGTGCTGTTGTTTCTCTATATTTTTGTATAGTTTTATGCTCAAAAAGCATATGTAAAAATAATTTTTCATTATCAGCTACAACAGGGGTGAGAAATATGTATAGTTCTTCCTTCAGCTGCCGTATTTGGCAAACTTTTCCTAATTCAGAGGACAATATGGATTCTCAGCATAATTTCCTTTCTATCTTGTCAATTAATTACAAGTTAGTCCTGATATTTCTTCTAATTCATGACCTCACTGACACACAGTCAGGGTCAAAGGAAATGTCAGTAACAAATCAGCAGCACAAGATAGTAGCATTCTACTACACCACAAAAGCCACACAAAACACCAGAATTCATGAAAAGCATATTCTGATGTGAAATTCAAGATTGCTTTGAAAGCACAGAGAATGAATGTCTTAATTAAAATAAATGTTTTAATTCTGTTACTACTACCTGTTTACCTGATGGTAATGAAAATTCAGAGAAGCACATCCTTAATAAAGCAAGGTATCATTAAGAGCTTTTATTGCCTTCCATCGATTCTCCTTCAGAATCAAAATTTTGAAGCACTATCCCATCTGCTACAGATTTTCAATCACTTTTCAAAAGCACGCCAGGTGACATGTTCATAGAAAGAGCCTTGTAACATCATTGCTTCCCGGTAGGTGCACAAAACCCTGCGAACGCACATAAGCAGCATTCAGCAGAAACAGAATCAACATTTAAGATACATTTGGACAAAAACATTTGGAAGCAGAATTACTCCCTTCCAGATTGTTTAGCCTTATGTAAGAGTAATTTTAAATTAAAAACCCATCTTCAAGAAAACACAAAGCAATTACACATCTGAATGTATTTTCAAACATCAAAAGTAGTTAAGAGGTAAAAATAACGTAAGTCCCAGGGGCAAAAAAATCCTTTTAGCACTGTTGCTTTGTTTTATCAGCCATGGCCAACAACTTTACTACTTCATTTTAATGCTGGAATCAGGACAGAATCCTTCATTTAGATACTGCATGGTTCGCTGTTGAAAACCTGAACATTCGTTTATGAATCCTACCCACTAAGGTCCAGACCTCTCAGAGCCCCAGACTGAGCCATCTGACAAACCAAAATATGAAGCACCAGATTTAGCTTTCTACTTATATTCTTGTTCTTTCTCAGAACTGGACCTTGAACTGCCTAACTTCTTTACAATAATGACCATTCTACTGAAATTCACAGCATCATATTTAGATAAAAGCCGGTCATCCAAAAAGAAGCAAAATATGCATTCAGAAGCTGTAATGAGATTTTTTTTTTCAGATGGAAATCAAGACTATATATTAACTCTTTAACAATAAAAGCTTTTCCTTTTCAAGGCTCCCACAGATTTCATATAAAAATTCACAGAAGACATAACATTGTAAAATAGCTCTTATTAACTACTGTGTACTTCCAGTTCATTTCTCCTTCTACACCTCTACTTTCTTATGTCTTTCCACTTCCTTCTTTTAGAAGGACATTAGAAAGGCAACAAGTGCTTTTACACAGAAGAGAAAAACACAGCCTACATATAAGTAGAATTACCTTTATTAATACTGCATGTCAACATTTTTCTTTAAACATCACTAAGTTTTTAGGATTTTAATGTTACAAGATTCTGAGACTAGTTTGTTTTCTAAAAAATATACAGAATCAATCTTAGAATTTTGACCTGAAGAGTTAAGGGGCAAATGACATTATTATTCATTACTAGGTCAGAAGTGTTGAGTTAGAAAATTATTTCAGAGTTGCAAATGATTACTAAATTATTATAAATTCTGTCATTTAGTTTTTATTTTTTAAAAATCATCTGGGGTTTCTATTTTTAGGGCTTTATTATTAACAGTTTGAAGACCTCTGAGCTTTCCTTGCTGTATAGGAATAGAGAAGGTGCTGTGTGATGTCTTGGCTATAACAAAATTCATACCATTCAGAGTGGTTTAAATTGAAGGGAAGCAGGAGGGCATTGTTTCAGTTGTTGATTTATCTAGCTTGGTAACAGAGGATCAGGCGGGAAGGCAAAGATTTTTTGAAGATGAGTTATAATGATGAGGTAAGTATTCTGAGAGGGCATGATTTTTTTTTCTTTGAAAACAGCAAGTCTAATAAGAAAGCTGATAGGTCTGCAGACTATTGAAGTTTCTCAACATCTCTGGCTCTTGAAACAAGTTGTTTCTTCTTTTTCCTTTCCACCTGACATGGGAGACGGGCTTGAAAGCCTCTGAGAAAAACTGTATTGATTTCCTCTTAAGGATGGATTAGAAGAATGAGATCTTTGAGGAAAACAGCTGCCATTTCTCTATAGTGTACTCTATAAGAAAAAAATTCAATTGTGTTTCTACTAGTTGATTCCAGGATCAGTGAGTAATAGCTCCCAAATACGTCCCAACACTTAAAACTCTGAACGAGAGAGGAGAGTCCCTTTGGTCATGCTTCTTATCTTTGTTTTATAAGCATAGATCTATGCTGATGTTAACAGTGTTGATGTTAATAAATTCTGGGAGAGTTACACCCTTGATGTCATGGATTACTTGCTCAGTAGCCAAAAGAATTGCCAACATCACTTTATGGGAATACTTGTATGCTTCCCTCTTTAAAGGAGGCTAATTGTCTTCTACTGTTGCTTTTCTTTTTGAGTTTCATCTTACCAAACATTATATGTCATGTTGTTTATAATGGGCTTCAGAAATCCTTACTGTGAAAACACCAAATGAGTTATTTTTACAAGGATCTGGAAAACTCAGTGACTATAACTGAGATATTTCTCTGGTTTTAATATTAATAGCATCTATCTGATGTATAAAATAATTGCCATTTGTCTCAATATACTCATAAGGGATATTCCTATCTAGGTGAAAAGTTGAGATATAAAAGCAATTTAGTGGTTAAACATCTGGTTTAAATAACTCCCTGGAAATGCAAATTTTAAATTGCTGCAAAGTAGTCTCAGATCTTAGGCTTTCAAAGTAGTCAAACTAAATACCATGCAATTTACTCCGTAGGGATAATTAGACTAGTATTTAAAAATGAAGTCAAATCTACTCTGTAGGGTTGCTTAAGATCCAGTGATAGCATCCACAGGAGAAATCACTTATATGGTCCACAGTGAGGCTTGTACGTTGGTCGTGCTAATGACTGCATGCAACACAGTTATGATTAAATTCAGCAGTACATCAGGCACAAAGTTACTGGGACACTTAGTTCCAATTTCCTGAATGATTCTGTGTAAAACTTTGAAACAAAATAGGGACTTCAGATTCAACTTGTCATAATAAAAGACTAAACAGATTCAGAAATGACCTAGAAACAAATATCTACATCAAGCTTTTATGACTGCCCATTGTCCTATCTTGAATATCAGGTTAGACCTGAGACTTGGGAGTGATATAGCGAGCCAATTTCAAGCTATAGTTTTATTCATACTCTTTTATGATTATTTCAACCACTAGAAAGGAATTTAGCAAATTCCTATTTTCACATGGAACCGAGTTCCAGTTCCAACCTTAATTTTTTTCTTATTGTTTTCAAGCAGTATCAGAGTTCTAGAGATATAATTTGTTATACCAATATTTGGCAGTGATAAATCATGCATATCTGAAATTACTAATCTGATTTCATTGGAAGATACCATACTTCACATTCTTGTATGGTCATGCATATAAATATGAATGCATCTAAAGGGGTTTCCGTATTTTAATGAATACACAAGTAGCCCATGGCCAAAGTTTTTAGGTCAGTAAAAATGTCTGAAATATTTTTTGGAGATAATTTCTATGTAAGTACATTTCTGTTAATATTTTTTTATCTACAGTACTGACATAATTGCCCAAAATCTTCAGTATCCTCACTCAGATGTATCAATATTTTTTCTGTTATTATAATGAAATTGTGGTAGTTTACACACCATTGCAATTAACAGGCATTTACAGCTTCCAAGTCAAAACATGATCTTAGTTAGGAAGAAATTTTAAGACTTGCCCAACATCTAGCACTGTCTTTGACAGTATCAAGTATTAAAACAGGTATGTATATTGTTTGAAAATTAGGTTCTCTTAATAAAAATAAATAAATACAAAATCTTCTTGCACTTGTCATAATTGAAAATCAAAACCAGTACCATCTCTTTGAACCCATAAAGTGCACTCCTTTATTTGTTAAAAAAGTGTTGTAGGGCTACAAGCAACAGAAAATGAATAGTTGTATGAATGCTTCAGTTTGAATAAAACTCAAGCAGCAAGATATTTTTTTTAAAAAGGGAAATAATTTATTTATCAATAAATGTATCAATATACTCCTGAATCAGGCAGAGTATTAGCATATGTTGTTAGACTTAGGTACAAATATATATATACAGAATAGTGATGCATCTAAGAATTAATCAAAGAATACATAAATCTGAATGAAGTTTTCTGTATATTCTGTTCTAAATACTGTTGCTGTCACCTTAGAGAGAATCCTAAATAGTTATTTAGAAATACATTGGCATTACTATCTGATGTTATTAATAATGTTTCAAAAATAGGGTTCATAGTTAATTATATAATAAGCAGAGCTTCATGGTGGGACAGTACTTAGAAGAAAAGTGCCCTAATTTTGAGAATTTGGTAAATTAAACACTGAAAGTGTAAAGCAAGAGCAATCTGGATAAAAAACACACTTCCTTTTCTTCTACGATGTGAGTATTTAAAATGGATTACCAGGTGTTTTTTCAAATGTTAGTGTGAGAGACTCATTGAATTTCAGCAGGTAACCTTCGGCTCTGTATAGTCAATATAGAGATAGGCACGCCTGGAAAATGATTGGTCTGACCTTTCTCAGGCATCTCTGGAGATGTTTCTTCCTGTGGTTACGACTGAAACCACAGTGAGTGCCAGCAACTTACACAAGTACTGTCAAACACGGAGAGGAAAATTCCAGCTGAACATACTTGCAATTCGTTGTACAGACTGTGCAAATTTCATGTAATTTATATTGCACTTTAAGAATCAGTAGTATTTGATTTGGTTACTCTGTTCTATCTCACTTAAACTGGACTTGAATTAGAACGTAGATAGGGCAAGTATGTAGCCCAGACTTTATTCTTATGTGTCATTCACATATGCCCTTAGATTGTTAAATGAAAAAGAGCCAAATCATTTCCTTCCCTTTAGAAACCATTAAAATCTACGTATTAGCATATGAGTTATATTGAATCACTTTTCTCTAACAGTTTGAATATTGAATCAACATCATACAGTGCTGAGAGACATAATAAATTCTGACGCCCTAAAAACTCTAAATCTTACATTAAAAATTGGTACTTCTATAAAAGTGTTTTTACAAATAAGGAAATGCTTGCTACAGGGACTGAAAAGAATGTGAGGTGGGTCTATAATTCAAAATTACTTGCATAAAAACTAAAGCATTTTAAACTGTTATAAACTTAAACAAATTCCTTTTTGAAAATATACTTCACAAAGCAGGGTGAGTAGTTCAAATTCAGAATGCTACACTGGAGACAAAATAACACGTAAACCTGTGGGGAACACCAAGCTGAATAAAAATAAATAGTATACCTTTGTAGCAGAGACAGCCAACACCTCCTGGGCTGCCCGTTAGGAGTGTGATTATTGCCAACAGTCAGGACTGTGATTATTGTCTTCTCTTCTGCACTCAGGGGACCAAACTTGGGCTCCCCATGACATACAATGCTCTACCTATGAATCAAGCTAGCCAATGACCAGTAAGTCAAGTCTTCTATTTTACTAGAGTACATAATATGAGATAAAGCAAAGAAGAGGGAAAATTTTGAGTAACCTGCTTTTTCCCTTGCAGTCATGTAAGAATCACTGTTTCAAAGCATGGACTTCCCAAGGAGAAGTCGCATTGCAAACCATGACATTTACATTACCACAGCACATTCAAAGAAGAACGTTTCATCAGACTGACAGGTCATCTCAGCTTGAGGTCACAATCTGGGCACAACCTAATGCTTGTTCATATTGCCCAGCACCAAATCTGAAGGCATTTACAAATTCAGTTCTTACCCTGTAGGAGTTTCTGTTCACTACTGAAAAATGGTTGGCTTCTTTTAGTCTCCTGAACTGCTTAAATTGAAGAACAGTGTTGTTAGTAGACTTTTAGAAGAACCAAAATCCCAATTGAAAGACTGAATGTATACAAAGAGCATTCTGGTGCATGTATGACTGAAACGTTTTCTTCTAAACTTACAATGAATGTAGCAGGGAAACCAGAGTTTTCATTTGTAATTTTTTTTAAGTGTTCTTTCTTACCTGACAGCAACTACCCCCAAAATATCAAAGAATATGTTTTCATATGATTAATAAAAGTGAATGTTAGAATGTCAAAATATTCTTGAGCTCTTGGATATTTCCTTAGTTCTGCAGAAATAGAAAGGCAAGGAAAGAAACAAAGTTTTCCTGCAACATGAAAGACTCTTCCCCACAAATCTAGTTGACCTTTATAAATTGATTTGTTGGTAGTCACTTGCCCAGAAAGTAGAGTACTACTCTAGCCTGTAGAACTACATAAATCTAATTTATCTCTAATTACATAAAAGTATAAAACAATAATTGGCTTGGTAGGCCAGTTATGTACAACACTACAGAAAAGAGCAAGTGGAGATGACACAAAAAGTATGGAGAAAGAGTAGCCCATCATATTTAAACAGACAGTGAATAAGGTGGCCAAAGATGAGTGTTCTGCTGAATGTCCCCCCATTAGCTAATGAAAAGACCTCACAGCAGTCACTAAACGTGCAGGTGTATTCGGAGCTTGGCAGAAGCCTCCCGCTCTCCCTCTTTCTTGGGCTAAGGCCTGTTCCTGCAGCTTCAGTCAGAACACCAAAGATAAAATAAGGAACACATTTTAGATGGAAAATTTTTACTTCTTAACCTTTATGCAAGGTTAACGTTGTGTGTAAATTTCATCATGCTTAATTTCAAAGCTGTGCTACTACTGCGACACATTATAGCAGAAAAGGTTGCAGTTCTTAAAAGAATAATTTCATAGTGTATGCAATCTACCCTTCAATTACAACTGTCCTTTTTACATTCACTTCCACTTGAGCTGCACTTTACTGCTACAAAAGCAGGACCAAAACTGTCATTAAGTTTCTGATAAGCTCTCTTAACTTAGATGCAACACTCATCCTCTAAAAATACACTCATTTCAGTAATTTTAATGGATTTTTTTTCTTATAAAATAAACCTATATAACCACAGAAACACAGTATATCTGCAGCAATAAGTCATCATGACCAAAAGTCATAGAGAAGAAATGCATGATATCCAGTCACTGAAACAAATGTGAGAAGAAGAGACTTCTTAGCAAAAAAATGAGAGGAATTGGGTAAAAAATACATACTAAAGATCAATAAGCTTGAAATAGGAAGAAAATTACCTGTCTGCTAAAGGAATATGTATGTATAAAATGTATGAAGAGTTAGAGATGAGAATTCAATTAGCAGACATGGATAGGTCTTGCGTTCCTAGGGAAACCAAACAGGTGAAATGCAAAGTGGGTGAATAGCTGTGAATAGTGGCTGAATTAGGCTGCTTCCTATGTCTTCATGACTAGTATACTGTTACATTTTTTGACTACTATTTAGTATCTTAAAGAGAGTATTTTGGTTACACCAAGTAAAATCCTAATGCCGCCACTAATGAAAAGTTTCATTAATTAAAATATCAGTTTTTCCTGGAAAAGGCAAATTAAAATTTTTATATAAATCCCAGGATCTGACAGATTTTATTACCTTTCTAGATGATTCATAACTGGTATTGTGTTTTTCTTCCCTTTCTTCTCTCCCCATTGTGTTTTAATTGTTTGCAATTCAACAAAAAGTCTTTGTGTTTGCTCTTTGTTATTTTTTTCCTTATGAGATTAATCAGATTTTATTTTAAGGAGAGCGCATTTCAGAAATTAATTTAAAGCAGATGGAGAAGACAGCAGGAAAGCAACACCAATAGGGAGCAGGTGAACAACACAGTACGAGACATTTTATTTCCCTAATTTTTGTTTCTTGCTAATGAAGAAAATATGCAAAGAAGATCTTAAAAGTCAACATTGTATTATTCCTTCCTAGGTAATTTCTTTAATTCTGGCTACTCAGCATTTCCAGAAGAGTCACTGAAAAGCAACACTGAATTTCTCATGGTTACTTTTTAAATGGTTTGCCTTGTGACCCTGCCACTAGACTGGCTAATATCTCTAATGCTGTCCACTATGTGGACACTTAGGAGCTTTGATACCTGCTGATTTTCTGGTTTGTTGGTTCTGCATCCTTCTTCAGTCCTCACAGAGCTAGCTGCAACTGGAACATTGGGTGTCATTTGACTGAACTGCGACTTTAAAGATTTGTTCCTTAGAAAATCAAATTCTGGGTGCAGTAGTTGCTGGATTCCCATTTTTACAGCATAGTAGTTTAAACAAGTTGATTTTGACATTGTCTGGCTTAACTTACTGTAGTGTTGTTTCTTGTCTGTTTATACAAGTGAGTCCCAATAATAAATTCAGTCACAAAGCATCCTGGTTGCTCTCAAAGAGATATACTTCAGTATGATATCTGATTTCTTTACCTCTTTAGCTAGGTATGCTACTATCTGTAATCCACACACTCTAAAAATTCTCAGAGAAATGTTTTTCCAAACCTGCTGTTCAAAATCAGCAGGGGAGGTTTATGTACAAGTTGAATTAAAGCCTACACCACAGCAAACAGTGGCATTTTCAGATACTGAGAACCAATGCTGGACTGGCTGTGGAGACATTTAAAAATTTTTTAAACTCAAAGAGTCCAAGGAATTGTTGATGTTCTTTGGGAAAGAAGTTAAAAAAAAAAAAAAGGT
>VXBQ01001129.1:128334-159206 GCA_013400175.1 Phainopepla nitens | reverse complement strand
CCTCTCGCTCCCCGTGCTTAGTCATGATAAGCGCCGCGATAGAATCGCGAGGGGCCGCGCGTCCCCGTGAGCCGCCCCCGCCCGTACGACCCTGCCCCGAGACGGGCAGCGGGGGCTGGGGAGCCGGTGTAGCTCTGCCTCGCCTCACGCGGTCGCCGCTACAGAAAATGCCCTGCCGTGCCTAGAGGAGGAAGTAACAAGTGGAAGCGTCGTGATAATATTCAGCGCCTTCATCTTGTTAAGTGGGACGCGAATTTTCTGTACGCTGGAGACCGTGCTGAGAAGGCGCCTGTGGTTACGTTGTTGTACTATAGCAGCAGTCGGAAAAGTCTAATACTATGAGATGCATCCCAGATTTGCGTTTTAAAGTGAGCCTGAGTAATAGCGATAAACTGACCCTCCGTTCTAGAGTCTTGTGATAAGACTTGTTGTGTGCATCAAGCTTTTCATTACTGTCCTGCGTAAAGGGTTTTTTTTTCCACCCCTTTTGAGCTCATTTGAAAATTCTTAGTTTGTAATTTAAGACTGTGTATGAAGTATTGCGTATAAGTGTATGAGAGATAAAATATCACTTACATCGGTTGAAAAAGTATGCTAAATTTTTGGAGTACTGACTCTACCTGGCCCTTTTAACAGAATTATTTATATTGTTAAGAAATTGATCAGTAACATTTTATTAAATCTGCTAGATCCTCACTAATACACTTAGTTCTCATTGCAGTTTTTCCTTATCTGCAGTGTTTTTTTGTTTGTGAAATGATCTTTACTAAAGTTATTTATTTCAAATAGCTCCCCTAATTCATGTCTTTTTGTGCTGCCCATAAGTAAACAGTTGAAGTGTCTTTAGGTTTTCTTCATCCATCTTAATAATTTCTTTTAATCATTTCAGTCCTATTTCCTGAAAAGGCATCTTATTCTAGCCTCTCAGAACTTCATGGCAAAGTACAGTTGCAGAGCTGACAGCTTCACTGGTACTCTCTCTTACCAATGCTGGCCACTCTCTCCAAGATTAGCAGGAGGGTGATAGTTAATATCTCTTGGAAGCCAAAGTAATCTGGAGGTTTGACCACATGGTCCTATGTAGTTTGCAACTTCCCTCACCTGAAATTAAGATTTAAGAATATATTTTAGTTCTGTTAGATGTTGTTGTAAAATCATTGACTCTGTCTTTTAGAAGGAAAAGAGAAACTCTACCCAGATGAAAGTGCTTCCTGATACTGATTCTGGAGTAATTTCAGAGTGGTGTGAATAGTTTTTAATCTGACTTTTTTATATCTGGGCACAAGTACCTATTTAATATTACTGTAAGAACCTTACACCCATTGACTACATCCTGTCAAATATATATACAGAAAATCCTTTCTTCCTTTTGTCCTTTTTTTCTAGTTCAGAATTTGTATATCCTGTTTTCCTGATAAGGAGTGTTGTCACACCTGTAAGAGATCTTTGCCACCCAAGGTGGTAAGGTATGGTCTGGTAGGAACAGGAGTTCTTATCAACGTGAGTTGTTCCCTGGAAACTGCTGGTTTTGAAAGGGCTAGAACAGATATGATGCAGCCATCATAAAACTCAGCAGGTAAGAGATACCTGGATGCTGACAAAGGTACCCCTGATGCAGACAGAAAGTGCTAGAATGACACTCCTGCTGCTTGGCTTTCTGTTATCAAGGATAGGAGCCTCCAGTGTAAATGAAAAATGTGAAATTGTGGGACATGAAATGGAAATGTGGGAGATGAAATCGTTGAGATGCTGCAGGTTAAGGGCTGTGAAGTGGCTGTGGCTTACGTGACAAGGCTCTTGTCCCTGCCCAGGAGCTGCTGCATTGCAGGGTGGGTACTTGGGCAGAGCACAGCTCAGCTGCAGGGTCTGGGGCTCCTGTTTAAACACAGGGTGGGCAGATCCCTTGCTGTAAGGGCTTAACACAGTGTACACTGTGTGCTCTGCCTTGTGCGTGGAAGTTAAATCTGGGAGCCATCACTTGGTTTGGATTTGCCTGAAAAGTCTTGGGTAGCACGTTTCTGGAGCTTCTCCAAATGAGCAGTGACTTGAATCCAGCCATAATTTAATGAGGTATTTTGTCTTCTAGGTCTAGTGAGATTTGATTTTCATTCATATATGTAAAACAATGAATCGTAAGTGGAAGACATGTCAAGTAAATATTAAATCCTTTTCTCTGTGCAGTAGAACACTGGGAGAGGCTATCATCTGCAGTTTAATGTAGAAGGAGAATTTCAACAGTTCTGCTTCTCTAAACTGAAGAACTGTTAGTATGCTAATGGTCTTACTGTATCATTAGTGAAGTATGTTCAAGTCTGAGATGTGTGTAAATTGCATCAAATATCAAAGACTTGTTCTTGTTTTTCTTCTGTTCTGTATTTAGGAGTAACAGTTGTGGGAGGTGAGCCACAACAGTCCTTCCTCTAGCTAGCCATATTCCAGGGATCCTAGTGCTGAGTGGTCAGGGTTTCAGGATTACTGCAGGCAGCCTGCTGAAGAGAAGGGCAGTTAACAGCACTGATACTGCTTTTCCTTGCTTGTCTGTGTTCTCACTTATTAAAGAAACGTGGTTCTAAGACTGTGCTTGAAGACACCTTCCTTTCCTTATTGACTTGTATACTTTAGGACCATAAGAAGGATGTTACTGTTAATGAACAGTTAATGAAGTTAACAGTAAGTGAAACCACTGAAATGTTAAGGCCTTGCTGGTTATTACTGTTATTGCAAGTTCAGCTCCAGTCTTCCTTTGAGGAACCTTGCCTGCTCTGTCATGTTGTGTGAATAACAATTATGCTGTGGTGTGTCCCTGTGAAGTCTCTGGCATATGTGGTGGCTAAAATAACAGGGCATGTTCCTGTACTCAGGTGTTGAAAAAGCAGGGGAGACAATGAACAAGGCAGAAACACTGAATTTAGATGGCTGCAATTTCCTGTGGGAGGGGTGTGTGGAGCAACAGGGAGAGTAAGATGTGCTTTTATCAAAGGCTGGCTTACAGAATGCAGCTCTTCAGTTAGAGTGACTGTACAGATTTGGTTGGAAATGATTGCAAAGAAGAAATTGGTAAAAATCCAATATTGAAAAGAACTAGAGGAACTGTAGAACCTATCACATAGATGCAAGGATAGTAAATACAAATGGGCTCACTTGATTTCTGCTGGACTACCATTTCTCTGTTTCCTCTCACATGTGAACCTACAAGTACCTGAATTCTGAAGGGCTAGGCTGTAGCTTGCAGATCATTTATTAAATAATTTGGAGACCTCCACTGAATTGATGAGGACTGTGAGACTGAACCATGCACATGTAGGGTTTAATTCTGCATAGTAGTTGGCAATGTTTCTGTTCCCGATGCTGTATAGATTTTTAAATTAGACTTGTTCAAGACTCTGTATGAAAGAATGACAGGATCTGTAGGAAGACAGTTTAATTTTCCAGCAGCAGAAGAATGTGATAAGCTCTTTACTGATAATACATTAGGAAAAAGCTGATTATTGCTAGAGAATGCTGGTGGCTCAGTGGAAACAGTATGTGATTGTCCAGCTGTGCATCAAATATACTTCATTGTATTTGGGTTTTCTCAAGCAGAAAGTGGACACTATAATTCAGATTGTTGAAAAATGCGGTTTTCAAAAAAAGCATCAGTCATTTTATGAAACTTGTTGGGCAGATTGGTCACTCACATTTTCTTTACTAATTTAGTCTAATTAAGATTCCCATTATTTTGTAATCTGTAGCAGAGTTACCATTGTCTTGCTTAAAACAGTCACCCCTCAGGAATGTGCAATCAAACAACCTGTTGGTTTTGACAGCTTGACCCTGAATACTGACCATGGGGATATATTACTGGATTACTCCAAGAACCTTGTTACAGAAGAAGTGATGAAAATGCTGATGGAACTGGTAACTATTTAAAATCTTGCATTAATAAACAAAATAGCTTTTACCTGCAATTCACTGTTCTAGCACTGTTTATAAACATTAGCTAGCATATAAGTTAAAAGGCATCTGTTTACAAATCTTGTCAGGATTCAAGTTCTTGCATTGTCATCTAGCCCCAAGTTACAAAGCCATTTTTCAATGCATGTCTGCATAAAAATACTCGCTTTAAAAAAGGAGAATCAACTTTTTTTACCTAGAACCTAGTGAGTCTTTTAATCTATCATAATTTTTGTTTCACTGTCTTAAGTGTTCATACTCTTTAATGTAGCTGGACCTTTCTAATGCATGTTGATTTCCACCATTTTAAGAGGAATCTCTATTTACCTTTCTCAGGCAAAGTCAAGGGGTGTGGAAAGTGCCAGGGAGCGCATGTTTAGTGGAGAGAAGATCAACTTCACTGAGGTAAGGCTATTTCTGTCCGTGGTTCTTTCCACTTTATTTGTGCCTGGGTATTATGGATGTTTATGCATCTGTGTAAGCAAAGTCTTGAAAAAACTTACTTTAAATACTCCTTTGAAATCCTGAGTAGCAGTGATGTTTGCTGCACTAATTCAAGAGAATTTTACAGCTCTTACTAAAAAAAAACCTCCTTCCTTCAGTGCATCTTATTTTAGAGATTTTGGTGGTTTTTATTTTCTTGTCTTCCCTTTTGTGGAGAGGAAGATGAGTTAGACCTTGCAAAGGGCATGGAGCAGAGTATTGCATTCCAGGTATCCCTTACATGCTTTTGCCTAGTGTTAGTGTTCATCAAGCTTAGTAAACTGCCTAAAGGGTGTGAGGGAGGATTGTGTCAGACCCTGGGCTTTGGACTGTGGTGCTGCTTGTTTTGGGTACATTTAACAGTCAGGACTATAAACAGTCTTGGGAAATTAACCATGTATTTCAGTAAGAGGATGAGTACCTTCCTCTTTTAGTAAATCTAAAGGTTGTAGTTATGGCTAAATCTTTACTAAAACATATAGAGAGCCAACTGTATTTTTTCTAATATTAAAAATAGGATGAAAACTGGAAACTCAACAGTACAGTGGATGTAATTAATCTGCATTGAAAATTAAGGCTACTTAGTATGTTTGAGGCAAATTCAGAGAAACCAGTATTTCCTTTGACTTGGCTGTTGACTGATTTGGCTATTGCACAAGCTGTTTGCTTGAATTAACTCAGCAGTTGGACATTGTATTGTTTGTTAATGATTCATGTTTGTAAAAAAGCACGGGCAGAAACAGAGTTTCACTGGAGAAATGGTTCCTGTTCTTTCTGTATTAAGGCCTTCATTTTGCAGATGCAGCTACTGAAAAAAGAAAGCAGGGAAAGAGGGTGAGGAGTCTTAAATCTTCTGGAGGGTTGTTTTGTCTGATACTGCCTTTCACTAATCTTATGTAGCACAAATTTTTACAGGGTTAGCCCATCTCTGGCTGCATATTATGGAGTTGCTCTTCATTGTATATTGAGAGCAGGTGTAGCAGTTGAAGCCTCAGGAGGGTGCAATTTCCACAGAAAGCACCTAAACACAGTATCAAACTTTGTGTTCTGTTTGTGCTGCTAGCTCCCTCTTTTCCTACTGTCCTGATACCACTTCATGTATCTTATAAGTCTAGGAACACCTCTTTTCTTAGCAGGCTGTTCCTCAGTAACTTCCTTCCAATTCAGAAGTGGACTTAGATGGGTTTTTTTTGTTTGTATAGAAGAGCAAATCAGGTTGGTTTGGCTCTGGAATAGGAGCATGTGGACAACGTGAAATTGTCAGATGTTAAGCAGGATGCTGTCAAGCAGCAGGAATAAACCCAAAGCAGTAAGACATAAGGGAGTTTCTGGATGGCAAGAACTGACTCGTCAGATGCTCTTGATCTGCTTTAGAACATTCTTTGGATATTTGTCTGAAGTATTTTAGACTTGTCTGTATTTAGTGCTGCAGGCATTGGCTGCATGGTGTGTGCTTATGTGGAAGTTCTTTATGGTGCACCCATGTGTGTCACTGCCAGGTGTTTCTCCCAGACAAGTTAAAACCTGGAGCTTGATGTGGTACAAAGAGCATGACAAGGTAACTCATCTGACTCCTCTTCATGGGGACAGTCTTCGTAGCCTGCATGGTGTTCAGAGAATACTTCTGCCTAACCGTAGAGGTCAGGTCAAGTATGCCTGCTCTTGATTAGACAAAGCATCCTTCAAGCCTGATAGTGAGCAGTACTTACCAAATACCATTCCATGGCTAAGTGCTGCAAAAAAACCTTTCAGTTCACCTCTAATTTCAGTGGGTATACTTTAATTAGCAAGTGAAAGAGGTTTTTTTGTATTCCAAGTCAGTAACCAGAAACTCAATGATTTTTTAAATTAGCATTTGGTATTTAAATCATAACTTGGCAGTTCATATTGTCTGTGTTGTCTTTGTCTCACAGTACCTCTTGTTGTAGTAAGGAACAATGAGGTGAAGCAGACAAATTTTTTAATTTGTTCATTAGTATTGACTAATTCCTTTGTTCTGGATTAAAACTGTTGAGCTCTTACATAGCCAAACTACAGGCCAGATTTTGGTGCTTTGACTTGTGTAATTGTGGAGAAGTAACATAAAATTGTGCATGCTAAGAGGTTTTTTTGTCTTGTAGCATAGCTACTACCTACATATTTGGTGTGCAAGTGTTCAGGCAATATTTAATTGTGGGCAGTGGATAGAGGGATGTGGCTATTGTATCCTTTGTTGTTAAATGCTTAAATTATGTCTCTTCCTATATGCAATGGACTACTCAGGATAATTGAGAAGATGCCTGAGAAAATAACTTCAGCTGCTTGTTATAATTGATTTTTTGGTATTGTCATTAATAAGAACCAATTTCATTCTTTTATACCTAAAGCATGGCAAAATAAAGATCACTGTGTCATGAGTATTGCTGTATTCTGAACCTCAATCTCTAAATGCTTTGAAAGGGATTTTGAACCTTTTTCCCAAGTAAACTATTACCTTGCATATTGTGCTGTTGTAAGCCCCCTGCACTGAGGTGAAGTGAGAGGGTGATTGAGGTAGCTGCTGTGTGTATGCACACACACTGAAAATACTGCTCCACTAATCCCAGTTAATCTAAAGGATTTTAAGATCTGCATAATTGTACTGCCTTCTGAATGAGGCATCTGAGGCCCTGGGGTGTAACCTGGAAAGAGCCTCATCTTGACTTCTCCCCCTTGTTTCAGAACCGAGCTGTGCTTCACATTGCTCTGAGGAATCGCTCCAACGTGCCAATCCTTGTGGATGGGAAGGATGTTGTTCCAGAAGTAAACAAAGTGTTGGACAAAATGAAACGCTTCTGTCAGGTATAGTACCTCCATAGCTTATTTTTTATGTATTTGTTCTATACCCAGACAGGTTCTAACATATGGATTGTGAAGCATTGATTGTAGACCGGTTCACATGAATTATAATGTCCTTCTTTGAAGTTTACAATAGTTCTGGCTCAAGCATGGAGTTGGAGCTGGTTTAATTGATTCACTTCTCTCCCTGTTTCTAGTTGAGTTTTCTTCAGTGGGCTCCCTAGATTTTGCTGTTTCAGCAGTAATCTTGTGTGTACTTGGGAAGTCTCGTAAATCATTAAGTGCCATTCAAATATTACTTTATTTCTTGCTAATTTTTCAACTAATTGGCTGCACCAAGTAGAAACTGCCTCTTAACATTTGTGTAAAACCAGAAGAGAGGTAGAAGTTTGCAGCTCAATTGCAATTTGATTATGCTCTATTTAAATAGTTCTTGTTTTATGTCACATTACTTTCATTCTATCTTGTTTGCAGAATACCTACCTGGGTAGTTTTAATGCACTTAAAACAACACTGTGAGGTTGCTGTTGGGAGTCTTCCAGGTGGTAGTGCCCTGTTTCACTGCCAGCTCATACCTCCAACCTATGCAGAATGAGCTTACATTCTGTTCTGTTCTTAATGATAAATGCCAAAACCACAATAACTGACACCAGGTGGTGTGAATTTGTTGCTTTCCTATATACTGTGGGAATTGAATGGCCATGGAAGTTCTGTGGTGTGTCTACCACTGTAGGATTTCTAGCTGATTAAGGTTTTGGAGTGCAAAACAAGAGTTTTCACTGGAGCCATCCTCCTTGTTTGCTCTATGATTTCAATTATCAGAACCTGTGAATATCACTTTCATGCAGATGTATCTTCTCTGCAAAATAAAAATCATGTTTAGCAGTGTCTCTGAAAACAAAGATGCTGGTTTCAGTTGACTTACGTAGCAGATGGGATTTTAAGACTGTGGCAATATCTGTGGGGTTGAGTTCTGTTACTAAAAATGGATTTTCTGTTTGGAAAAATGAAAAGTGTAAACATTGTAGTGAAGAAGAGCAAGTATCAGCATAACTAAGTGCTACATTGAAAAATTGCTTTAGAATTGGGGAATGTACTTGCAAGTGTTTGTGATACCAGAAAGATTGCTTTTGTGGTTGGAACAGATTAAATGCATAGGTGGTAGATGATGGACAAAATTCAATGTAGTTTGTTATTTAATGATTGTAATTTTGGTTTGCAACATCAAGTGATGCTTACAGAACAGGAATAGAGCAGGAATTTGTACCATATGCTGTTAAGGTGCAGCCCAGAAATAAATCCTAATGCAAAGCATACTTGCAGAAGAAAAGCTTTTAGATTGTTTGGTTTGCCCGTAAATCTCTTATCTCTGTGGCTTTATTCATATAAATAGGAATAAATATTCCAGATCAGTTAGTGAAACTCTTTCTAATTAAAGACACTTAAAGAACTGCTTCAGGTTCACATATTTGTTGTTCACATATTTGTTGCACACAGATTAATGCCCAAGACTTTCATTTTTGGATAGGGATCTCTTGCCTTATCAAACACCATAAATGCTACAGCAGCCCACACAGAAGGGGGAGAGTTTTGACTTCATTAATGTTTGATGTTGCAACTTGTTTTTACTTCTATCTTGGGCATAATGCAGTGTCTGGCTAAGAAGGTAGCTCTGAGTGTAGGCCTTAAGATCTGGAGGTTTGAAAGCTGTCTTTGACTTTCTGCAGCAATAGCTGAAAACAAAGCCTGTTTCCAGGGTCAGCAGCAGTAGCTTTAATGTAAAATGGTCATTTTTTTCTTTGTTTTTTTTTGCCATAGAGGGTGCGTAGTGGTGAATGGAAAGGCTACACGGGAAAGGCAATCACTGATGTGGTCAATATTGGGATTGGTGGCTCTGACTTGGTAAGCCCCTGACTTCTATACACCCTGCCCATCTTTGTGTGCATGCTTAGGCTGAGGATGAAATCTAATTGTGACTTCTGTCCAGGGCCCTCTGATGGTAACTGAAGCCCTGAAACCGTATTCCAAGGGAGGCCCTCGTGTCTGGTTTGTATCCAACATTGATGGTACTCATATAGCCAAAACCCTGGCTGAACTCAAACCAGACACTACTCTGTTCATCATTGCATCAAAGGTATGTCTGAGACAAGCACTGCCTGTGCCTTGCTCTGCTGGTCAGGAATTCAGTCAGAGGAGAGGACTGTCCACAGGAATATCTTGATCAGGGACTCGCAGCATAGATTATTTCTAAACAGACCTGTTGTGGTTCTTTCTAAACTTGTAGTACAAGGTTGTGTTGCTTCTGAAATACTTGGGGATCTGTAAGTCAAGTGCTGAGAATTACTTAACCTAAATAAGACACATGAACAATTTGATGTTGTCTGGGATTTATTTCTCCGACGATGTGAGTTTTAGCTTTCTTCACAAAAGTTTGTTTTCCTGCACTTCTCTGTAGGTGGAGTGTAGGATCCAATGTAGTTATTTATTTGAAATTCTGGATATTATTTCATTCCTCAAGAACTTTTGATCCTTTAAGTACAGTGTACTTGTTAAGTGTTCTGTTTTTTTGCATTAATGAATTGCATGTACTTTAAGAATTTTCATTTTATAGGGTAGTCAAAGTACCTTCACCTAAATAACTTAAATGCGGAGTTCCTTGAGCACTATAAATACTAAGCTGCTTTACTTAAAGAGGTAAAGATAGTCTGCTGGTACTTCATAAGATGATACCTATTTCTGATTACAGACTGAGTAGCTGCCTTTAAGTCTTGCCTTGCTCAGAACTTACTCTGTAAGCAATAATTGCCAGCAGCCCTCTCCCTCTGAGGAATGCTTCTGTCTGAGCAGAGGAAAGAAGTGGAGACACACTTCATGGTTATGTAACTTGGGTTGCCTTTGTTTGTAAAGCACAGTAGAACCTTTCTGCTGTTGGAGACAATCTGCAACAAATGAACGTGTGTGCCATGCTGGCCATACTCTGCACAGTGTTCTTTATCTTATCTTGGCACTGCTGCAGCCAAGCAACAGCTTATGGAGTAATAAGGAAACTGCACAAAGCAATACTAATGGTCACTTGGAATAATTGAGCCCAGGGATCACAGTTCAAAGGCTTAGAAAACTGTCAAATTGAAAAAGTAACACTTGAGTTTGTTTGCCAGACTGTAGTTAGATAATTGGATATATTTGGAAGAGGATGAATGGCATTTTTTTTTGTTTTCATAGCAGGCTTATGTTTCATAATGAAATATTTCTGGAGATGGATGAGAGTAGGATGAATCTAGTGTTCACCCTTAAAGCTAAATTTTGATGGCTGAGTAAGTCAGAATGGTTCTAGATACTTGCAAAACTGCATGACTGAACTTCTGTGCACACTTCACAAAGCAGGAAAATGTTTTCCTCTAATCAGCAACAGAATAATTATGAGAAGAGTCTTGGCAGAAATGAGTGTTCTTCCATGGAAAAGTAGGACTTGAAGAACAATAGGGCAGTCCAGCTGGATTATCCTGTTTAGATGTTCAATTAGTTTGTTTTTAGTTCAACAGTAAAACTTCAATATTTTAGTGAAAGACTAAAGCAGGAGACTTTAGTCTCAAGGTTTTGCAGGACAGTTTGGGGAGTGGGAAGGCAGGAGATGGGAAATAATTATTCCAATCTCAGATACATACTAGTTTAAAACTAGATGGGTAAATCTAGCAATATTAGTGTTTACTGGATTTATGAGCTTGGTTTTTTTATGTAATCTGGCAGCAGCTGTGTATTACGAACATCTAGAATCGCTCTGCTCTAGTTATTTGAACTTGTGATGCTTAAGTAACCTGCAATTGTTTCCATTTGAAGTGTTTTACTTATTTGCTTGTTTCCACTGTGCAGACTTTCACCACGCAAGAAACCATCACCAATGCAGAAACAGCCAAAGAGTGGTTCTTGCGTGCTGCTAATGATGTAAGTCTGAGATGTGTAGCTTAAGTAACAGAATGCAGCAGTTTTTGTTGTGCAATTTCTTCCTGGGCATTCTGTGTGCTTTGGAGCAGAACCAGTAACTGCCCAAACATAAGCTTAGCAAATGATGTACTTAGATCATTTCAATGGTTTGGTAATGACAGACTATTTTGTCCAATCAAAGTGATAACCCACTAGTTTCTCATTATAAATGGTTCTCATGCATTGTTCCTCCAAATCTTGCCTGTTAAGTAATAGAGTGTAGTGTTTGCCTTAGAGCTAACCAATAATTTGGTAAAACTACTGGTAATGAAAATACAAGAATAGTGTGTGTGGCACTACCTTTAAATTATTGCCAAATCTTTAAAGACTAAAATGAAGCTGTGGTTGGAAAAATACACTGACATTTCTATGGTGGATGGCTGTGCTGTGAATAGAAACCTTGATTTGGCTCATTCCCTCCTATTTCTAACCCTTAAAGGAAAAGGAAAAAAGCAGATAACTGTCTGTTCACGTCTGTAACCTGTTCCAGTCAGGGTAGCTGTACTTTGCAAGCTGGGCTTTGGAATTTTTCCTTACACTACTGTTCAGACAACTCATCTTTGTTTACCAGAACAGCTTCTGAAATTCTGGAGTCTGAATCTGGAGCTTTAGGTTTATCAGTAGCTCTGTTGTCTTGATTTTTTTATTTTGCCCCTTCCTGGAAGGGTGGTGGGTGTATGAGCTCCATCTGCTCCAGAGCTGTGGTGGTGGTGTCCAGGCTGGTCACACTCTGAAGGGGAGGGTGTGCCCCTCCCTGGAGGGAATGCTGCTGGAGGGCTTGATGGGAACATCAGAATATTCTTTGGATGTGCTGCCAAATCCCACACTGAATGTGAATAAGATTTCAAATTAATAACAACTGATGATAGTCAACAGCATTTTGTTAAAGTGGTAGCAGATCAGCTTTATAACCAGAAATGAAAATAACATTCTAGATCTAACTATGTGTTTATTTTTATTAAGCCTTCAGCTGTGGCCAAGCATTTTGCTGCCTTGTCTACCAATGCTGTAAGTATAGTCAATCTAATTCATTTTTCCTATGTACATTTAAAGCAGCCTTATCTTAAAATCTAGCAAGGAAGCCTATCTTTTAAAATGCTTGAATACCAAATTTTAGCATTTGTCTTGAAGGGAAGCCTTTTTTATCTACTCAGAGTAACTGAAACTCTTCTAGAGTGTGAACTGTACTGAGACTGGACTTTGATTATAGAGGTGTACTTTTTCTGCTAGAGCTTTAAATCTGAAATCAAGAGCTCTTGTGCTTAAAAGGACTTGTTATTAATGAGTGTTACCTCTAATTGCCTGAGTTTTGTGTGAATGCAGTTACATAAACAAATGCTATTATGAACTCCAGGTAAGAGCCGAAGTAGTGCTGGCAATTTGAAAAATGCTTATGATGAGCACACTCTGATGTGGTGCCTCATGCAAAAATATGAACTAGAGAGACCAGCAGCAATTAGAAGAACACTACAGTCATTGACAGGCTGTCAGGGACTGACATATGGTTCTAGTAAATGTAAACTAAATGTCAGTCCAGCTTTAACTATATGGCCACTTGGATTAATCAGAAAATGAATGTATGTCATTGATATTTTAATAGTGAGTAGTGATAGTTATTTCTGGAAATGAAAATGTAATTTTTGTGATGGATGAAATGCATTTTTAAAAATAGATTTGGTGGTAGGATGGTTTATTTATAATAGATGCCAAACTTGTATTTGCTTGCTTGATATAAAGCTTTTTGACTGTTGGTTTTACTTAGTGTTTTTTCATGTTTATTTTAGCCTAAAGTTAAAGACTTTGGAATTGACCCGGAGAACATGTTTGAGTTTTGGGATGTAAGTAAATGTCTGATATTATGTGGTAGATGTTAACTGTTAACTTTTTCTGAAGCAAGTAAGAGGATTCCAACTAGATGTCTGGAAACTGCAAAAGCAGTTTCTAAAGCAGCAACTTGTAAATTACAGGAGTTGTATTCAGTGCCCTGAAATACCTGAAAACCCTTAAAGGCAAATTGAGAACTCTTGCCCATTCTGTTAAAATCTTCCACTCAAAGGTCCAAAGAGGAGTCTTCTGTGTTCTTAGTTAATCAGCAGTTGAGTAACAGGAGCCAAGACTATGCAAGTAGTTATTCTAAGCTGTGACATTTGCCTGTTGGTGTCTATGGTATATAACCTAGGCCTGGTAAAGGTCAGACATCAGAAATGGGAGCCTGATTGGAGATTTTGTAGCAGATGCATATTTTAAGTATACTGGCCTTAGTCTTGGTCCTTATACTTAATTAGAAACAGGTTGGTATGTCTCATTGACTTAATGCCTGACAAATGAGCTGCTGTTCAGAACTTATTTGGAATGTTACCTTTCCCACGTGTCAGAATTTTGCTGAAGCAGGCTTTCCCTGTAGAGGAGTGATATTATTAAAGCAGTTATACAAGCTGCAAATTCAGGATTTGCAAGTGAACTGGAATCAAGCTATCTACTTAGCAGATGTTATAAAAATTGGAAAAGTAGGATAACTTCAGACTCAAAAGGCCCTAATTAGGGTGCACTCTAAAGTGCAGGTTCCCTTGACTACGTCAAATACATAGAGTGAACTGTCACCAGAAAGAAACAGTATTGATTTTGCTGGGAACAGTCTAAACACATGCTGCTGTTTTCTGGTAGTTTGAATGTAAGAGCCTTGCACTTCTCTATCTCAACCATCTCTTGTTTGCAGTGGGTTGGTGGCCGCTACTCCCTGTGGTCTGCCATTGGTCTCTCCATTGCCCTGCACATTGGTAGGTATTCCTGTGGTGCCAGCAATTGCTCTGCTTCAGGAGTGTAACTGTGGAGTGCATTAACAGTAGTGGATTGTGAATCACGTTTGGGGCAAATACTGTTTACCTGCCTACTCTGAATGGTTGGATATGGGTGCTAAAGAACAATTTGGAATGTAATGGAAATGTTGTTGATATTTTAGTACTGCAAATAGAGTTTTGGAAGTTACCCACGCTTGAGGACAGTCAAATTGCATTGCTTTAGTTACATAGCCAAAAGTGCCTGATTTATGTTAAGCTGTGTTGAAAATCAGACCTTGTAACTATGTTCCTAAACTTGAAGTAGATTATTGAATATCTGTAAGTATATACACACTAACACCAAAGTCCTGTCTCTGGTTCTGCATATGAGCTCTGTTTTAACTATGTCCTTCTGCTATGAATTCCTTTTGTTCCCAGTACTTTGTCTAGGCTATAGGGCCTGATGATTTTGTTTGTTCCCTCATCACTGCTTTCAGATGTTTGAAAGTCTGAAACTATAATGTCGCTTATTTTTCTAGGCAAAAGCTAGAATTCCCTTAGACTGGGGTTAGAAGAATAACATTAGGCTTAGTGTTTTTTGGAATTACATGAATAGGAATCTTAATGTGTAGAAAAACCTATTGTAAGAGCAAAACAAACAAGTCAAGCACTTACTGTTTTGTCTGCAATAAACTGTTCATTGCTGCTGTCAGACAGATTTGGTGCTGACTGCTGACATGCCAGCCTATCTGCACTTCTTCCTCTTAGACCTTCAGCTGCCACAGCTGGCCTCTGACCATAGGTAGAGCTGCTGCTTTAAGTCTGAACACTTCACCTCCCAATTGTTATGTAAGAACCAGGATTTCTGTTTTTGCAGGAAAGGTTAGCCTAAGTGAAACTATTCATTTGGGAAAGTGAATGAAGGTTTAAATAACCTAACTACAAAGCAAAGAAAGCTCAAGTGAATTGTTAGGAGAGAACAAGGAAGGGAGGGGTTGCCATTTTCTTTGAGAATATCTTTTCCTAGAGTTGTTTCTCCTCACACCAGTACAGAAATCCCTGCTGTGCTAGCCTTGCCCTGTTTTTTGGGGAGATGTATCCCCCACTGGCTGTGATTAAGTGTTCAACTTGCTAAAAACTATGTGGCCTCAAAGCAGCCTCTGTTTTGAATGCCTGTTTTCCTTCTAGTTGCTCATTCTGCCTGAATGGGGATTTTAGGCAAAGGTTTTTGAATTATGTTTTGTGAAGTTGGACTTGCTCAGAAGTCTGGGCTTTAAGCATAAGCGAATGTCTGGCTTATGGGGTGCAAAATTCAGGAGTAGTCTAAGTGCAGCTTTGAATTTGATTAGTAGTTGGGAGCCTTGCTGAATACAAGGAATCAAAACTGTTTCACAGCTGTCTTTATAAGAAAAATCAAGTTTGAGTTGCACTACTAAAGACAAACTGTCTTTTTTCCGTTGTTAGGTTTTGACAACTTTGAGAGCCTGCTTGCAGGAGCCCACTGGATGGTGAGTGTGGAATGCCCAGATTTGGAATTTTTGGAATTTCAGATTCATTCCTCCTTCAGAGTTGTTAGTAAGGAAATCGAAGGCAGGTTGATTTCTAAAGTTCAGCTCCCCATGTCCTCAATAATGCTAAAATGACAGTTCATGGGAAGCTCTCACTGGATCAACACAACAGTAAGAACAACGTAGGAGCTGGGAGGGATGGAGTGTAACTTTGCTTTGTGTGGCAGGATAATCACTTCCACACTGCCCCCCTGGAGAAGAACGTGCCCGTTCTGCTGGCCATGCTGGGGGTGTGGTACATCAACTGCTACGGCTGCGAGACGCACGCCCTGCTGCCCTATGACCAGTACATGCACCGCTTCGCCGCCTACTTCCAGCAGGTAGGGCTCTGCACGGCGTGCCTGCCCAACAGGGGGAGATCAGACTCTGCCTGGTTCAGCATCCTGGATGCACGTGTCAGATAAAACTGCAGTCACTTCATTCATGTAAGCAATTGCCTAAAGACACCGGTGCCAAGAATCGATAGCGGCTTGTTTCCTCACTTAAAGACCTTTTCCTTATACCTCTTATCTTGATGTCCATAAATTAAGCAGCTGTATCCCTGATGTGTAGAAAATTTCTGTAAACAAGCACTATTTATTGTAGTTGAAGTATATATGGAAACTTGTACTGATGCTGAGTGATCCTGGCCTTGCCTTCTTTAGGGTGATATGGAGTCTAATGGCAAATACATTACCAAGAAAGGCTCTCGTGTGGACTACAACACTGGCCCTATTGTGTGGGGAGAGCCTGGCACCAATGGGCAGCATGCTTTCTACCAGCTCATTCACCAAGGTAAACAGACTGTTAAATACCTGGTTCTGGAGTGAAGTCTGAATGGCTACAGAGCTGCAGGAGTCCGCAGAGTTTGCACTTATTTAGAGGTTGGATTCTTATCTAAGCTAGCATCACATTGGTGTGGGGTTTTTAATTAGTGGCTTGTGAAGGCTACAAGGTGCAGGTTTTAACTACAGTAAGGAGGTCAAATAAAGCTGAAACTACTGAGCTGTATTGTTACTTCCCCCTGGTGGAAGTAATAATGCCCTTCTATAAAGCCTTTGAAAATTACTGAGTCTGCCAGTAACTCTGAAAACGGGGTGAGAAGTGAAGATTTTCAAAGACTTACCTGATGAAGGGTTATTTACCTGGCTTTTTTTACAGGAACTCGCATGATTCCCTGTGACTTCCTGATCCCAGTGCAGACTCAGCATCCCATCAGAAATGGCTTGCATCACAAGGTAAGTTCTTTGTCAGGGCACCATATTTCTTGTGGCTCAAGGCACTGGAGCTTACTTGGTATTGGATTGTGTGATATTTCTAAATGTCCCTTTTAAACTATACACAAAAGCTCTGTCAACAGTCACAACAGATGAAAAAATATCTAGATTATAATTGCAAGTTTTATGTAATATGTAATGCGGTGGTATGTTTATTCTTGAAGCAATTGCAGTGGCAGCTCAGTGGTGTTTCCTGTGGGCCTGCTGAAGCTGGAAAGAGTTGAGCAATTAAGTATTTAAAATTCCTTGAGGAATTGTAAGGAATATAGTTCTTGGAGAGTAGGAAGAAACAAATTCTCAGACCTGTTGTGACACCATCTCTGAGGAAGCTTTCAAGTATTAAATTTGGACAAAATTTTGGTGAATGTAATGGTATGGCTGGAGTGGTGGCCTTCTACACAGATGTTTTTTACCTGTCCAGTTTTTAGTTTATCATCTGACTAAGGATTTTCAATGAATTGAGACTTATCTTAACTTCCAAAGGTGGAAATGTGTTCAGGCTAACTATTTACTGCATACTTCATGAAAAAGCATCTTTACTCACTGAATTTCAGTCTTGTCATGATTTCAGATTACAAGTGCTATTTGAATTGTGTAATAGTAATTTTTTTTGTCAAGTAAGACCAAATATAGGTGAAAATTTAGGGTAACTTCACAAAAGAAGGGGGGAAAATGTTTCATTTGACTGTAAAAAACTTATTGTATCTTCAGGTAAGACAAAACCACATAAATTTGCAGGCTAACATTAGACAGGGAGGCAATAAGTTAAAACCTTGCACTGCATTGGTGGGGATTGGTATATGATAAGCTGTGGGGATTTTCCTGCATAAAATACATCTTAGCTGGTTGCCTTTGAGTAATCTTTGCACCTGGCTTTCCATGAGATGGTGTAGCATGAGGTAAAATCATAGGTGGTACTGGGTGAAAGGGCTGTGTGAAGTCCTGGCTCCTCTAGTGCCATTGGGAGACTTGCTGCCAGCTCCAGCAGGAGTGGGATTCTGCAGAGCTGTCCTGGTTGTCCTTGGATACATGTACTTTAGAATAGTAGCTAAGTATCCTGACACTCCGAGGTAAGAAGCAATAGCTAAATCTGCTGCTTATTTTACTGCCAGTGTTAAAACGGGCTTGTAAGTCTTAGACTAGGTCTTGGGATGGGTTCAAGCACCAGGTACCACTATTCCAGCCATACAAATGGTAACTTGTGTTTATTTCTACCTGCCAGATCCTTTTGGCCAACTTCCTTGCTCAGACCGAGGCCTTGATGAAAGGCAAGACGGCTGATGAGGCTCGCAAGGAGCTTCAGGCGGCCGGGCTGAGCGGAGAGGCTCTGGAGAAGCTCCTGCCCCACAAGGTACCCGGGGCTTGGGAGGTGCTGTGGCAGTGAGGGCTCTGCTGGGGGTGGCAGGGCAGCTGGGCTGGGGTGGCACCTTGGCACCTTGGCAGGGCACTTGGAACATGCTGCGAGCAGCACTTCGGCTCTAAAGCCTTGGAGGTGTTCCAGGAAACATGGGCTATCTCAGCACTGCCCTGGGCTAGTGACTTTTGGGTTACTTCTTGTAGCCCACACTAGCCAGCAATGGTGCTTGGAGACACATTTTCCATTGTGTTTGTAAAAAAAAACCATGGGAATGATACAATTTTATGGTTGAAGACATGTAAAGCTTTCAGGGCTTTGTGTTGCTGCTAATGCAAATAGTCTAGCGTGGACTTTAAAGAAGTTAAAACATGCAAGTTTCCGATGTAAGTTTTACAGCATACTAGGTGACAATGTAACTGTTGTTTTGAAAGGTCTTTGAGGGAAATCGACCAACCAATTCCATCATGTTTACAAAACTCAACCCCTTCACCCTGGGAGCCATCATTGGTAAGTAAATGCATTTTTCAACTGTGAATGCTAATAAAGACTTTCTGATGAAATGTATTAATAAATCTTTCTGCTTCTAGCTATGTATGAGCACAAGATATTTGTTCAAGGAGTTGTCTGGGACATTAACAGTTATGACCAGTGGGGGTAAGTTTCCTTGGTTTGCTTCTTGTATACTTCTTAACAGATTCTTGCACCTGTCACGACTTAAAGAAAAGACAGTGAAAAGGGTTTTATACTTAGAGCAAATGATGATGGGATAGTTATAAATGAAAACATTTTCTGGGGATAGGTTAGCTATGCATAATGACTTGTAGATAACAGTTTTGGCTAAGGACCTCTGTTGAATTTAGAAAAAGACTGTGAATGTAAAAAAGAGGCAATAGTGAAGAAGATAGTCAAGCAGACTGAACACATGCTCTGAGAATTAGGAAAGAAAATGTTTTTCCTATAGTGTGCCAAAAAAGAATTAGCTTAGATTAGTATGCAGTTTGAGTGGCATCTGTTGAACAAAAGATTGATTACCTCTTAGTTTTCCTATGCTGGAGAGACAACATTCCTGGCAGAGGTCTGTGTATGCAGCAGCCCTTGGTTTCATGCAGGCTGCATCTGAGGGCTGTGGTGGAGTTCCATGTGTGCAACACAGCTTGGAGGAGTCTGTCACTGTGTCACTTAAAAATTTAATCAGGAGCCAATCAGGTTCTTTCATCTGTAGTAATATGAAGTGTAAACATACTGTATGTAGCTTAGGTAGAGGGATTGGGAAATAAGATGCTTCAGGTGCAGCCTCTGCTGTGAAGGGGGTGTTTTGAAGAGCACATTTGCTCTACAGGTGTAGAATATCAGTTTATGCTAAGCTACCTTAGTCCTTATATGTGTTCTTTTGGTGCTGTGCTACCACAGCATGTTCTGTAACTAGTGTAGCAAAACCTGGAAGACTGCCCTAGTACAAGCTGATGTCTGCTATAGACTCTGAAATCAGGAGTGTGGTAGGAGTGAGTACAGCTTTCACTGCCACATGTGAAATTCCGGAATGCCATCCAAAACTGGAACGTGGGGGTGCTGTAGAAACAGCCTTGTTTCTTGCAGCTGTTGGAATTTGCTAGGTTCTTAGACAGCGAGGCTGTAACTCCTGGGTAGGTGCTGGGGGCACTTCCAGGCTGCAGCTCAGCTGATCATAGTTCAGGTGACACAAATCTATGTTCTTGAGCACTGTCACGTTCAAGAGTGAACAGGAGCCAGCTGAGTGCATTCTGCACTGGGGCAGGCTGCATAACACAAGTGTGAATATTGAGGTGAAAAGACTCTGCTTAATTTTTAAAACAAAATGTTCACTTAGACATGCTGTAATTTGACCTGGCTGCTCAGCTAAGGAGCTATGAAAACTCCAGTTTTTCATGAATGGCACTGAGTTGAATACTTCAACAGTGATTTTTGAGGGGTAAAGCATCACTGTTCACTGGGAAGTTACTTTTTACCGGCATCTATTTTGAGAATCAATGGCTTATAGTAGATACTGTAAGTTGTTAGCACTAATATTACTTTTTTTTCTTTTCCTGCTTTAATAAACGCAGAGTTGAGCTTGGAAAACAACTTGCCAAGAAAATTGAGCCTGAATTGGAGTCAGATGCTCCAGTGACATCTCATGATAGCTCAACAAATGGGCTCATCAATTTCATCAAAAAACACAGAGCTTGAAATGAAATGCTTAGAGGACATCGACAATCTCACCACCAAGTACCCACATCTGTTCCAGTTGTGCTTTTTTTAGCCACTTTTAACAAAAATATTGCTTTACAGATGTAGCTCTCTTCACTTGTTGCAGTTAATCTTGTTGAGTCAAGTGTTCCAAATGAAACTAGTTTTGTGAAACCCTGAGATTGTACAGTTGCTTTCTATTTCTGTGGCTGTTAATCTGTAAAGTGCAGCTGGTATATTCCTCAATTCTTATCCCTCAACTTCCTTAAAGATGGTCCCCTACTGATACTAGAAAATAATAAAAGATATGATGGATGAGTAAAACTTCTTCACTCTATCTTTAAAGTGCAGAGCCCTAGTGTAACATTTGCCTCACTCACTGTGTAAGGTCCTTGGAAGCCAAGTAAGCTGACTTTTGTCTTTTGGACTGGTTCTGCTGTAAGCTGGAAACTAGAATGTGTTTAAAGAATCAGACTTACAACTGTAGGTTGTTTGGTTACATTTCATCCCTTTTAAGCAAGATACAGACTTTTTTTTTTTTTCCCCAGTGCTACTGTGAAAATGCAAGTTTACTGATGTTTGGTGAAAGTTTTCCTATTTTGTCTGTAAATTATGTGGGCAGCTATCCAAAAAGGAAGAAAGTTTCTGAAGAGACAATGATATCTTAACTTTTCCAAACAGTTTTCCAGAGTTTGTGAAGCAAAAGCTTGGGATCACTTGGAGAAGAAATGTGTTTTTGGTATCCTCCAGGGGCAATTTCTCACTGTTTAATCAGCATCACTGTCTGACACCAACAATGGAAAAAGTAGAAAAACCTGTTGTCAATAAGTTGTTTATCCTCTTTTGTTCTCTACTACTGTCAACCTCTTTGCTAGCAAACTGGCATGCTGTGGCTATTGTTCTGTAACACCTTTAATAAAGGTAAGACACAAGCATTGAAAGGAAATCTGGTTCTCATACCCCCTGCGCTGCCTACAGTGTGTGAGCTGGGCCCCCTTAGTGCCCATCTTTGCTGTGCCGCTTCACTGGCAGGGCTGGGTGCTGCGGGTCGAACCTCCCTGGTGCGGCACCTCCTTGGCGCTTCACCGTGCACCTGCAGGGCTTAGGATCGGACTGAGGGAAGCGCGGTCATGAGAAGAGAACCCGCTGGAGGGAAGCATGCTGTTCTCAGGGGCGCCTTTCGCGCACAGGTGCTCCCGCCGCTCCCTCCTCTCCCGCCCGGCTCCCTCAGGGGCCATGGCCGCGCATGGCCTCAGCCCGCCCGCTCGCTGCTGGGAGGCAAGGGCGTGCGGGGTCCAACCACCGCCCTCTTTGAAAGCGATCAAAGAGCCTTTAAAAAGAGCTGCTTTGCCCTATGCTGGTTGAGGAAGCCATAAGTAATGTGCAAGGGTGGGTCTGTGGCTGCATGTTGAAGATGGGATGGTGTAAAACCCACAAATGGTTTGGAAACCTGCTGTCAGTGACAGGAAGTTTTGTGGCCTTTGGGTCTTGGCTGTTCCCTTACACGGACTCAGTGCTGTTTTCTGACACACATCCTGTGGGGTAACACAGCCACTTTGACTCAGTTTCTTGAGCTCCACTGAACTGGTTTAAATCCTTCCGTTTAATATCGAGCCACCACATTCCTGCAAGAATAAAAGTGATTTCTGCAGAAGGGGTGTTCTAGTAATGAGAAACTTCAAGTATCTTTGGGAAACTCTAATGAGCATGGCTGAGATCTGATAAAACTGTGTTGTCATATACAAGAAAGAATGAAAGGTAATGATATGCCCAAAGTAAGTAGAAACTTGTATTACCCCTAAAATGGCACACAATCCCTAAACCTCAACCCCATCCATTACCTACAAGATCTGCTCCTTGTGAAAGCCTCTGAGGAAATACTGTGTGGAGATGCTTCAGTCAGTGTAAGTTAAGTTTATGGTCTATTTTATGCTTGCAATGCTTATTTGACTATCTAATCATAATAGCATCTCAATGTCAAAATTCATCTATGGATGTATTTTAGGAGTTCTTGAGAAGGTAATTACTGTATTCATGGGGAAAAAAATCTAATACTTGAAGAAAATTATGCTAAATTTATATTGTATTCCCACTGGACATGTTCTTAATATAGATTGTGTGGGTTTAACAGAAGAATATGTTTGTATAGCAGTTGATCTAAAAAGACTGTCTTAAAAGAGCTAGGCTTGTGAAGGTGTCTTCCAGTCCTTTTGTTTAAAGAGGATTTGGCAGGAATAATCAATGAGCGATCCCTTTTGGCCAAGTCACAGTGATCTGATCTGCTGGCACTGTTGTAACTTCCAAAATAACTTGCACTACATGTGGAGTTCCTGCAGGACTTCATGAGCTTAGGCTGAAACCTTGAAGGGATAAGATAAAGAGAATTCCAAATCATATTTATCTCATGTATATAGTTCCCAAACTATACCAAGAACTTCAGCTGAACTTGTTGCTGTTATGGAGGAATGAAGAGCACTTACAGATCTGCAGTGGTAGTGCTGCAGTATTCAGGTCATGAGCCTTTATGGATCAGTTAAGTAAAAAGAAGACAGCCTTTGCCTCATTAGTTCTTTATCTTTACCTATTTCAGATATAGTGTTTATGTTTAGATGTTCTTGACATTTTGCTTTGGCAATTCTTGCCGTTTTTTTTTGTTTGGCTTCCAGAGAGTGGCTAAGCAGCTTGGATTATTAATAAACATTCAGCAGAGAAGAACCTGCTTTTGGCGTCTAGCTCAAACTTTAATGCCAGTAACTGAATTGCTCTGTCTTCTCTGAAAGAAAACATCAAATTTTTCTAAGTTTTGTGGCACAGAGATTGTCAAAATAGACTAGATAAAAAGTAGCCCTACAGCTAAACATTTCCAGAGGGCTGGTAATGTCCAGGTAATTTCTTGTGTCGTCAATTTTTCTTTTGTGTTCTTTCTTAGATTGATTTTTCTGAGAGAAGAAAATGATAAAATCCTGACATTCTGTTAAAATGAGATCTCCCAAACATGCTGGATGTACTTGAAATTTCAGAAGTTATACTCATCACAAAAGGATTTGTATTCAGGTTGTAGTCCCTGGATTTTACTTGATGGTTGTTTCACAAGCAGACACAGTTTAAGGATTTCTCGAAATTGCTTTTTGAGATTTATGTGGTCTTTTCTCTAAGGAAATATTTTGAGCTCAGACCTGTGCACCAATAAATGCTTTGGGGAGAGGGCACTCATTGTGACTGTCTGTGCTGAAGCAGGGCTATCCCTGGCTAGGGAAAATGAAAGGAGCTGGGGCCTGGAAGGTCCTTGCAGGGCCTGGAAGCTGGCTGCATGCAGGATGCAGCTGAGGGAAGAGCTGGATCTCAAGGAGTTGGCCTGCGACCCTGCATCTGGAACACTCAAGTGTGTGGTAATTCCTAGAAAGGCTGAGCTCTGCCTTTCATCATTAGCAACAGCCACAAGAGACAAGATCTGCTAGAAAGACTCCTCACACAGGATAAAAGCAGAGCATATTGTTTGTTGTTCTGAGGGTTAGTGAACTGCGAAAAAAAGTTAAACTGGAGTAGCAGTTTTTTGTTGAATATTTCTGTGTGGCTTTGGACTTATTAAAAACACCAGTTTTGTCCTCAGTCAGTAAAGTGGGTAACCAATGAGTTTGACAAGTTCAGACCTTGACTCTGACTTGTCATAAAGTTTTCAATTTACAATTGATTTAAATTTATTTGGAAACTGCTGGATTAACTAAAGGGGTTTGCTAGCCGAGTTGCTCATTTTAAAACTTTCTCCAGGCTCTTCAAGACATGCAATACCTTTTTTTTTCAGCTATCTTGACAAATCTATTCAGTTTTGTTGTGGTTTTGATACTTTATCTGATAGGTGTTTTTTTTTATTATTTGTTTTATTATCCCCATTATAGGCATCAACACAACAACAAAAGAGCAGTTGGCATAGCTCTGTGACTGGGTAGTCTGTGCTTTAGCAGCACTGTTTCCTTGAGCTGCTTAAGAAAATCAGTATTCCAAGAGCCAGTACATCAGAACAGAACAAGAGGTGCCAACACTTTACTCCCTTGCAACAGGACAGGAGGAAACGGCCTCCAGTTACACCAGGGGAGATTCAGATTGGATTGGAGATTCAGGAAAAATTTCTTCACTGAAAGAATAATCAAGTGTTGGAACAGGTTGCCCAGAGAAGTTATGACATCACTGTCCCTGGAAGTGCTCAAAAACCACGTAGGTGTATGTGGACGTGGTGTAGTGGTGGAGCTGGCAGTGCTGGGTTAAGGGCTTGGTGATCTTAAAGGTCTTTTCTAATTCTAATGATTCTCTGATCATCTAGAGCCTCACTGGAGTTCTTAATAAATAATTATCAGTGTTGATCTTCAATGGACTTCTAGCATGAATTACTTAATTTTGAGCTGGGTGAGTGTGCTGGTTTTGCAATAATTGGCCTTTGCTGTGGGTTAAGGGCTTGAGCCCCGGAAGTGATAATGTTCATTCACAGTGAGTGATAATGATCTGTTGCCTAAGTCTGTTCAGTTCTCAGCTCATACACCTGCCACGTGCAATCACAGTGGATTTTAGGATGACAAAGAAGTGAAATTAAAATTAGTACAAGGACTTCACCCGCTCTAATCTTAGAGCTATGAGCATGGTATAAGGACTACTGGCCAAGGTCCATATGTACAGCTTGGGTCAGATCCAGCTTAGTCATATTTACACTGGATTGAGACGTCACTGGAGAGACTTACTGTCTTAGAATTCATACCTACGATTTCATGGACCTGTGAAAATGCCTCACTGACTTCAGTAGACAGTGGTCTGTGCCTTGGATTATTGAACTGCAGTCATCAGAGGTTGCGGTGACCTGGATTATGTGGCAAAGATACTTTGGGCTATTTCAACCTGGTTACAGATCTACCTCCCCACAGAATAAGGGTTAAAACCAGGAATCTGCACTAAGAGGCAGATGTAAGGGACTTACAGTGTAGCCTGTAGGGTCTTTCTAATCTGGCCTCATAACTTTTTCAGAGGTGAGCAGTATTCAATAGTAAAAAGCACCGATTTTGTTTGATATGTGTTTACCTTTGGAGCTAAATTAAAGTTGTTGAAGATAAATGGTGCTGTAACTGTTTGATGTAAAAGATCCTGTAGTAGTGCTCTTCCTTGCTGAAAACATTTTGCTGTCAAATAAGTCTAAGATGGAACAAAAATAATATGGTGGTGTCCTTAATTCTTTTAATAAAAAAAGCATACATAGATATTTAAAATAGACATATGGGTTTTACTTATATAAAAATACATTAAAATTCATTTCCCTTTTAAAGCCTTGGAGATCTTCCTTGTGGGAGATACTGATGGTCCCTTCATATTGGGTGGATTTACCACAAGGAAAGCTGGAGAAAACTTAAAAGTGTCTGGTTTTATTTAAAACCTTGGTGGTCTTTAATGGCTGCCCCACAGTTCCAGCCTGGTACAAACTTAAACAGAGCTCTTTGTTGCTCTTGAATGTGACATAATCCTTTCATCTGGCATGCTGAATGAAGTATGCACATGGCTTTTTTGCTACCCCTGCTGGGCTGCCTTGTTACACCTTCAGAGCAAACCACCCCCAGTAAAAAAGCTTGGGCTCTGTCATCCACCCTAATGCCAATAAACAACAGATAACTATGGCATCTTTTGGCTTTAAAATGCTGCCCTCATTAAACTTGTGTGTTGAGGAAGGAAACAGCTCCCCACATCATTGTTTCTTGCAGATACAGAGTACATTTTTTTGTTGTTTGCATGTTTGCTAATTTGAAGCTCTTTGAAGAATCCTACAGGGAGATCAAAGACAAAAGATTAGAACGTTTTTAATAAAGTGAAGAAGGATCAGGTTAGATCAAAGGGACAAGCTGACAGGAAATAAGTAGGTGCCGTTGTTGGCTGACACTTGCATGCTGTAGGGTGATTTTTGTGTTAATGTGAGGTCAGAAGGAGGATTGCTTTACATCTTATTGTCTCCAGACTTTGCTGACTGGGTGTGTCTTTGTACTTCACTTTAATCTCAAAAATTAAAACCCATAAAGTCACAGTTTGGCTCAGCCACATGATTTTTCTAGTTATTTAACTTTGTTTTTGAAATAAAAATAAAATTTGCAATGCACCAGCAGGGTATGGAGGTAATTAATTGGCCTGCAAGGGGATTCATCTACAGGAATATTCATTATCAGAGGCACTGGGCCTCAGTCACCCCCACTGTCATTCTGCTGACTTTAAGGGAATTAAGTCTTCCCCCCTGTCGCAAGAGGAAATGTATTTTCTTTATATACACACCAAAGCCTTGCATGCTCACAGGTTGTGCTGCTGTAGATAACCCAGTACAATAAAGTAATGTAGCCCCTTCAGTTTATGATGCAGTTTTATTAGTATAGAGCTGCTAATTGGGCAGAATTTATTTATCTGAGAGGTTGAAGTTGCAGCACTAATTGGAACGGGCTCACTGGCCTCCTTGTGAACTTCAGCATCCAGGTTGTGGTGGATGCAGGGATGGCTTTGGCAGCCTGGTATCTGTACATCAGAAGTAAGATGCCTCCCAAAATACCCTTTTCTACTAACACTAAATCACCTTTCTACCTGATGTAGCTAGGAGCTAATTTGAGGACAGTCACAGGAAACCAAGAAGATTTCTTTGCTATATCCATGGGTGATTTTGTAGTTCCACAGAGCTTGTGTCTTCCCGTGTGTCTTCACAAGCGAAGAAAATGAACAAGTGCTCGAGAGCTTTGTGTGTCTCTGTGATCATGAAACCTCCTCTGAAAGGATGTTTCCAGACAAAGCTGCAGGACTGGGGCCACAGAAACAATTTTGCTTTGTTCCACAACGGCTGGAAGCACTGGTTTTCTGCTCCAGTCTACTACTTGTGCAGGTGCTACTCCAGCACTGAGGGTTCTGCTGCCCCAATGCAGAAGGGCTCACCAGTGGTTAGGTACCTTGTTGGGCATGGTGCAAGCAGTAACTGGCTGTTTCCAATCCAGTCATGTTAAATCAAATTATTTTTGCAGCAGGGTTTGGTATGGCCTTAACAGAATGAGTTGTGCTCAGCCCCTTGCTTGGTACTATGATGCAGATAATAATCATACTTGATTAGAGAAATGTGCATTTATTTTATTTTGTTATTTTTATCTTGCAGTTGGTTAAAGTAAACGAGCAATCATTCTACTAAAACAAAGGAAAGTATTCTGTAAAATAAAGTTACCCAAACTTTTTGGGGCAAAGTAAAACCAATGGGAAGAGATATCTGTTTGCAAACTGAAGAAAGCTTGTGAGTCTCAAAGGGATGTGAGAAAGAGCACTGGGTTTGACTAATGTGCACCAGCTGGGAAAAGGGTTCCTTTTCCCTGCCTGTGCTGTGGCTGAGCAGAGCTGTTCTCTCCTGGGGCACGTGGCTTGAAGCCAGAACTTCACATGCTGCACCACTGTTTGCTGCTTGACACACTCCTCACTGAAGAATCCAGTGGGGAGTGATGGAAAGGCACATGTGAGATTGTGGGAAGTGCTGCTGTTCTGCACAGTCAGGATCACTGTGCGGTCTGTGAAGAGTCAGTTTCAGGACACACGGTGACCCTGGGGGTGCAGTGCCATTAGGCCAGCAGTAGAGAATGACACGGGAAGGGAAATCACAGGGTTTGGTTTTGAATATTGGCTCTTTTTTTTCTCTTCCATGGAGCTTACTGGGTTGCCTTGCTCTTAGTTTTTGTGCTTGGTAGACTCTAATTAAAATTGCTTTTAAGTCAGAAATGTGCAGCATTCAGACAGAAAAAAGATTGAAGGCTCCTCAAATAGCCCAAGTGCTTCTGTGTGCCCCTTGTAACAGCCTTGCCCATCTAGCTCTGCACGCAGATCTGACCTCTCACCTTGGCCCCTGGTGAGTCCCGTGCTAGACTTGGCTGTGGTGGGAAATGTGCCCTGATGTGCTTCTTTAAGCTTTTGGATTTAGAAGTGGCAGGTCATTCTTTTTTGAGATTTATCTGTCCGGTTAAAACACTGGAATTTTGCCTAATTTTAGGCGCTGCATGAAGCTCTTCTTTTGCAATAAAATACAGTCATAGGGAAAGGACTGATTGCAAAAAGGAGTAGTGCTTGTATAGCAGAAAGCTGGAGATCTCTGGCATCTCAGTAGTGGATGGAAATATCTAAATCCCACTGAAGTTGTGAGGGATTTGAATGTGTCCATCCGAACATAGGCTTCTGGATTATAGAAGTGTAGGAAAAATAGGCCATCTCCAAATCAGAATAGTCTGGTGTTGTAAATTGATTCAGTTAAATTTGTGCAATCTTTTAATATATACAACGCCATAAACCTACAGGCATTGCAGGAGACTGATAGGATTGGAATGCAGCAGAAATTCAAGATACTCAAAGCAGTCTAACAGTATGAAAGAAAAAAAAAAGAAAAAGAGGGTCTTTCCAAATGGACTTTACAGAATGAAGATTAACAATTTAAGGAGAGGTGCAAAGCAGGGAATAAGGATGTTGATAAAGTGTTATGGTAACAGAAAATCCAGTGATGAAATGCAGAATTCCCTGAGGGAACCATAAATCAGCTTTAGTCTACAAGGTATGTTGGTTCCTAAATCAGCAGGAGTCTGGTACCTAAATAGCTTTGTAGTCCAGTCCCAGATGCTTTACTTTGGACTTTTCACTTCAGGTTTCATGTGGTTTTAAATTTAACAAGGCACTCGTTCCTTTTGAACCAAAGCATGTTAATAGTGTCCTTAATATATTTAAAAAGCAAAGAGTCTTGAAGGGTAACTTGTTATTTTTCAGACTTTAGAAATGCTAAGTGTTTTAATAAAGTAGAAAGCATTAAGAAAAGGTTGAAAAATGACTGGGAGTGTCAAGCTGAGACTGAACAACTTTGGAAGATTTGATTTATCCCATGCTTGAATTTTTCCTGTGTCTTTTTGTGGTTCTTTGGATGTGTGGCTGCAGTGGTAAGGTACACAGGACGAGTGAGTATGATCCAAACACAGACACGGCCGTTTATCGCTGATAAATACATCAGCCAAGGGCGATGTGAGGTTATCCCGAGTGGTTGCAGGTGGGAGGGCTGGAGCCGAGCCGCAGGACAGCAGCCCGTGTCCACTAGGTGGAAATGCTGGGCGCGGAATGGCCTGCCGCGCTCCCCGCTGTTGCAGGGGAATTTCCAACAGCAATTCAATGCGACCTCGGAACCAAGAATCTACCGCCTTTTCAAGGAAAGCAGGGCTCGGTAAACATGGAGCTGGGGGCAGTGCACCACAGCCTTGTATAGATGTGCCTTGTGCAGTGGTACACATCTGTAATGTCTCTGTGCAAGTTTTGGGATGGTTTCTAAAGTTGTTGACCTTTAACTCTACAATAGCTGTGTACAGCACCTGTTATCTCTATTTAAAAAAATCTTCGTCACAGTAAATTGTAGTCTTTGGTCTAAATAATACACAGAAATGAAGGAATAGCTGGATGACAAAGTGCTGTCACCGGTGTCAGTGTGAAGGAAAATTTACTTGAAGTGATTTATGGGGGAAAAATGCTGAGAGACATTTAAAGTTAACCCAGTACATTAATCTGTATGCTGAAGCCTTTGTTTAATAGTAGATCCTGCTGTCTGGGACTTCCACAATGTCAGGTTAGCAATTAACCCAAACTGAAAAGGGAATTTGGGGAAGGAAGAGTGTGATTATTGGATCTAGAATTTTGAGAAAATTATTTAAGAAATAATTTCCTTGGGTCTTCTGACTGTAGAAATCAGCTACATTTCTATTCTTTTCATGAAGGCAGAGTTACCAGAAGCAAAATGTTTCGTAGATCAAACATTGGGTATTTCAAGATTAACTGCATAATTACTCCTTCCTGCAAAGTCTAGGGATGCCTACTGGAAAACTCCTGCTTCAGTCTTGAAGCAGCACGGAGCAGTTTCATCTTGCTTTTCGCTGGCAAGTCTATAAGACAAGCCCGTGTGTAGTAGGACCATAGAGATGGGCACTGCCACAGTTCTGCTGGGAAGGTCTGTCCCCGGAGGGGCTGCAAACTTATGTTGGAGTAGAAAGTAAAAATTCTGGGATGTTTTTAACAGAATTGCAGAAAATTCTGAAAAATGTGTTTGAGAATATCACCCGGAAAAAAATTCTAATTTTGAACTCTGTATAAATCTTTAGAAACGCAAAAGAAAATGCAGCTTTTAGCTGACAACTGTTAAGGTTCAGTGCTGTATTCTGGATCCTCTGGTCCGGGATTCGCTCAGGCATTGACTTGAGAGGGACTGAGGATGAGGGAGACAGAGGATGAGGGAGACATCGGCCACATGTGCTGGGGAAGTGGGGAGGAAACTTCCAGCGCGGCTGTCGGGGAGGTGCGGGCAGCCCAGCCCTGCCGGCACCGGGCAGCCCAGCCGGCACCGGGCAGCCCAGCCGGCACCGGGCAGCCCAGCCCAGCCGGCACCGGGCAGTCCACCCCGGCCGGCACCGGGCAGTCCGGCCGGCACCGGGCAGCCCAG
>VXBQ01001129.1:84275-128006 GCA_013400175.1 Phainopepla nitens | reverse complement strand
CAGCCGGCACCGGGCAGCCCAGCCCGGCCGGCACCGGGCAGCCCAGCCCTGCCGGCACCGGGCAGCCCAGCCTCGTGGCGGTGCCGGTGTTGGTTTGAGCCTGGGCGGCGAGCAGGGCTGCCGCAGAGCGGAGCGCGGCTGCCGGGCCCTGGCCGCAGGCTCTGCCCTGCCACGAGGCGGGCTGAGCCCCGTGGGCAGCCGCGGGATCGTTCCGTCCGGCAGCGCCAAACAGCCTCCGAGGGTACGAGACCTCTCTAAGGCGGACACAGCTCCAGGTGATGAGCAAAAGTGCAAGCCTGAGGTGGGGAGAACCACTGTGCCGTTGCATTTGCGGGGAATTGGCTGTATTTTATTTTTTTCCCCCGCAGTCTGAGCTCAGTCTGGAGTCAAGCTGTGCGATTGCTGCTTTCATCATCTTGCCTTTTCTCTCTCAATCAGGTGTTTATCTCCCTTCGAGTGTCGATATAGTTCAAAGTACACTTAAACCCCAGCATTAACTCTAGACTCAAAACAGACCGCTAATGTCACTGGTATAAATGAAAGCTTACAAGAACAATAGATGTCACTGTTTTAATGCTGGCAATAGAGATTACTCGTCCTTTTGAAGCAAATTTTGTATTTCTGCAGTGCACTTTGTTTTTCCCAATTAGATTTCTTGTCAGGCTGTGCTGTGTAGCTTAATCTAATTTTGCTAAGCCTGTCATCGAATAAAGAAACCAACATCAACAACACTAAAACTTGGTTTTCATGTTCTTGATCCTGCAGTCTCAAAAGAGATGGCACTTTTGGTTAGTATAGAGCACATTAATTTACATGCATTTCTTTGTGTGCATAATGACTTGATTGGGCAGATCAGTGTCCTGGTCAAGAGCTGTACTTCCCAGGATTCACTCACAGTAGGAAATATGTCTGTTAGGGCCTGTTAGGCCTACCACATACCTTGCCCTGTCCAACTCTATTTTGACTCTAAGCAAAATATAGTTCATCTCTCTGTGGGAGATTTTTTCCTTTAAAAAGTCCTGTTATATAAATTTTTTTTCTTTTCTGTACTTACTTAAGTTTTTTACTGCCTGTATTTGATGTAATTATCATTTGCTATTTTAAAGTTATCTCTAATACTTTATGTTTGTGTGACTGAAGAAAAAAAAAAAACAACAATTTTCTTAGCAAGTCAGAATTTTATTTAGGCCCTATTAAACTCCCTCAAAAGTAAAATATTAACATTAGGTGGAATGAGGCACATCACCTAATATGTTAATTATGGAGACAGACAATCATTAACTTTATTAAAAGATCTGGAGACCAATCCAGGATTATAGAAAACAAATCGTATTTTTTGCTTATATTTTGTTATTTTAAAAAGTGTAAATATCTTGTGGATGAGATTTGAGAAATAGGTACAACAATCTCAATTTTCTAAAAGGTATGTACACTCATTGTATACAACTCTGACAAAATGTAGGATTTAACTCTAGGATAAACTTGATGAAGTATTTGAACAGTTCTCTCTAGAAAATGTTAATTGAAACTTTAAGCTTTTCAACTTACAAAAAAAAAAAAGATTGGAGTTTTTATCATTTAAAAAAAAGTCATCATGACAATTCTTATCTGAACCTGTATTTTTAAGACTTTGGATCTATTATTTCTTGCTGGTACCAGAAAAGACATAGATGAATATTCAAAACACAGTAAAGCCCCAAGTTATAGTGCAGGTATTTGTCTGGGGAGACTGGAAACATTGAAGCAAGCAGTGCATATCCTCCAAATGAGCAGGGCATTTCTCTTCATTGAACCCCTGTTATTGGCATTAAATCCTGTGGGATCAACAGGCCACAAAGCCCTCTGGGGAGATGTGCAGGGCACAAAGCTGACTTTGGCCTCTGCCATCGGGAAACTCTGCCTGCCCTGGCCTGTGCCAGTGCTGGTGATGCAGGGGGCACACTGAGGACGTGGTCGTGTCTCTGAGGTGACACTGACCTGCTGTCATACAGCTGCTGGCCCAGGCTGGCCGTGCTCCTGCGTAGGAGTTACGTTCTGTCACACAGCAAGAATGGAGAAGCACAAATTTGGAGGAATGTTGGGATTTTAGGAGGTGTTTCCTCAGCATACTCCATTTTTTGCTTCTCCTAAGTTTTGGCTGTCATTGATTAGAGAGTTTGTGGTCACTGAGGAGCAAAATCTCCAAAACCAGCAACAACCTGTGGCAGGTCTCTCCTGGAGGAAAGGAGCAGTTCCAAACGATGGTGTCTCATCACAAGTAGTTACTTACAAGCTCCACTTTGGGCTTTTTTGTGGCATGATAGGGAACTTGTTTAAACTTCTTGTTTAACACTACAGGTGTTATCTCTGGCTTCCAAAGGAAAACTGGTGCTTTTTACTGGGGAGTCCTGTGTCTTATTTGCCTGTTTTGTAAGGATATAATAATACCAATACTTACACGTTTTGCATCTAAAGGTAAAGCATTGTGTACTGTGCATCTAAAGCACTGTGTACTGTGGAACAAAGGATTTGTTACTTTTTTTCCATCCCTAATTAATTGATAGATAAATCACATATTCTCTTGTACTCCATATTTCCTGTCCTTTTGTAGAATGTTGTCTTTATAGGTACATGTAATGTTTGTTCAGCCTGCAGAAGACAAATGAGAGAGGAGAGAACTGGCCATGAATGACACTGAATGCTTTAGTTGCTCTCTGCAGTTGCATTAATACGAAAGGAGAGATCAACTTGGCAGGTGCTGGTTTGCTTTTAAATAGTAGTAGATGTTTCTTAAAAGGCAACGGGCATGTGATGTTCGATTGGAACTGGACTAAAGCAAACACAGGCTTTCTCCTTTGACAAGCTTACAGTTCATTAGGGTAAATTACCCAGTACTGAGCTCCTGTATGATTAGATGGTTATGGGATCCAACCTAATTAGTTTAAAGCTGGCTTGGATACCTCTGCACAACATGGCTGTTATTTCTGTGCTGCTGTGCAGACTTAGTCTAAATTCTTCATCTGAAGTCCATTAAAGTCAAAGCAGCTTTCTGTTGGTTGAATAAGCTTTGCATCAGGCTGAAAACATGTCAAGAGTACAGTACAGAAAACAGAGAGCCTGTCAGCGTGGTCCAGGCCTGGCATGTTTATGGAGATGCAGTGCTGTGGGGAGGGGGCCAGGAATGCAGGCACAGGGTGGCATGGAACAAGGACAGCAGGCTCAGGGGCCAGACCAGGGAGACAGTGAAGGGGTCTTGTGTGTAATGGAAAAGCACAGCAAGGAGAGGAGGAGAATTTGGAGCATGAGAGAGATGAGAGAAGACTTCTGAGGAGTTTTGCCAGCAACTGGAGAGGCTTGGATTTTGTCTGGAGAAAGCCAGAGAAGCACTCGGTGGAAAAGGGCTCAGGCAGTGCCTCTGGGAGAGGTGGGCAGACCAGGGCAGGGCTGGCAGCTGCTATGCCAAATGGCATGGAGCACACACCAATCTAGTGGTAAATCTTCACGTCTTTTCCAGCTGCATGAAATGATTTGCTGCAGCCAACACTCTCTTTAAAGAAATCCATCCTGACAGCAGTGGGGGAGCAGCAGGTGAGCCTCAGGGGCTGGAACAGACAGTTGCTCCTCAGACTGGTGGAGACATGACAATGCTAAGGAGAGATATGCTTCTGAAAAAAAAATCTGAAAAAGCATTGCAAGCATATTTTAGGGCAGGATGGAATGTTTGCTCAATTAACTCGTCAAAACAGGATTTGTGTTCCTCACAGCACTGCAAAGGGAACTCCCTTTATGAGAATTAAGTTCTTTGCCTGTATCTTTATTACCCAACATATACTGTCTTCAGGAGTTTCAGCATTAGCTGACCACACTCCCTGTTGTGGATTAAAGAAACTGTTTTGTCCTGACCTGACTGGTTAGAGAAGCAATAGGGTCAAAATTAGACAGCTTGCTCAAAACCTGAAGGATTTGCGATCACAGTGAATGTCACAAATACTGTTCTGCTCATGTAAGCAGGACCATAAGATCAGCAGAAATAATGTTTTCATCAAGCCTTGCCCACTGCCACCATGTGTTAGGTTTTTTTTTTAATTCTAGAATGGTCTTCAGAACACCCACTTCACACTCATCTACAAACTGAAGGCTGCAAAACATACCCTGTAACAAACTTCAAGCTGTTAATTTTATATAAAAGATCAAAAGCAGTGAACTGTAAAAGAGATCTGGAGTGAGAGCTTCATTCTTGTCTTAGGTGCTTACATTAACATGAAACTTGTCAAGTGACATTCCCAGATTAACTAGAAAGCAAACTATGCACTACGGTACACAAGAAAACAAAACAATTTTTGTCCTGTCCCTTAACAATATGATCAAATTTAAAAATTTTGCCTAAGCCTGTGCATCAAAGGTGTATAATACCATAAAGAGCATGAATATCCCAACTATAAAATGTTTGCTGCTTCAGGGAAAAAGCATCAATTTTCCCTCTTCCACCACAAGTCCTAAAAAGTTGTATGTAAAAGGGACAAATATATGCCATTTCCTAGCTTATTTTGGACAACAGGAGTACAGCACAGATATGGTGCAAAAACCACAGTCTCCTTAACGTTAAAAGACCACATTTAAATCACACAAGACTAAACTAAGCAGACCAGCCTCCCTCAGGCTCACACCTACTTTCTTGTATTGGGACTTGACATTGCCTCATAACTCTGAATCTTCTATCCTTTTTTATATTTCCTGTTTGAATTAAGGTTATCAGAAATATAGTAATTTTTTCAAGGTTTATACCAGCAGAATATGCAGTAGGGATATGTAATCTCTGCTTTAGCCAGGGTTCCCACTGAGCATTGGATGAATAATTTTGGCCATAGTGTTTCATGGGATGCTGCTTCCCCTGCAAACCACCCCATCAAGGAGGGGGTTGTGGCCTGCAGTTTTCAGGCCAAAGGCACAGACTCACATCTAACTACTTACAGTGCACACAGCCACTCTATCAAGCAACTGGTTTGTCTTGGAGCCCAGCTCTTATTACTATTTGCCATTCTCAAACAATGTGTCACCTGTAGATTTAAAATCCAAAGACTTTGATTTTTTTTCCAGTTTATAGGTAAAGATACAAAAAATCCTGCTGTCCAGAACCAACCCTGTCTGATGCCATTAAAAATACAGCTAATTAATGATGAGTCTCCATTGACCATTGTGTTTGTGGAGGCATTGCTGAAGTGGTTAAAAGGACTGAACTCCAGCTGGGTTGGTTGCAGGGGCTCTAACTGCTGCAGCTGCACCATTGCTGTTTTCTTCTCACTGGTGAGAAGAGCTTCCTGCTTGTTCCCAGCTCTGTTACCAAATTGTTTCTTCTTGGGATAAGAGCTTTGCCTCTAGCCCTCACTCAAACAGTAGGATGAGAGGGAGGATCTGCTCTGTGCGAGGCTGACCCGCCTCTGTGGCCTCTCAAGTGGGCTCAGGCCAAGAGAAGCAGTGTGCTGCATGTGCTGGGCCTGCCCTGGCCCTGTGAGACACAGCCACTGCTGCTTGCTGCTGGGACAGCTTGGCTCGGCTCTTTCACTGCTGATTCCCGAGCACTGGCAAGGGACCACTGTGGTCCTTTGGCTCAGGCTCTTCTCAGGGGTCCTAACTGGCCTGTGAGGAGTTTCCCCCAGCCAGGTGGCTCAGCCTGTGCTGTCAGTCTATACTGGCTCGTTGCTGAAGACATGAACCCCCTCGATGTCCAGGGAAGAGCTGTGGAGTGATGATTGCACAGTGATGTGCAGCTGCTTGATGATCCCCTTTAATGCACAAGAGACTTCTGGAGAATAAACAGCGGCTTCCTCCAGAGAGGTCTGTTCCACAAAATGCACCTCTGGGCTGCATAACTGAGGAGACTTGCTCTGGATGGTTCACTGACTTTTGTAGAGAAGAGCAGCATTGGGTGCAGGGTCAAGGCTGGGAAGCCCCAGAGACCCTGGCCTTTAGAGGCCTGTGGTCTCACCAGACTGAGTTATTGCCCTCCTGCAGCCTATGAGAAACCATTTAATTCCTTTATGCTGTGTTTTGCCCTTGTGTTTCAGCTATAGAGCTGAAAGTAGACACAAAAAATGATGGAATATTGCTAAACCTAAAAATGGATATATTAATTTCTCTGTTAGCCATCTATTGTAGTCTATGCTCTTCAGAGTTGGTGTTTGAACCTCATTCCTGCTGTACTATAATGAACAGGGTGCCTAGGAGAGAGGAGACTGAGCTGGAATGGGTGCCGAGGCCAAAGGCTGAGCTGTAATTTACATACATGCTACAGTCCTCAGATCCGTGGCTGTAACCATTTTTATCTACGGTTATATGTAGTCCTGCCACATCTCTAAAACCCCTTAAGCAGCTGCTGACCAGAGCCAAGGCCAGTTTGCTATTGCAGCCATGTGAAACTGAGAGTCCAAGCGGAAAGCCCCGCCCCACAAGGTGGCAACATTGTTGCTGTAGCGACCGCACTTTGGGAAAGAAACATAAACCTTTTTGGTGTCATTTTTGTCTGCAAAGCCCAGATAGTGCAGCATGTTCGAAGACTGGCTTGGGATGTGCAGACCCCCTTGCTTGTCTTGGTTCTTTGGTGGTGGGGTTTTTTTCCAACAATGCAGCTTTTGACTTTACATTGAGGAAAATGTGGGCTGCATTTGCTAAGAGCAATTGAATAAAATGTAGCATGAAGAATGATAATAACTGATAAGCAGACAAACATTGTTGGTCCTTCTCTCTACTAAACGTGTCACATGAAAACAGAAATGTAACCTGGAATAGGCTTCATTCATTCAAAAGTGAGTGAAGTCCTTAAAAGCCATTGGCTAAAAGATGGGAAATGTGTAAGCCTAATACACCTGTTCTTTAATCTACAAAAATACCATTCTAATAATACTGCCTTGAAGACATAAAGCAACCTCTTATTATTGTCTTTGGTTTGGGTTCTCTTCCAATTTTTAGATACAAGTTCACTAGGGGAATCAGTAGCTCATAACTGTGAACACTTCACAGTTCCTCTATATGTTGCTCAGGAAATAAAGTATTTCTTTGTTTTGGTAGAACTGTTTGTACTAACATTGAGTTTGAAGATTTTTTTTCACTTGCTTTAATATATTCTAGTTTTTTTTATGGTTTGCATTCCTTCTGATGCTGCCCTGACTACCTTTATAAACATCTGAACAGTTACTCTGTTTTCAGATACAAAGAACAATAGCACCTCAAGCGCAGTGAAAATACCAAATATTGATCTGTCCCTTGAATGCCAGAAAAGCTCAGCAGGAGGCATACAAAATATTTCTGAAAAATGATAGCTTATCACCTGCAGACCTGGAGGTTGCTGTCTATTATTACAAAGACTTGCTGGGGGGCTCTAGTGACCTCGAGCCTTCAGCTATTTGTGTCTCTTTCAAGGCAAAGAGAAAAAATCTCAACCCTCTCTACAATGTTCGCATTCACCTCATTTCCTGTGTCTTTCACCCAAGTTATGGAGCTGCCCTGAAACACATCAACCACAGTGATGCAGCAACATCAAAATTTCACAACAGTGGTGGGACCTGATTGCATGGGCTGCTTTCAGAGCAAAGATTTCGCTGCCTTGTTTATACCCTTGCAATATCCCTATCACTTAATCAAGTGGGGTGGTTTTTGGAGATGTGACTCTTGCTATATACATGTTTAAAATCAAGCTGCACCTTAATGCTAATTGCACTGTGTGCTCTGATGTGGTAATTATTTCCCTGTTAAAAACCTGCTTGTGTTAACCTGGGGATACCAGAAATGTTAATGCTGATTTTTCAGTCAAATTTGGCCTTGTGGGAGCAATGAGGGTTTCTGTTTGGGTTTCAGTGAGGGTTTCTGGCCTGTTGGGTGGCAGTGGCCAAACACTGCTGAGGGACACTCACCAGCCACCACAGGTTGCTCAGGGAGCTGGAAGAGCCACTGTAATCTCCAGAGTCATCCATTTTGGAGAAACAGAGACTACTTCTAGTTCAGCTTTCACTTTTTCTTTTGCACAGAAAGACACACTGCTGTGTGGTCCCAGCAGCCTGTTTCCCCAGTTCTTGGTGTTCCCTTGGTGTTTCCCAGAGGGACAGTAGGTTCTGGGCTAATGAGTCAACAACAGCTGGTGAACAACTAAGGTGAATTTGAACCCTGAGCTTGTGGTGGAAAGTGGAAGAAAAAGTGATCTGTGAACAGTGAGCCTGCTGTAGGATGAAGTGTGCTTGAGAACCCCTGCTCCACACAGCCCCTTGGGACCGTGCTGCAGGACTCCAGCCTGAGGTGCAGTGTCCCTGTGTGCTGTGGGAATGGGTGGTACAGCATGGAGGGGGCAGTGCCACCCTTTGGTGTCACACAGCTTTTCTGCCTGCCTTTATTTTTCTTTTGTCTCTTTCTTTTTGTGGTCATGAGGTAGTAGTGAGTGATAGCATCCCCCTTTTAGTGTCATAACTCTGGGTGATAACTGTTACAACAATTCCACAGGCATTAAATTCAGCTGGAAGAGCCAGCCTGAAGGTTTATATGGATACATGGTGATGTGCAGTCGGTGTGTGTGCATGGTTGAGGGATGCAGTAGGAGCTGTTACCTTCAGTTTACAGCTGTAAATTAAAGTGTGCCTGTCCCTGGTTCCATTTATGGGAAAGGTGCTGACATTCTTAGGTCTTCTGTATTTTCTGGAGAGAAAATGAGTAGAAGGCAGCATTTAGGATGGGGTAGGTTGAGCTCTCAGCTTAGTAGAGAAGCCTGCCTGGTGAGCAGAGGAAGAAACCAGAGCTGAGCACAGTTGAATTGGGTTTCCTTATGTGCTTGTGAAGCTTAAAAATATCAACACAGAAGGTAGGTTAGAGTGAGTAAAATTATTAATCTCCATGTATGGCATAAATCCACACAAAATTACTACTTTTTTTTTAAAAAAACTTCACAGTTAAAAATATCATATTGATGTCTGTTATGTGGTAAATCTCCTGCAATCCAGTTGGTTTTTTATGCTTCACTGCCAGGCAAGCTCTAATCGCTTTCACAGTCAAGGTGATACCTTTGTTCTCTTGCCTTAAGCACAAAATCAGGTACCTTGTGGTCCTTTCAAAATGTCACATCAGTTACTGTCACAATGTGGGCTTCTTCATGTCCTTTTGGTTTAGCTTACCCAGTCACTTCAGTACACTCATTGTGTATACCTGTAGTGCTCTCAGGACTTTGCTAACATTTCATTCAAATTGGTAGTCTGAATTAGCCACCCATGTCAAGCATAGGGTCATATGCACCTCTACTGCAACCTACAAATAATGGATGGAACACTAGAGCTGAGTTTATCCCAGTATGGTCAGAGTCTGCCACTGAGAAAAGTTATTTTGAAAACTGTAGAAATAAAACCCAAACCAATCAATGGTGAGAGCTTCAAGTCCCTTTCTCTCTTTCTCTCTCTTTTTATGACACAAAACCTATATATTCTCCTATGGTTACTAACCTGAGATAATTTAATTTAAATCTTTAAATCTTATAACCTATTTTCCTCTCCTGTATAGAAATGGTCGGTCCTTGCAGAAATTGCTGGGGGAATTAGGATTTAGTTTTTTTCCTTCTATTTTTCAACAGAGGGAGCTCTAAAGAAGCTTATCTTTCCATTGAAAGAGTAAACAGACTTCATCTTCAAAAATTCCTGAGGAAACAGCAACTCCAACGTGCATGCCTTTCATGATCATGTTTCTAAGTGAACTAAGGCCAGCCTTGAATTCTCTAACAAGAGAGAGTTTTCATTGATTGCTGTATTGAGGCTGGTTTGTAGCTTTTTCTTGCTTGATGAGAGTCACTCTGGAAAACTCATCTTGCAGACCTTCTTCCCTGGGGACAGCCAGGGGCTCTGCTCCTGCTGCCCGGGGGCCAGGTGGTCCTTGTGTAAGAGATTTACAGAGAGCAGGGACAGCAGGGTGGGTGTTTTCCTGGGGGTGAACGCTGCACTCACAGCCCTGATGGAAAGTGAATTCACGGAGACTGGTTAGAAATCACACCCTGAGAAGCTGGCAGGGCCTGGGGGACCTGTCCCAGTGACCTTGGTGATGGTGGTGCTCAGGTGTTCTGTGTGCAAGAGCAGACCCATGGGGTGCTTATGGAGCCAGCTAGAATGTGGGGTCACTGCCACTGGGGCTTTGAGTGCCTCATGCCCCCATGTGCTCCCCTGAGTACAAAATGCACACCAAAGGGCCTTCAGACTTTAAAGATAAAAATCTATTAGGAGCCAGGCTAGTCCTGAGTAAGTGTGTGTGTGTAGAGACTGGGGCTGGTTTTATCAAAGCCATCTGTTGACAATATATACTTAATGTCTGGCAGGGACCTATGGAGTTTTTAAACTGTATTTGTATATACAGTACCTGGAAACACAAGGCCAAGCTCTTCCAAAAATCATTTTGATTTACACTCCTGGGAGGAGAAAGGCATACCATTGTAAAAACCAGGGTTTTTACTGGTACAATGCAAATGTACATTTGGGTATGTTATTAATGCTTTTACAAAGCGTTCTTTTTACCAAACATAGGAAAATAGATCTAAGAAAAATGGCAAATGCCACCCAACCTTGCTACAGCTTCAACTTTTAGCAGCAGCAAGGTGTAGTTTATGGACTTGGTATACCTTTGTTCTCATAAGATCATCTTTGTTCTTGTCCTTGAACCAAAGCTTTTTATTAACAATCACATATTCATTGTCTTTCAGAGACCGTTTTACTAAAATGAAATTACTCTTTTTCTAAAAAATGAAAACCTAAAAAACCTAAAAAGCTCCTTCCCCAGCTGGCAAATACTCTTAAAGTGTAACAAGGTGCAGCTATCTGTGCATTCTGTTGACATACTAGAAATTATGTTCATACTAGAAATCTTTCTCAGTAGTAAAATGGCAAAGACTAAATACTAAATTTTTGTTCTTGTAAGTCCTCACCTCTGGGTTAGTGTGATGCTTATTTTCTGGTTTTCTTTAGTCAGCCAGCTCCTGACATGGCTAACATTGATGGTAGATGTTTGTCAGCTGGGAGGTGACTGTACATCAATAGAAAGGATTTCAGATGAGATCAATTTAGCTTTCTGGTTTTGCTCTGTACAGTTCTGTAGCATTTTAAAATACAGTCTCTTTGTATATTGAATCATGATTAAGGAATGCAAACTCCTAGAGTATTCCACTGAATTGGAGTTCTCCCCCCCACCAACGGTGACTGTAGAAGGCTTTTATTGTTCTCTGCAAGTCAGGCCCTATGCAAGCAAAGGTCAGGCTGCAGACATAACTGTATGAACAAAACCACTTGCTAGTAGAGGTGTCTTTGCTTGTAAACTGATACAAGGTAGGTTGGTTTAAAAGCAGACAAACAGTATTTTTTACTCAGGGTAGACTGCATGTATTCTTGGATGTTTTTTTCACCATACATGCAAAGTGCAGGAATGAGGCTTGTTTTGGAAGGAGGCATTTCACGAGTGCCTGCCTGGAAGTTTCAGTGTGCTCTTGTGCCGCAGCAGCTCTGGAGCTGTGCTGAACCTGACACCTCACCGGGGGAAGCAGCAGGAAGGCTCTCTGTGATCCTTATCTGGCTGCCTGTAATTATGAAAGCTTAGTGTGAGAGAAAACTTGTACCACCACTGCTGGAACTCTGTGCAAATTGTCACGAGTAATTCAATACATTTTGTCCTTAAAATCTTGGTGGGCTCTGTAGTTCTCATGCACAATCAAACCCCCCCACACTGTTACTGAAAGAGAGGCTCCAGTTAAACAACAGAAAATGTGCATTGTGAGTGGGGCAATGTCTGCAACCAACATGGACAGTTCAGAAAAGAGCAAATCCTGGCCCAGGGAGCCTTGTCCAGGCAGCAGGAGGAAATGCCAATGAGAGAATGGGTTCAGGGCAGAAGGGGCACAGTCTCTCATGCCACTCTCACCCTCTGCACTACTCTGACTGCAACATGTACCGATGGGGGGGACTTAAAAGATTCCCCCAGTTTATCCTGAGAAAAGGCTGATCCAGGAGAGGTTTTTTGACTGCCAGCTAATAAGTTGTTGACTGTGACACATGACATCCACTCCACATTTTCAATTCACTCTTTTAGTCTTTATTGTGCTCAGCTGAGTTTCAGTTTAATAATACAGATCTGTTAAGGAAAGAACAGCAGTATAAAACCTTTAAAGTGGGAATAATTTGAAATAGATCTAGAGATGCCAGTCTGACTATGAAAACTGGTCACTGTTGTGGAGCAGTATACTCCTTATACAGTCATTTGTACAATTTATAGTAACTGTGCAGTTCTCATAGCCACAAGACTTTTCAGCACTCTTTCAGACAATATTTTTGAAAACATATAATAATAAATCCCAGTTGGCAAGAAATCTCTTCTTTTAAAACTATTTCTTTTCAAGACCACAACAATGTAGAGCTTTACAAGTATGTCAGGTTTGAACAAAATCTCCGTTCCTTGAACAAAAATACTCCTTCAATACTAGAAAATAGGAGTAGGCAGAAATGTCTTCCAGGTAGTGTGTTTCAAATTTCAGTTTGCTGTGAAGGGCAAATGGAGATACGGTGCTGGTGCCTGTGCCCTGGTTCTGGTTTGCATCACCTGAGAGCTGCCTTGCTCTCTCACAGCTGTGCTCAGCCAGTGCCAGCCTGGAGCAGACACCTCCCTCTGCCAAGCTAGTCTGACCCAAGAATAAACCCTGGCTTGTTCTCCACATTGCTTTTCTTCTAGAAGATGTTTGAGAGTATGGTTATGCTATTTGTAAAAGTCAAGCATGTAACCACCAGCTTTCTCAGCTGCTGCCATTCAACTGAGCTTTGCATTCATGAACTAGTGTTCATGAAAAAATGTAGGTTTTTAGGGTTGGGGTTTTTTTGTTGTTTGTTTGCTTGGTTTTTTAAGTGATGCTGATATTAAGACTATATCTTTCCTATTTAAATATTAATGCTACCTTTATTTTTTTTTAACTGTTAGTAGCTAATGCTGTTTATATTTGCCCAAGATGCCCATGAATGTCAGTGGACCAAATTCTTTCACATTTGTTGCACCAGTCACATTGCTTTCAAAAAATCAGCCAGCTGGTATGCAATACAAATGCAAAAGCTATCCTGCTTAAAAATTTGAGAGACAGAGTGCATTTGAGGAGCACAGTTGAAGTGATGATAGGGACAGGAGAGAAGGATGAGGGGGCTATGGGACTCTGGGCTTCAGGAGCTGCATTTCAGGTGTTGACTGTGGCAGAGTCAGCAACCTCTTCCCCATCCCCTGGCTGGGATCAAGGCCAGCTCTGGTATGGGGCAGCTGTGTAACTGTGGATCAGGCTGGTATGAAAAGAAGCTGTGAGAAGGCTTCTTTGGGCTTCTCTCCCTCTAGGAGTCCCACTTAAGCTCAGTTCCTTGCCTAAATTATGTTTGTGTGTGCCTGTACCTGGCTGTGTGCCTGGCTGAGCCTGGCCCTGACCTTGGCTTGGCTTCCTGGCCTGAGCTTGCCCTGCTTCATCACTGCAGACTTGTGACTTGTCTGGTGAGTGCAGGGACTGTGGCTGACCCCAGGTAACACCACTGGACCTGCTCTGCCTGGTCAGAGGCTGTGGGACTGTGTTGCTTGTTTGGGAGGTCCCTGCCTGCCTTGCTTTGCCTGTGGCACCCGCCTTGCCTCACTGGCCAGAGGTCTTGCTGTTCCCAGGTATGTGTTGAGGTTTTTTTCCCCCAGTTCAGTGAGAAAAAAATTGCTGTCCAGCTGGTCTGAGTGTCTGTGAGAATGGATGTGTTTGCTTGGGAGGATGGAATTGTGGAAACATGTGAGTGGAATTATTCTGATGTGGTATTGATTTGGTCATTAAAGAAATTATTCGTACTGATTGTGTTCACAAATGGTGCTTTTTTTCAGAAGTGTAAGTTGAGCATGCTTTGGTGATGTTAAAAAATAAAAAGAAGGCATGTAATTTTTGGTTTACACTGTAAATTCTACAGACAAGAGGTTTGATCTGTCTTATGATCTAAGAGAAGAAAACTGTATCAGATATTACCATTTTTGTTGGTCTAGTGGGTTGAAAATTCAAAGCTGAAAAGGGACATGGTAAATATTTTCCAGCTGAGACATTTTACACCTCTTAGGTTGCTTTCTATGATGCCCAGAGTAAGTCATCCTCAGCTGTGCAAGTCAATGAGCTGATGTTGCCTGTGCCCGTGGGGGGCCCTAACCAGGTTAGTGTGTGCAAAGTATCCAAGAAGATACTTTTTAAAAAAGAATAAGAAAATATTAAGATGGCAATGAGAATTTTGTGTAAGTCTAAAGAGAATTTGTTAAATCTTGGGCAATAACATCATGCTTACTGTCCCCTCAAATAAAGCTCATGACTGGATAGCAGGTAACTAATTCTTTCAAAAAATGGAATTCTGCAGCAGAAGGGTACTTTGATGGCAAAAACCCCCACACTTTGAGACAAAGCTCTTTCACTGGCTTGCTGCTCGTGGTAGCTTTGTTGGCAGAGTAGGGTAGAGGAAGAACAAATTCCCTGCTGCGTGCCAGGCTGAAGCCTGGCAGAGCTGCTCTGTGCTGCCCTGCCTGGAGGGCTGCCCAGGGAGACAGGGGCAGAGTTCTCCTCCTCCACAGTCCCGGGTGCAGGGTCCCAGCTCCCACCTCATTTCCCAGTTGGGCCTCTCTTGAAGCAAATTCTGCTGCTCCTGCTCTGTGCTTGGCATTCCCCTTCCCGGCTGGCCCAGAGCCGCTCTCGCCCACCTGCCCTCCCCTGCTGGAGACCCTCTCTCCAAGACTGCTCCAGTGCTCTCTGACTCCTCTTCTCTCTCCTTGCAGCTCTGAGGGTTTGGGTCTGGGACTAAACTAGTGGAGGACTTTGGGAACCTCTCAGGTGCTGCTGTGCCACAGCACTGGTTGTGGCCATGAGGCGAGCCTGGCTGCAGCCTTGCCCTGCGGTGGCTGGGCCTTTCCTGAGGAAACCCTCTTCTTCTGCCAGCACAAAGGGACAGCTACAAGAGCTAAGGAAATAGCTACTGTATGCATAACAATGAAAAATAATGGATCTACTGTATTGGTGGTTGCTCTTAATTTTCAGCTCTGATAGGTCGTTATTAAAGGACCAGACATGTTTAAGAAATGGTGCGTGTAAACATTACTTCATCTCTTTGCTATGAGTAGTTGGTGGAGCTCTGCTCCCTCTTCTTTTTATTTTTTCTTCTTCCTTAAGAAAAGAAGAATGTTTTCTCTTTGTGAATAGGTGTAAAGTACTAGCTTGTGCCAAGATGCCTGGTATTTGGCCTCCTTGCATACTTGCAGGACATGGGCTGCATGTAAAGCAGGAGGAGTGTAGAGGGTTGGGACAATGGATATTGGGGAGTAATTGAAAGATTAAAAAGAAATCTCAGACATTGCAGGGAGACAAAAATTATAATGAAAGTAAAAGGAAGAAATAAGGGCAAAACTTTGGAGGGCAAAAGAAGCATTCCTTTTTTTTGAGGGACAAACAAATTCATGCAGCTTTTCTTTGTTTCTTGGCATTTACGTACTTTTAGTGTAAGAGGAGCATTGCAGTACAGTTTTTTTGGCAAGAACCTAGGTTAAAATAAAAATCTACAGTGCTACTATACCCTTGATCAATTCTGTGCAGGCAGTGATGGAGAGATAAAGGTAATGACACTAAAAATATTTTCTATTCTTCTCTACGAATCTCCTCTCTTCTGTACGAATTATTATTTGAAGCCCAGAGAAGAATGTTCTAAACAGCTCAGACTTGAGGCCAGTTTGAAACTTCACATTGAGCAACAATAAAGTGAACAAAATCTCCTCTTTCTTGCAGCTTAGTTCATTAAATAGAGGTTCCCTGTCGCGCCGTGACCTGCTGGTTTCTGAGCAGGCTGCACAGGTGCTGCACAGCAGCTCGGCAGGATAGCTGGGGATCACGCACTCCACCCTCCTCCTTTGTCAACCTCTGACACTACAGATGTACTTTGAAATAAATTTAAGTGATTTACCATGTCCTAAATAGAAAAACCTTTTCAGGATTCCTGAATTCTGTAATAATTTCTTAATAGAATTTTCCCCCCACAAATTAGCATTAGTGAAACTTTGTAGAAGAAGAAATCATCTTCAGAAGAATATAACTTTAGAAACACAAATTATTGTTTCTTTTGTTTATTATTTTGAGGAAGACCTCAATCTAAAAGATCTCTGTTACTGAACATCCCTTTACTTCTTAGAAGGAATGCATTAAAATGTCATATCAGGTTCTGTCACCACTCAATAGACTTCACAGCTATTTAAAATAAAAATTAGTACTAATACAAACAGATAAATATTCTCCCAAGTATATCTGAACAAGACTTAATGTTTACATTTTATTTTGCATAAAAATTCTTGAACTTCTACAACTGCAGGAGTTTTTTCCAGAGTAACTGTATACCTACCTTGGAAACAAAAAGAAATAATTATTTAAACTACTGTAATGTAATACAGTGCTGTACCACTGCCACTATTGCATTAGGTTTTTTCCTGTAACACAGAAATCCCAAATTTTCACCCAAAACATTTGTAAGAACCTGGAAAATAATTTCCTACTGAAAACAACCATCAAGATTTTATTTACAAAATAGAAACTCAAAGGTTAATGTAGCTACATTAATAAGTACAATAAAAACATTTTTAAAAGAAAATCCTGCCTTGTATGTAGGCTTAGAGAGGACTCTGGGAAGACCTTATTGTGACCTTGCAATACTTGAAGGGGACTTAAAAGAAAGATGGGAACAGACATATAAGAGGATCTGTTGTGAGTAGACTAGGAATTAATTGTTTTAAACTAAAATAGGGTCACTTCAGCCTAGATATAAGGCAGAAATGTTTCTTGAGGAAGGGGATGAAACAGCAGAACATGTTGCCTGGGGAGGGGGTGGATGCCCCATCCCTGGAACCATTCAAGGTCAAGCTGGACAGCGCTCTGAGATGCCTGAACTTGTTGAAGATGTTCCTGCTCGTTGAAGGAGGTGTGGACTTGATGACCTTTAAAGATCCCTTCCAAACCATTCTGTGATTCTAAGAATAATTTCTGGAAGTTGAGATGAGTTTCCCAAAAAATCTCCACCCTTATTTTGTTTTGCATGTATGAACATTTGGTTGACTAAGGAATCAAGCTTTTGGGGATTGAAAATGAGGATGGGCTGGTGTCCAGGTGTGTCTTAGGTTACAAATGCAAGATGAAGCTGGGGGGGTGTATTCTATTGCCATCTGTTGAAACTGGGTGGGACAGTTTTCTTTATCTCTTCCACGACCCATCCTCCTTCTGGGGGAGAGAAATCTTCTGTTAATGGGGCACTGAGTCTCACTGCATGGCTGATAAAACTCCTTCATCCCACTGGGAGATGCTCCACCCAGGGGAGGAGCCCAGCATTCCTACATGGATATAATCTGAGACCTGGAACTCCACAGGCAGCTTTCCTTCCACTGCATTCCCAGAGGAGGACCAGACCCTTCTACATCGCCACTGGACCTTCAGAGGAAAACTCCACCCTTCTACAGGATCTCTGCTTCCCCTTCTGCAGGATCACTGCTTCAACGGAACCACATCTGTCCATCCAGCAGGACTGCAGCCACCATTCAAACTGCACTGCTACCAGCACCCTGACTGACAGGGTGGCAGGCTATATTTTAACTCTGTCAGTATTTTTTTGTACTACAGCATCTTATTCTAATTTTCCTATTAAATTGTAGTTTGTTGGTTGTTGTTTTATTTTATTTTATACACATTAGTAAAGAACTGTTATTCCTATCCTCATGTCTTTGCCTGAGAGCCCTTTAATTTAAAAATTATAATAACTCGGAGGGAGATGGTTTACATTTTCCATTCCAAGGGAGGCTCCTGCCTTCCTTAGCAGACACCTGTGTTTCAAACCAAGACAAGGTGTCACTGAGATTTTTGATTTCTTTTTAAAAATCAGTCACTAATGGGATGCAGACCAGAACACACATTCATGCTCATGAAGATTTATGAGGCTGTTGCTGCTGCTGTCCTCTCATTTCATTAATCCTGCTGGGGGCCTGTCACATGCTCTGAGTCAGGTGAGGCAGGGGCTGAGCGTCTGAGCAACATCCACCCTCCCAAAGGCAGGAAGGTGGATGAGGAGGGGAACAAGGCATTTTTAGGAAGTGTTTCATTAGCATGGTCCAGTTCAGAGCAGTTGCCTGAGCCTCACATGCACTGACACACTGCCTGCCCTGCCTGTGCAGGGAAGCGCCACCAGATCGGCATCTGTTGGTGGGAATGTCCTAGAAATACTTTTTTCAGAGGTCTGCTGCTCTGACAGAGATCTATCATTTTTCAGAAGATGACTCAGAAAAGCCCAGCGTGGTTATGGAGGGCTGACACGGCGTCAGGAAGCGGAGTCACGGCTCGCTGCCTGGATGGAATTCTTTGAAGATATTGCTGCTCAGGAGATGTGAGGGACAAACTATAAAGACACAACCTGATGCTTGCCAAAGTGTGTCTGAAATTGGTGTTGTGCTTGATCTATGTGTCAAGCCTCTGCCCTTTGTAAATGCCTCTTTTAAGGCTATATGTGTAACCCTGCATTTACAGAGTACAGCCACAGCCAGTTTGTGAACATCACTGATGAAATCTCACAACAATTAATTAAATGGTGTGCAAGAGCAAAGTTTTTTCAGATTATTAGTGACAAATACTGCCAGCAAATTGGGCCTGATAGCAGAGTATGAAGTTGCAACAGTAAATAGTTATTTGAAAACTTCACACAGTAGAAATAATTTAAATTCCTTTTCATATTTATAGCAACAATAAAGGAATTCAAGGACAAGAATGAGAGATAAAAATACTGTTTGGAAGAATGTATGTCTGAGTAAATAGATCAGCTTCAGGTTCTTTTCAGGAAGAACTGGAACTGGAGAAGCTGAAACTTTCCTCCTCTGTGGAGTCTGTCAGCAACTGCTGCATGGGGCTTCATATTCCACAAATGCAGAGGGGGTCAGGCCCCAGGGGCAGCACCAGCCACGTGTACTGTCCTTGTTGGAGTCATACAGACCTGAGTGATTCTACCTGGGAGCTTGAGCTGATTCTTTTTCATATCAAGTTCCACCCTTACTGTCATTGAATGCTGAAGGACAACCCGTTGAGTCCAGCAGGAGGAGGCAATATCCTGCCTCTGCTTCCCAGAAGACTTGGTTCTAACTTCTCAGCTGCACACATCTAGAGAATCTGGACCAAGTTTCAGTGCCTGGTGGAGAGAGGTCCTTTGCTGTTTACCAGGTAATGAGGAAATGTGACCCTTTGCACGAATTCTGGCACCTTTGTGAATATGGTATTTACTGTTAAGATTGTGCAGTTTTAGTCAGATGGCAAATTTGGGGAACAGCAGCGTGCAGAACAGCCTGTGGCCTCAGGATGTCATTGTGTCTGTGATGGAATCAGCCATGGGGAGGGCGTGCCTCGAGAGCTCTAGAGGTAGCAATGGAGACTGCTGGACAAACCAAAATGTGTGCTTTCCCCACAAAAAATGTGGAAACTTTGAGGATATGATAGTGAGAGAGGGGAAAGAGTTAAATTAATGAAACTGCCTCATCATCATATGTCAGAAGAAAGAAAAAAATGGAGGAGAAAATGAGGATAGGGATCTAAATTTCAGGTTTCCACCTGCCAATTCCATTTACACAGATTAGATATCTCCTTTACAGCTGTGGGTTTGATAAGGTCTAACACAGGTGTTATGTTAAGGTCTTTTTTAGACTTCCACGGCATTAATAAGGTTTTTCCTAAGGAAATCATGCCGGAGACAGGATTTTTGACATTATTTTATCAATCCCCTTATAACTTCTGAATTTTGGGCCAACTTCTAACCAAATTTGGTTGTTCTTAAAAATGATGTGAAAATAGCTGTGGAGAAAGAGGAAAGAACTTTTAACTTTTTTTGAGGGAAAAACTGTATTCATTAGAGAATCCTCTGAGGACTTCAACCTTGGGACATAAAATCTATGAGAAATAGTATCTTATTTTGCTGCTCAAACAATTATTTTTCTTAACATCTTAACAAGATCTTTAAAAAGTTACATTTAAAGAGAGCTCTCTCTCTCATTTTGAGGCTATTAATCCCTTGTGCTACAAATGTTTATGTGCAAGACTAGTCTTGGCAGATCATTAGGCTTTAAAGCTATTCCCCATTAAGCCTGTGTATAAATACTTGCAATATCAGGTCTTTGCTGAAACTAAATAAATGCTAGAAAGAGCTTTTTACGGTGGCTGGAATGAAATGTCTTCAGTGACAGTGCATCATACCCTCCAAGTTTTGGGATTTTTAATGAAAGGAAGAACAGTAACGTTCAGCTTGCTCACCGTACAGAGATCTGAAGGGACATCCTTTGTAAGGAGACTTACTGACCCTCTGCTCCAACATAGTATAGTTGGGAAAAAAAAAATACCTCTGGATAAATTAGATAAAGAAATTTGATTTTATGAATTATGCTGGTAGAAAAATGCCTGCAAAGTGCAATTCTGTTTACATAGTTTAAAAAAATTGATAAATGTTCTATGGCTATTTACACAAGGGAATGGATGCTGAATCGAATGTTTAAAAAAAACCCAAAACCAACACAGCTCCTCTTGATTATTTAGAAAATACGAAAAAATACCACACTGATGTCAGACTGGCACTGTTTTTCAAGATTTAAAATTAGCATTGAACAGTCTGTTCTGGGAGCCCATGGTTTTGGTACATTTTTCTTCCACTGCAGTCAGCCTGGATTGACTCGTGCTGTTTTCTGTGCTTCCAGTACTGTGGCTGCTCAGTCAGGAATGCAAAACTACAACGAACAACAGGGAGGAGGAATTATTAGGATTGTGTACAAATTTCGATTTGCACGAGGGAGCAGAGATGTTGACAGTTATACTTTGAGAAGCAAGCTACTGCAGCTGGATAAACAAGTACTGGATATCTCAAGGCCTCGCTTTCTCCCACTCCCATGGCAGAGAATGAACCAAATGCAAGTCCAAGCTAATCTGAAAAATAATAGAACAGCTTTCAACAAAACCTATTTATCTATGAGGTCAAAAAGCCTCAGCCTAGTTACACTCCTAGACAGGCTCTAGTTGACAACATGGTCATACTATCTCAGGGGCTAGGAGCTGTAGTGTTACAGACCACCCAGAATTATTGCTCCCACAAGGCAATGATAATGGTGCTATGATTTCACTGCCTACAGACCTGATCTAACATTTAATAGCTTGGGTAGCCATGGGAAACCTGCTGCATTTTTCTGTTTTATGGATCACTTTTCCTGGGTACTTTTTAGGCATTGATAAAACTGTGTTTGTAGATTGGAAAAGTAAAGAAGGGTCGTAAGAAAAGAAATTATAAACAAATTGGTATTGGCGTGCAGAGCTTCAGCAAAGGTAGCTGTGATTAATGGACAGGTTTTATCTTCTTGGACTTAGGTGTGTTTGACACAACAGAATTCTGTCAAACTCCTTATAGAAGTAGAATACCTGATGGTTTTTATGGTTAAAATGTAACAGTGTATTATCTGGAATGAAAATGTGAATGAATCCCAAATGCAAAGGGCTCTCAGTTTTCTAAATCTGTAGACAAACCTTCTGGGGCCTTTGAGTGCATCGGCAATGTAAGTATGAGTGCAGGATACAGGAAATAAGCACTTGTGAAAGCTGTTCTGACCTTGTCTTGAGAGAAGTTTGTAGAAATAAATTCCCATAAATCTATTCCAATTGCTGAATGATCTTCAAGCTGATGGACCATTCCCTATGTAGGTCTGTTTGAAAGAAAATAGCAAAACCAAAACAAACCCAAACACAAACCCCAAACAAACTTGAGAATGTTTTTGTAGAGGTTGGGTTTCTATTCTTGCTTCCTCTGAAGTCAAAAGAAATTCTGCCATAGGTTTGAATGGGAGCAGATTTGGCTTAAGAAAGGAGCAGTTTTCATGGGAAAATATTTGTACACATGGAGATCTGTTTGTATAAGTGCTGATTTACATATTCAAGTGCCTGTTTGCATAAAGAAGTTTATTTGGGCCCAGCTGTTCATAAATACTGCAAGGTGCATGTTAGACTCCTTTTCTCTATTACTGTTTGAAAAAGTCTGTTACCTTCCAGCTGGAGCTGCAAAGTAACATGATCTCTTTTGTCTTTTTCTTCTTGCCCTCCCAGCTGTCTCACATCCCAAATCCAATAAGATAGCTATGAATTATGGGAACTATCTTGTTGATTTCCAGGTAAATCTTTCATACTTACAAATAGCTTTTTTGTTACAGTCATGCAGGCATGAGTAATGTTACTTAGTAGGCTGAGATTCATCTTTCTACATCATGTTCCACGCTGGGTAATTAACAGAACACACTTAAATCAACATGCTTTCCCTTCTCGTGGGTTGTTGTGCTGTGTGTTGGGTGTTTAGATGGTTCTGGTTGATTGGGATTTTTTTTTTAGTGCATTAAGATGTAGTGACTCACAGCTGTATGTTTGTGGTGGGTTTTGAGTGAGTGTTTTGTTTGTTTCATTGGACACATTTTCAATTCTGAATACTGAAGTCACGTCTAGCACCAAATGGGAACGGTGCCATCATTGTCTTCCCAAGAAGCTCCCAGATTTGTGACTGCAGTTCTACTCTCTGAATTGCAGTTTAGCACAAGCACAAACACTGCCATAAATATCAGATTGAACTGAATTTCCAGTGGGTCCCCCATGGCCACACCTGGTGTTGGGATCCCTGTGTGTGAGCACTTCCTTTAAAATCTGCTTTCCAGTGATGATTAGCTCTGGTGTCAGGGAAAGCACAGATGGAGGAGGAAGAGGAGGCAGGAACTGCTCTGATGTTTCCCTCCCAGCTCCTTCAAGTGACTTCGATCCCAAGTAGTCTCAGAATTCGAAGCCCTTCATAATCCTCAGTGGTTATAAAGATGAATATTGGACATCATACAGTTTTTAGTTTGAACTAATCTCTTAGAAAAAGAGAATGTTAGCTGCAGAATGTTAATAATGCTTCTGTATGGCTAGAAATGTTTAATTTCCATCAGGATACTGGGAACTAAAGCTGACTTTCCACAGTCTGTGATCTACTATGAATGCTGCAGCTCTTTTTACTATTTTGGTATATATAAACCTTGTCATGGAGATTTTGGTCTGATTTTCTTTTTTAATATATCATATTAGTCATAGATTTCTTGGGGATTGGGTTTTTTTTCTTCCTTGTTTTGCAAACCACAGAGAAATGTCCCACTCCTTGTGTTGTTGTTAATTCCTTGAGCAGCGTGCCAGTAGAATGTGGTGTCATAGAAACATCTCTTCCCATGTGAGCAGATGGATTCCACAGCCAGGAGTGGGTGGGTTTGGTGTGCTGCTCTCGGCAGCTTGACTCGTGTAGCCCAGAACAGGGCTCCTCTGCAGCACTGATTTGGCAGCATATGGCCTTCCTAATATCTCTACAAATTGGAATAAACTTGTGGGTGGTGTTCTTCCAAAGATGGATGGTTTGGGCTGTGATGCACTCCTTGGTTTGATCTTTAGAGAGAACTGTGAAATCCTCCCCTGTTTCTTTTTTTGGATGGAAAAGTTTTTGTGTTGAAGAAAGACCCAGATACTTGGTCCAGTTTGAAAATTGGCCCCAGTGCTTTCAATTGAGATAGTGCAGGGTGGGATAAATGGCATCTACCCCCCAGTGATGTGATCCCCCAGTATCAGACTGGGCCTCATCTCCAGTTTCTGCTCTTTGTCACCTCCTCCATCTCAGCCAGGTCTTGGGTGAAGCCTGCTCTGCTCTCCTGGGCACAGCCCCTGGCTGGAGGCACCTGAAACATCCCCCATTTCCCACAAACTCTTCAGGCCTAACATCAACACCCTTCACACACAGCTGAGGCTCCCTGTGCAGTTTGGGAATGCCCCGTACAGCTGAATCCAGCCAACCACCTGTGTGTGACTGGTCCTCTGTGTGTTGTATTATCTGTTTTGATGGGTTGCTTGGAAAGCCTTAAGAAGTTTGTATGTTTTCCAGCTTCTGGTATTGCCCTGGATGTGGGTATTCTCTTCTAAGGGGAGAGACTGAGCTGTGCATGCCCCAAAACACCAAGGAAATGCCCCTGTCTAAGATCTCCTAGTAATTAGACTGCAGCTTTTGCTCAGAGAGTGCAGTGCTAGTGTTGCATGTCCTGAGATCTGAAACAAGCCCCTTAAAATCTGTACTGGAAAGGCTGTCAAAAATACTCCAAGATGTGAAAGGAATTAGATCATTATTGGGAAAAAAAAAATCCCTTTTTATTTTCTCTGGATCAGCCTAGGTTTTATCACCTTTTCACCCGATTTTAGAATGGGGCACAACTGGTAGAAAAGGCAGTTGTTCCATGGGAAATACCCATTTTGAACTTGCAAAAAGATGTTTATTTGTGATCCTAGGAAAGTCTTTGATAAATTCAGTCAAATTTTGGGAAAGATTACTGTATTCTTATTGCACTGACTGAGGGCTATGTTTGATGGGCTATGTTTGATAGGCTACTACTTTGTAGAAATCTCCAAGTCTGTTTTTTGACTCAGGAGTTACTCAGGTAGATTTTCATGGTTAAGGTTCACTACTGAGAGAATAATCCTATTATTATTATGTGTGCCTTGAACATCAGCAAGGAATCAGCTGCATCTTTCCCCCTTGCACGTGAAGGTTCCCAGCCCTGGAACAGCAGCTGATTTGCCTCACATCCTGAGGCCGTACAAACACGATGTGTTCAAGTTCTGGCTTTGCTTATTTGTTTGGTTGGTTTTTTCTAACTGGAATGATAGAGCCCTTCATTACAACTATCTGCTCCTGCTGCTGATTTCCCATTTTTCAAAGCAGTCCCTGGCTCTTCCCTTGGAGATGAATCTCATCCCTGGGGCAGCAGTAGCTGGTGAGCTTTGAAGGGGCAGAGGGAGTCTCTGTGCAATCGCTGCAAACTGCAGTGCTGGGCAAGAAGCAATGATGTGTGACAGCACGTGGTAGTGCAGCAGACAAGTGTGGTGACCTCTGCTTTTTCACAAGCATCAGTTTGTGCCCAAGGAAGGGAATGTTCTGCCCTGCTCAGGTATTCAAGTATTCAAGGATCATAAGATCCAAACCATAAGTCCTCGGGGGACATTGTACTTCTACCAGACACCCAAACATGGACATTGGCCTTTTTTAATGTTCTGGAAGATTAGTTTAGATTTAAATTATATCTTGGACATTAAATTAAGCCACTGTGTAACTACATGAAGGACTTCTTTAAAGGAAATAAATAGATCCATCTACTCCTGTGAAATATTTTAGCGTTTTTCCCTTTGAAAATCAGGTTTTGCCTTGGGAAGGAGAGCTATTTTTATCTTTAGGAATCTGCTATTTATCTTGTAACCATAAAAGATGCAAGTATGGACCTCAGTTGACTTTCAAGTCACATGAAAATGTTCAAAATATTTGCAGTGAAATGTTCCACTAGGAAACAGCTTTCAAAATTTCATCTAATGATGGGAAACAATCTGTCTTGCCAAAACTTTCTCTACATGTCTAACAGGATTTTAGTTTAAAAACTCTATTTCCTACTTAAGAGCAGAACAGCTGCACTTGGAATGCAAGGTGTTTTCAGATTTTTGCCATATGGAAAACCTGTATTCAAACACTCCTGCAGTAAACGTAACCGTTTGTTACGCTTATCTGTTTGCCAAATGTAATATTATTTCTCTACTAATATTTGTCTGTTGGTGGTTATTGGTTATACCAATACCTGAGAAATGGCCACATAAACGTGAAATTTGAAATTTTGTTTTGATGCAAGATAATAATATAATCTTAAGAAGTATATTTTTGAAAGCGTGTGTGTGTGTGTGTTTATCAGTTTTTTAAACACAGTGTGATTTTTTTTCTCCTGAATAAAACAGTAAGTTATACTAAATACATGGTGGACCTGTGTCAGGCACTGTCACTTGTGCAAGGAGTATCTTTGCAAGGAATTAACTGATCCAAAAGACACTGTTAGTTAATTTTAATATACATGGTAAAAGGTTCTTCCTAACTTTAAAACTAAGATTTTTGCTTTAGTTTTGCTTGTACATGTGGATTTTATCTAGTGATTCTCCGTGACCAGCAACACAAAAATTTGCTGGTCTCCTAAGTATTATAAATATTCTGTCTGTGTTTTTACGACAATAACTTTTCACACAGCACAATTCAAAGTGATGCGACCACAGGGAATAAGGAGAGGAGAGAAATGCTGAGATTAGAGATTTTCAGACTATTTGGGGCTGAAAAAAAATAATTGAAATGCATCACTTTACTGGAGCATCTCTGGGACCAGGAGATGATGGAGGAAATATTGGGAGAAGAAAGATTGCTTGCACTTGGGACATGGGAAAACAAGTGCCTGCTATGCCTGAGATAAAGCAGATTTTCAGCCCAGGTCTCTGCAATATGGCAAGAGAAATCCTGAATGTGGAGATCTCATGTGCCAGTGAAGTCCCCAGCATGTTCTCTTGTGTTTTTGATGGCCATTTCTGTTCATTGAGAGGAATTGTGCCAAAACATCCACGTTTTGTTCCTTATGCATCGTGGTTCTAAGGAAAAAGAAAAACCTAGCACAAGACACAGATCTTTCTGGTCGCCACAGAACATTGCCCTTGTTCTTGATCTGTTCCAGTCAGCATTGATTCAAGCTACTCATTAGGCCTGGAGTGACTTGTTCTTTGAGGGTGATTTCTGTAGGAGTTAACAGTGCTCAGCTGTCTTTGGGACCTTCTGGCTGGAGTCACCTTGGTCATCCCTCTCTGTACCAGTGCATTTCTCTCCTGCATGCCTCGTGTTCCCCACAGTCTCCACCACTGGAAATGTTGACAAACAAATCTTGTTCTGCTCTGCTGTTATTTTTGGGAAATTAGTGAGATTAGGATTACTGACCAGACTGGTTTCCAAAGGAGTGAATCTGAAGCCATGAAAGGAGCTAGAATTGAGGCAAGAAAAGTAGTAAGGAAAATAGATGTGAAATAATAGCACCAAAATTGGTACTGCAGAAAATTATGTAATATTTGTCAACTGTGTCTTGCTAGATGTTGTCAGCTGTCCTTAACTGAGCTAAAAAGTGGTGTGGCACAATAAAAAAAAAGAAACAAACCTGCCACATCTGAGCTCAGAAGTGCTTGCCCCAGGCACACTCTTTTTTTGGTTCACTGAGATGAATGACTTGTAATGCTCTTAAATTGTACCTCCCTTGGAGCTGGAGTAAATGCACGTCACCCAGCCTGTTTCATGTCTTGATTAAGGTTTTAAGTCAGGCAACATTATTTTTTCTGGTGTTGAAGGGCCAGCTTACAGGTTATTGTGGTGTCATTTGACTTCATCAAGACACCACTCTGAATCCTCCATTTAGGAACAGAGCAGCAGGGATGTGCTGGTGTCTAAGGCCAGCAGCCCTGTGGAAGCTCAGATCAAGGCTTGGTCAGATACAGAAACTTCATGAGAGTCTCACTTCTAACACTTGCTGATAATATTATAACTTTATTGATTTATACCAGAAATCTTTTCTTCTTAAGTATCAGCTGTGTGATTCTCACCTGTGGTTTGTGAGGGTCTTTGCTAGTGAGGAAGGAAATCTTGATCTTAGTTAATCTTCACACCAAGTTTGCTGGCTGAAGTGCAGTCCTTATGTCCACTGGAATGGTTCCCTTTCAACCTCATCATTGTTCTTAAGGAGGGAATAAAGGTCCAGTGCAAAATATCCTCCCGGTTTTCTCACAAGAACTGGTGCGGATACTGCCATGGAAAGCACAGTCCTTGGTTGGAAATCTCCAGGAAAAGCCACAAAGACCTTGTGTTGTAGTTCACTTCTTTCAATTCTTTCAGAAACCTTTCAGAAATCAGAATTCTTTCAGTAACCCTCCTTCAGTTATATTTCGAAAGTAGAAGTTCTATGTGAGACAGAGTTGGATTTACATAAGTAGTAAATATTATACATTTGCCCATCCAGGGTTGTATTTTCTCCCAATCTACAAACATCTGTTTCTAAATCTTACCTGGTGTCCATCACCACAGTCAGTCAGCATACAGACATCAACAAATTATTTCTTGGATAGCACTGGGAGATAGATGGTGCCGTTCAGGCTCCATGGATGGGTTACTGGGGCTGAAGCAAATTGCTCAAAGACAGGCAGTGAGAGAAGGCAGGAGCAGAAGTGTTAAGTATTGGCCCTGTCCCCACTCCTTGGGCAGTGCATAAGGGAGCTGCTCCCTGTTCAGCTGACAGGAACCCACACTGCCTCCCTTCCAAACTTTATGATAGCAGACTTGGAAACAAATATCTCTTTGCACTTTGAGCCCTATTCTTTTTGGAAATCTCAACTTTGGAAATTCATTCTGCACAGAACTGGGAGGAGGCTCAAGTTTCAAAATGCAGTTCTCATCTTTGTTGTCTTTTCGTTGACTCTTCAGCACTGGGGTTTGGTGTTGGCTTGCTTGTAGCCATAAAAAGACTGCAGAGAATTCTTTTCAGTATGTGTGCAGGCCTGGGCAAAATTATAGTCCTGCAGCATTATCAGAGGTTTCAACTAAGATAAAGAGTTCTTGGTGCTCTTCATATAAAACTTTATAGCAGTTCTTAAGAATGTAGCTATCTCATCTCTTTAATTCCTTTCAGAATATCCACTTGATATGTTGATTTGTGGAGCTGCAGTTCTTTCTTGGTCCTGTGTATAAATACTGCCCACCCGTTCTCTTTCCCAGTGTGACTGTGTGATCATGGTTGGAAGCTGCTGTTCAGCTCCTTAGGATGAATGCCAGTGTAACTACAGATGATGCAGTTCTCTGCTGCTAGTAGCCCTGTTATCTGAGTTTTGCTTTGTTTGTAAGAGGTACATGCTTAATGTTACCTGGGTAAGTCCCAGATCAATAGCTTTATTGCTGCCTGGATTCCATCAAGTCTCTGTTTTCACAGTGGGAAATCAGGAGGACTAGATCCTGCAAGAATCTATTCATATAGTTGAAATTATCAGCCAGGCTTCTGCTCAGAAATTATTTACCCACTGTCAAATACTTGCCAAGATATGCTTTGATCCGTGAATGGGATATCCTTGTGACCTTTGTGAAACTCCTCTCTGTAAAAATATTTTTTTTTTAAACTTCATAAAAACATCTGAATTAGTTTCAATTTCTAGAGTGACACTTCAGAAGGTTGAGCATGCAGAAACAAATGAAAACCAGTATGGGAGGGATATGTGTGTATTTGGAAATTACTGACTGTACCTTTCCATTTTGTCTCCAGGATTTTCTGCTCAGTCACAGGGAATTGATTTATCTTGTGATGGGGCACACCAGTGACTCCTGCACAGGAAACTGGGATGAGCACATATGGTCTGTGCCTGCACCCCTAGAGACAAGGAGGAGATGTGGGAGACTTTTTCCCAGAGGATTCTGCTGGATTGGCAGAAACGTCCCATTTCCAAAAAGTCACAATACAAGCTTCTGCTGTTTTGGGAATATTATCACATTGCTGTGCTACAAACAAAGCAAGAAAACAGAGATGCATCGTTCAGGTCAGTGAAGGTTCGTGTATGGACAGAGGAGCTTTCTGAGATGGAAACAAGGTTCAGCATTGCTGACCTTGCTGCTGAGGCCAGCTGTGGTGCTCCCTGGCTGCCCACAGGAGGGACAATGGGCAAGGATCCGAAAGGAAGGGAGAGAAGGACTGGGACTGGGGTGCCAAGGGGACAGCTGTCAGCAGGGACCTCAGGCAAAGCCAGGGGTGCAGGCAGCAGTGCTGCCAGCTCATCTAGCTCTCAGGGCTGGGCACCCTGGCGTGTTACTGCCACAGGGCTGAGCTCCTCCTGGGGACGGGCAGTGTGCCAGGAGAGGCGCAACAAGCTTCCTTCACATCACCCCTGTGTCAGGCTGTCTTGGCCCCTCTCTCCTGCTGAGGGATATCTGTGCTAGTGCAAGGCTGGTTTGGCTGGAGTGTGCGTGGCAAAGCAGTAACAAACAAAGTAGCTGGAAAATAAAGGAGGCAGGTACCCGAGCACAAATTCTTGAAATTCTTAAAACCTCACTTGGAATCTGATTTAGTAACTAAAATATTTTTACATGCAACTGACTTCTTGGGCCCGCAGTCAGTATAGTCATGGGCTATACTTTCAAGTATTTAAGCTGTAACTATATAAGCCTCCTAAATATCTGAATTCCTTTTTCCATCCTTGTATCATTTCAGAGCTTGTGACTATGGCAAAAAATGTATGGGGAAGAGGGGAGTGTTCCTTAGGTTTTATTTATTATTTACTTACTACTTATTCCTCACTCCTCATGAGCCCTATGAAACCTTCACAAGCATGGAAAGACTTTGTCAGTAGTTGGTGAAGGAGGGGGAAGAATGGGAAAAGAGGCCTTCTGATCTATTTTAGTCCTCCAAGATGGCAAAAAAATACCCTAAAAAATGCAAGAGTAATCTGGGAGTAGGAGGTTTACTATTTCCCCCTTGTATGCTGCCACTGCTGCTCTGGAGATTTTAAAAGCCCCGAGTGGCTTGAAAGGTAGATGTGACATTGAGCAGGGAGTTGCTGATGGGAGATTCTCCCAGGCCCATGGAAGTCAGAAAACGTTCTGGGGCAGCTGTTGAGTGTCACTGCTGTCACACTGCTGTTTGACTGGAGGCAGGAGCATGGCAGGGACAGTGCTGCACAGAGCTGCTGGTCCTGCAGGGAGCCTCACCTTCCTCTGCTGGAGAAGGAGAGTTTGATAAACACAGAGGGAATCCTTAATAAGGATTGTTTCACACCACGGTGCTCTGCTCTGGGGCTGTTCCAGATGTGGCAAGTTATAAATGGCAAACTCCAAACCTCCTGAACACCATCATCCCTGCGAGCTCTCTGCTGCTCAAGAGATGACTGTCAGGACTTGATGCTTGGAAATGGTGATTGTTCTGCTTGCTTATGGCATGATTCATAGGCTTAAAGTTAAGCTGCTACTTCAGGACCCTACTTGATATCCTTTGTTGGAGAAAGATAGTTCTAGGGAAACCCAAAATATTCTGCTGTCCTGAGTTGTCACTGCCTTTCAGTGAAAAGGTGTCATTTAAGACATCTTTGATTATGTAATTCTCTGTTTCATAGATATTACACACAAGCAAAGAGCAAGAAAACATACAGGCTTTCTCATTAGTAAATTTGCCTGAAGTTTAACAGGTTTTTTGGAAAAACAAGGCATAAGGGGGGGGTTGCTGCTACAGTCATGCCAAAGGGCTTTGCTGAAAGGACATATATAAATTAAGATTTGAAAGGAATTTTATTCCTTGGGTTAGCGTTGCTGTTTCTTATTTTTCAGTACATTGTAGACTTAATCATGAAACAGAATAACTAATAGACTGTCTGACTCTTAATTACGAGTGAAGAGCAGAGTTGAAGGAACTTTTGTGGGTTTGGCCAAAAGGAACATTTGCCTTTAATGTTCAGCATTAAAAATGACACTTCAGGGAATTTTTTCATTTTTGCTGGTTTGAGAAACAAGACAAGCTGAAAAAAAAGTCTCAAGCAAGTCAACAAAAAATAAAGTGACCATGGATGAAATTCATATTTTTACATGGTAAAGGAAAACTAACCTTCCAAAAGGCATTTTTTAAAAGCATCTCTCCCATTCAAGGCAGAGCTGGATTTGTTGTGGTTATACTTTATTTATACAACCTTATCCAGGAAATTGAGGTTTGGGGGGGATTTGTGAATGGGTTCCCATTGAAATAAGTGTTCCACATCCATTAGAAAACACCACAGTTGCTCTAGGAGAGCACTTGCAGGTGTCTCTCCCTGCTAACCACCTGGAGCAAGAGCACTGGTGCCGACACTTTCATTTAAAAACCCTAAGATCTATTATTTCTTTGATGTTTTTCTGATCCTTTCTCTTGAGGAACTGAACGAAGTGAAACCATTACTGTAAACACAGAAAACATCCAGTGATGTTCCAAAGAGCACATTTTTGGCAGCAGCAAGCTTTTCCGGATAGCTGCCTGGGAATTTACAAATCTGTCACATCTGAATCCATTTTGTGAACCTTTCTTGAAGCTACACCTGCCTCCCAGAGACAGGGGGAAAGGGAGAGGCTGTAGATACCTTATCCATTTGCTGATGCTTCATTAGAGCTGAAAGGGAACAGCCACAAGTGTTACGGTCTGATTACAACACCTTGGGAGGCAAAACCTCGTGTCGCCTGTGAGGGAGCTCTCAGAGCGTCAGTTCTGCTTTCTGCTGTGTTTTCTGACTATAGACATGTACCCATGAGTTTTCTTCTGAGGAAAGTGTAACTTTCTCCAAGCAATCCTTGCTGAAAAGAGAGAACAAATAGTCAAGTAGTGGAGACTGAGTCATGGAGTGGGAGAAAGATTCCTGGCACTGCTGTATTCATCCGGCACTGGAGCTGCTGCTGGGATAAAGAGAGCAGAAGTGAGTTATGACTGTGCAGCATCCCAAGAGGTGGGACTGGACTTGCAGGTGACACAGCAGAGACATCCTTGGAAAGTCTGGAGTACGAATTGTACTAATTCAGGTTCATCAAGCGCATATTTGCTGCTCAAATGTGGGTCACAGTAACTCTTAACTGGAAAATTATCCAAGTGTTTGTCTATAAAACATGAAAGCAATTTTATTATTAAGATTTGATAGGTTGTCTGTTGTCCTGTTAGATTCAGGTATAGAAAGTGAATTTAAAGCTTCCTAGTGTACTTTCAAAGTGAATTGATTATTGTTCCAGCTCAGCAGCTCTGGAAATGAAGATCTTTTAAGAACAAGACAGACTTCTTGGCTTGTTCCTGTCATTTCTGTCTGCAGGACAGCTTCGCCCCTGACTGCAGCACTCTTGATGCTCACTGAGTGATGTGACTGCCACAGGAAGACTGCAGATCATTTGGTTTTAATGTTTCTCCAGTCCCAGGTACAACCAGTTTGATGTGAGCAGCCTCTTACTGGGGGAACTGAATGTTCTGAAATGGCAGAGGGGATCAAAAGGCTCATTTCTTGGTAACAGCTTTTGGTCAGCCAGAAAAACAAAATCAGCCTGGTGGAGTCTGGATTTAGATTTTTGGATGCAGTTGCTTTATAGCCCCTTTGGCTCCAGTCAGACCTACCAGAGAGGTATAGATCTGTAAGGAACCAAGTACTCATACTCTTCTCTCTTCCACAGTTTTGGGAGGGATCTCCTAACCCACTGCATCCTTATGGACTTCATTAAAAAACCACATGGACATGGTGCTTACATACATAAAAACATAAATGTATTCTCTAAAACATAAATGCTTTCTAATTCTTTTTGAAGGCATCATTTCAAGGCTGGTAGTGACTTAAAGGTAGAACATCTACTATATTTTACTAATTCTAATACCGGTTTTTAAACACCTGTTTCTAGTGGGATTAGACTAGAGAAGGCCCAGAAAGACTTTAAGATAAGTCCTGAACAGTTCCAATTTATGATGTAGCCTTATAGAGGTTTATGTAGCTTTACAGATACAGAAGGCATCTGTACAAATGCAAGGCAGTTCTTTACTAACAAAGAAGTAGTTATTTGCAAATAACTGTTGGGTTTTGTTAGCTCTTCTCCCTTTTTCATGGCATGAATATTTTGCTAAAATAGTTTGAGGCAGCTTAAAGCTTTACCACAAGCATTTGTGACACTCTGTATAGTGCAATCTATCTCTACAGTAATGCATAACAATACACTTTGTTCCTTCTCCTGCTCATTCCTGTGCAAATCTCCTGATAAAAGCTTGGGTTTATCTGGGTATCAATATATATCTCTTTCACCTAGCTAAATAATTTTTCACATGGCAGCTTTAAAAGCCTCTGGGCTTATCAGTGGAAAAAATGCTTGGAAACAGAGATTTAGTACTTAAATTAGTTCTAGCAGCACTTTTCTTTTATTTTCCTTTTTTTTTTTCTTTTTCTTTTTTTTTTTTTGTTGGCCGGGACTTGTTCTCACAGAACTTCAAGCTGGATTATTTGTGTTAAACTTCCTGACTGAATTCCGAACAAGTCATCTTTCCCCACATTGCTGACCTTTAGTATGAGGCCAGTATAATTTTGTTTCAAGTTTCCCTTATAAGCAAGAGAACAAGAAACCCTATCCCTCTAAGACCTGGTTAGCTAACTGCATGGCAAAATATTTTCAAATTCTAAGAGGAAAACCCCCCCATAAAGTTGGATATTCCAAACTGGCATTCAAATGGCATGCTTCCTGAGTGGGGTTAGCTCTACATATTCCAGGCAACATAGTCTAGAAGCTATGGAAAAACACAGGCTTCAAAGAAAGCTCTAACTAATCTGATTTTGATCAGGGTTATGCCCTAGTGGAGGCACTGCAGGGCATATTCCAGACTTCTGCTGGCTGTTTCTGGCTGTGGTGGAGCAGAGATGATGACTGGGGCTGCAGCTTGCTGAATAGATCAAGTGCCAGTGCTGCTCCAGTTCTCCTGCTGGCACGAGCGTCTGTTTCCACACGCATTGAACAGGACCCAGAAAATGGATCTGGCTGAATGCAAACTCTTTGTTCCTGTCTTTCTTTTTCTCTTTGCTGGAAGAGTTTTAACCCAGATTGGTTCCCTGATCTGTTCCCCTGCACAGCTGTACGGCTGCCTGTGCCACCCCACAGGAATAGGTGAATGTAGGAGCAAGTGACTTGGAAGGAGTATGCTATGCTTTCATTTTATAGCCATGATCACACATGAGGGCAGGAAGTTTTGGTCCTATAATGGCAAGGAATTGCTGTGAAATTAGATGGCTTTGACTGAAGGAAATCTTGGTAGTTCTCTGTTGGTGAGACAGAGTTGGTCGGGCCAGCAGTGGGATGGGCAGCTTGGGTACCCTTGAAAATAAGCAGATCTGCTTGCTACTCAGCCTAACCCAGAGTAGTGAGGAGGAGATGTGCCACAGGTAACAGAACCCACAGTCATGTCATTTGTGGGATGTCTTTCCTTGTCTTTATCAGGATAAAAGCCTGTTTCCTGTGGGCAGTTCATTGGCCGTTCTGTTCTCAGACTTGCTGCTGTCCACAACTGGAAGTGCAATCATGACTTTTGCAGGGACTTGGCTTTTGTTCCTCCTTGCTGGACACTTGGTCTCAACTGCACTTGTGAGATTGCAGAGGACAGTCCCAAATGTGGGGAAGTGATTTTTTTCCAGCACTAGGTGGCTGTATGGCATTCTGCAGTGTCCTGTACACAAGGATTTTAAAAGTTGGGAAATGGGCCATTCTTAAATGGAAAGGCTTCTGTGTTTTCACATCTCTACTTCAGCATCATCTCTTTGAAAGTTAAGAAATCAAGGAATGACGGCATTTTAATTGTATAGGCTTGTCACTGGCTGCAGACACTTTTATCTGTGTGGAGCTGAGGCAGGCATGCAGCCCACCACAAAAGTGATGCTGGTGACTGGGCTGTGATCGCTGCAGTTGTGTGCCATTGCTGCTTTTTGCTTAGAGGCCTGGATATGAACATTAACTGGAGAGTCTGCATGTGTAATATCTGGTCCAGATCTCTCCAAATGCTTCTGCTCCTTGGAGGCCACGGGGGGCTCTCCATGGGACACAAGGATGGTCAGGAGAGGGGTGTCCACTCACCAGGGGACACAGGGCAGTGGTTTGTCCCTGGCTTCTGGTGATCCTCAAGTGTTCTCAGGGGTGGGGACTTGCACCCAGCTTTGCTCATGGACCAAGAGCTTTGAGAGGATTAAGTCGTCCCAAGACCTGGCTGTGCCCCCAGGCTGAGTGGCTTTGCCAAGGCCACCACATTCCCCCAGGAGCCGTGCTTGGCTGCTGTTTTCCATGAAACACAGCCCTGAGAAGCAATTTGTCTCCAAATGAAAGACAGGCAGTTGTTTTCCTTGGGCACTGTCTTCTCTCCTTGCTCTTTTCTCTGCCACTCTCTAGTCTCTGCACATTTCCCTGCCCATGCCCTTCCCCTCCCATTAGCAAAGAACAAGAACTAGGTTTTGGCTTAAACATGAATATAAAATCCCAGTGTAATGGTTTGTGGAATCCTACATATATAAAGGCTGATGCAGCAGGGGTTTGACAATTCTCAGTGGTGCCTCTGTTTATTTCTTCACAGTGAACAGCAGTGAAAAACCTTTCACAGCTGGAATCCTTCACGTGTTTGAGCTTCACCTTCTGAATATTTTGTTGTGATAGAAGCTACTGTAATTTTCTTCTTTTCCAGAGGTCTACGGGGTGAAATTTGTGCAACTCCATGCCAAAAAATGTGATGATACAGAACATTTATTTTGCATTTCCATGGTGGCACATCCAGTGTGATGATACATACTTTTAAGGAAAGAGGCCTAGGTGAGGATTAAAGGTCTTGGGATGTTCAAAGCTGCTGTAAATGCATAAGGTGAGACATCTAATGAATTGGCAGACCTGCTGAAATTGTTTATTAAGCCACTAAGTCTAGGGGCACAATAATACATTAGGTCTCCATTGTGCTGCGTACTATATGTGGGTAGCAAAAGGTTGGTTTAGGCCCCCAGATGTTTTTTGTAACTCTGCTGAAATTCTTAAATGATGTCGCTTCGCAGCCTTGTTTCATGCTTGTTTTCTCTGAATGGTTTTGAATGAAGATCCCCAGGACATAAGAGTAATGTGCAGGAGTATTTGTCCCCGGGATTTTGCACAGTTGATCAGACGTGAAAAGGAGACGCTGCAGTGACTCATCTGACCTTGCAGACCCAAGAGTGCCGGCAGTGGTCTCTGCTAAGGTCCCCATCACAAGAATGCACAGCATTCCAGAAGCTTTCGTCAACAATTCCAGATAGCAGCCAGCAATTTTCTCACCAATGTTACATAAAATGGATGGGGAAAGAAAAAGGCTAATTGAGTAAATTATTGCAAACTGCTTATGGAATCTCTTTAATTTATACCTAACAATGTAAACCCACTGCTAAGGATAGCTGTGATAGACTTTTTTTTTCATTATATATTTTTCATTTTAAATAAGGACAGCTTTCAGTGCTAGATATAAAAATTCTTCCTATAGCAAAACTGCTATTACATTAGGCCAAGATTTTGGCAATACTGTAAGATTTGCTGTTGTTTACTTGTAAACTTGTAGAGTTGTAAGACTGTCTTCCTTGTAATTAAAAACAGGTTTTTTTTCCCTCAGAAACTTGCTGTCCAAATTTAAGCAGGATAGATAGATACAGGTTGTAGCCGTGGCATGTTACCATCTCTAATTGGCAAAATTCATTTAACCATAACAGCAGATGAAGGTATTAGGGAGGGATTCAAAGGAGGATAATGAGATAAAAAACTTTGCAGTTCTCTCTAAATGCCAATCCTCTGTAATCAGGAAGGGCCTTTTAGGAGCAAGCCAGTGAGCAGAAGCAGGCAGTGGGAGAGGGCACCCTGGCAGCTGAGCTGGGCTGAGCTGGGTCAGCACTGCTCTCAGGGTGCTAGGAGACAGAACCTCTGTGCTGCCTCATCCAGCCCAAGCACTCATACACATCTAACTAATGTCCTGGAATATCCTTCATGGAGAAGTAGCTGGGCTAGAGCTTGGGTGTTGTGGTTTGGTTTTTTGTTTGTTTATTTTTGGTGGGGTTTTTTGGTGGGGTTTTTTTGGGGGGGGGGCAGGGGTAGGTCAGCTTGTTTGAGTGTCTAATTTTATACTGGAAGCAAACTCCCCTGCTTGCCCTCTGAAGGCAGCAGCTGAGCCTGATGTGTCTCAGGGGGGGCAGCAGTGCTGGCCGGAAGTGGCCTGCCAGGGCTGCTCTGGGATTTGTTTTCTTTTGATTATGGGAAAAGTAACCCGAGATATTTCTGTGCATACAGAGCATTCTTAATGACTAACAAATCTGTTGTCAAGTAGGCTCAAGGGGGAGGTGCCATCTTGAAAGACGACACAAATATGTTTGAATCAGGCTTAAAAACCCAAACAAACTTATTTTTAGTGACTTCTTCCAGAATCTTCTACTATCAAAAAATGAAAAAAAAAAAAAATTGAGATAGCTACACAGTTAAACCTGGCCTTGCTGTGGTGGGACTCAGTGGAGTTCCCTGCAGTTCACAGCAGCAGGCACAGCAGGAGGGTCTCCTGCACGGTGTCCCAGATAACCATTCCTGATCTCCTGAGGCAGGAGCACAGCAGAGCTGTGGGGTTCCTCACACAGCTCCTGTGGGGGTTTGATGTGTTCTCGTGCTGGCCTTCAGCTTCCAGCCATTTGGGCAGAAGAGGAGAGGAACTGGAGGTGCTGTTCTTGCCTTTCTAGTGCTCACTGTGGTACCTGGCTCTGCTGCCCACACCAGGAAGCACTGGGGAGGACAGAGAACGCTCCTCAAGGGTATCTGCTTTGGAACAACTTTGGTATTTCTGCTGGAAAAGGTCCTCTGGGGACATTCCTATGTCCTTCAAAGTTGGTGCACTTGGGACCATGCAGGAGACTGAGCAATGACCAACTGCTCTTCAATCCAGCCCGTCTGGGTCACCTCTGGCTCTTCCATCTTTTGTCCACCTTTACTTTAGTTCTATATCCTGCAGCTTTTTACTTCCATCTGAGACCCAAACACAGCAAACCTCAGGAGGGTCCATCCTGCTGTGCTTGCAGACCTGTGCTTTGTTGGGGGAGGCTGTGGGGCAGCATCCAGCAGCAACCCCCAAAGCAGCACCGCAGACTGGTCCCACCTTTGGCCATGGCCTGGCCCCAGGCTGTGCCCTGCCACGGCCACAGTAGGCATTGCCTCTGCTTCCTATCCTAGGCTGTGGATCTGCAGCTCACACAGGCAGAATTTCCTCCTGGTAAAACAGGATATTTGGTACACTTCAGCTGGAGAGGGAGTGAGGAGTAACTACTGTCACACTGTGAGAAGAAATACGCCTGTGTACATGTAAGTAGTGTTATCATCTGCCCCTAACAAGTAATATGGGGAAACATGTAAAATACTCTGTAACCCTATGTCAGTGAATCTGATGTGACCAGCTTCCCTCTAAAAGGAGAACTTTGCACACAATAGCCCTTCAGCCCACTTACACTTCTACACGTGGATTTTTTAGTTGTATATATTGAGTACAGTATTTACAGTGAGTTCATAGATATGGGATTGGGGCTTTTTTGAGAGGGGAGGTGCTGTAAGGACAAACAAAACCTTTGCCCTCTTCATGAGCAGATACAAAGGACAGCATGCAGTGATAGTAAACTGCCGAGATTCTGGACAAAGCATGCAGAGACTGCTCATGCACCACATCAAGAGAGCTTTGCTGTTCGGACATGTCACACCCAGCCTCGCCTCATCTCTCCTGTTTCACACGGGAGCACTGCCGAGTCTCTGCAGCAACCTCCCTCCAGTGCTGCTCTCTTGGGGCTGCACATTCAGACACAAGGCTGTAATTGAAGATCCAGCTCATGGAAAACAGCAGCCTTTGGTACCTCCTCCTTTTCCTCCCTGACCGTGCCTGCTAAGCTTGCAAACAAATTCTTGCTGCAGGAGATCCTTGGACCTGGGTGTCATAAAACTTTTGGGAAAGGTGATATGGAAATTACTGACTTGCAGTGCAGTAGCTGCATAACTTCACACTACCTTTTGGCTCATCAGCAAAGGAAAATATCCCACCTACGAACGTATTGTAATTACTGCAGAAAAAAAAAATCAGCTAAATTATACCCCGAAATCCATCATTCTTTTCAAAGCACTGTCTGGTGGCTGCTAGAGCCATTGGTTTAGCAGGTTTTCTTCTATATGTTGCAGAATAAAATGAGAATCACAAAATGTTAGGGGTTGGAATAGACCTTAAAGATCATCAAGTCCCAACGCCCCCTGCCATGTGCAGGGACACCTCTCACCTCTCACTACATCAGGTTGCTCAAGGCCTTATCCAAGAAACAGTAAAAGAAAACTTTGTCTTGCTCCACCTTCCTTGTTTGCTGATTCTGTTTGAATTGCACATTCTTTAAGAACTTCTGCTCCTTTTCAGGGGCATCCATGGACTCTTCCATACAGACATTTTTGTTAATTTTTCTCCATTCTGATGTGGCTTCTGGAAAATGATCGTCCAGTTATATATTAGCCGGCAGTACACTTACTAATTTTAAAAATAGGGTTTTCTGGCTTCAAAAATAAGTTTTTATCTAGAGATTTGAAAATATGGGTAGGTGAGCAGCTAGCAGCTGATTGCAAGGAGAGTAAGAAATTTAAAAAAAGGTTACAAATACTTTCTTTTAAATAGAGAATGAAATAACATATATAGCCAAGTAAATGCAGATCTAAATACAGTTGCATTTTACAGTTGCATTAACTGCAGTATATTGGGGTGATAAAAGAACAATGAGCCAATAAACTGAAGCTGTAGCTCTTATGGGTGAGGAATGTAGGTAGCAAATGAATTATTCCACAAGATAAGACGTCACTAGAAGCAGGAGAATGTGTCTAAAGTGACCATAATGTTTTTGGACCAAGACTTGCCATTTTTACAAAAGGATTCTCGTGTGACAGTGACACTGTGCCCAGAGCCCCAGCCTTGTACCCAGCCAGCTTCCTCTTCTCCCTCTCTGGGAAATGCTCCAATAAGGATCAGAAAGTAAATGTTGCAGAAAGGTGTGATGCTTTTTTCCCCCCTATTCTTTTTCTGACATAGGAAGAAGTGAGAAAAAGGATGAACTCTCATGTGTGGAGGAGTGTCATCACCATCCTTTTGGGAGACAGGCAGCAATGTCTGATGCAGAACACCAGCCTTTTTTTTTTTTTTGCCTCACCAAAGAAGCTATGTGAAAAAAAATTTTGGGAGTCATGTCCACTGATACAGGCAAGTGAGGTTAAACACGAAGCTTGCAGGTACTGCAGATAACTCTTGTTATTCTCTCCTTGGCACTGTACCCTGCCACACAGGCCATTTTCATTTTCTGCCCTACTCTGTTGTGTATCCATCCAGAGAGTGTGTGCTTTGAAAACTTCAGGTCAAGACACCGAGGTGAGACCAGAGCCTCACAATACCTGACCCTCATAGAGAAGGATTTATCACTACTTATTTCCCCCTGATATGCTCGTTGCATCTGACTCACGAAGTTTTCAGCTGCAGCTGAGATAGTAAAAGACACAACTTGATAAAGTGGTTTCCTGTCCTGTCCCAGTGCCCTCGAGGACCCTCAGTGAGCAGGACCCAGCACAGTGCCAGGCCCACTGACACCGTTTGGGAACCGTGTGTGTCACCATTCCCTTCCTGTGCTGGAGGCACTGAGGGTGTCTCTGGCTTTCATTTACCTCGCCAGAGCAGCCAGTAATTAACTGATCAGTTGGCTTTAACATTCCTGCAATAGTTTAAATGTGCCAATTTTTAATGAACATGTTTTTTTTGGATAGTCCACTCTAACCACTTGAATTACTGTGACTAACCAAAGCAGACTTTTTTCTTCAAGGTGATGGCTTCCCAGACATGCACATACTTATACAAATGAGGGGGTTTGAGGATTTCTTTTTTCAGCTGTGATGAAAACCTTTAAGAATTTTTTCTTAAATGTATTGCTGAATGGATACTTTATCACTTCTGGCAAACCAGATCTCCTCATGGTTTCTTACTTTTTGTAGTTTTCAGTTTGTTCTCTCCTACGCTCTGTGTGAGCACCGAGATTTATGCTCTCTAATGTTGTGTATTGTCTTCAGATGGGACAGAAACTGACAGCACAGTGGCTGTGCAGGTGCTGCAGACATGAGCTAGTTCTTAATACATGCTCTTGAACAACATGGGAACTTGGGTTTTTGTCTCAAAGTTAAGAGATGGTGGGAATTGTATCGAGCACTAAGATAGGATCTCAAATGAATTTTGAACAGGAAGAAAATATTTTTTTGTCTTCTGGAGTTTTAGCAGAAGTTATGGTGAACCCCATAGCTTTTAAAATACATAAATCAGCTGCTGATGAGCTCAGTAGTGGTGACTGAAGAGTGACCTACAATTTATTCCAGAAATGCCCTCTGTTTAGAGGGTGACATTTTCATGTCCAGCTTAGACACCCAGTGAAGACTGATGTCTCCTCCTCCATGTCTGGTAGCTCTTGCTCACTATTTCCAGACCTTGTTTAGTAGCTCCTCCTTCAAATTTTCTTATCTCCAAGTTGCCCCAAGCATGAGGCCTGTTGCACCAACTGGGATTATAGTTTTAGCAAATTCAGCTAAATCCAGTGATGATGTCAAGTTGGGTTGGAGTGTTGATCTACCAGAGAGTAAAAGGCTCTGCTGAGAGATCAGGACAGGTTGGATGGATGGGCTGAGCCATCAGTGTGAGGGTCAACAAGGTAAAGTGTTGGGTCCTGTCCTTGGGTCACAACTGCCCCCTGCACAGCAACAAGCTGGGGCAGAGGGGCTGGAAATCTGCACAGAGGGAAGGGCCCTGGGGGTGCTGGTGACAGTGGCTGAAAACGAACCCAAAAGCAGCCAGGTGGGCACCAGGACCAGGGCAGTGATTGTCACCCTGTATTTGGCATTGCTGAGGCCACACCCTGAGTGCTGTGTTCAGCTCTGGGCCCCTCACTATAGGAAAGACCTGGAGGAGCTGGAGCGTGTCCAGAAAAGGGAACAGAGCTGGGGAAGGGGCTGAGGGAGCTGGAAGAGCTCAGCCTGGAGGAAAGGAGGCTCAGGGGGGACCTTCTGGCTCTGCACAACTCCCTGACAGGAGGGGGCAGCCGGGGAGTACTGAGCTCTGCTCCCAGGGAACAATGACAGGACAAGAGGAAATGGCCTCAAGTTGTGCCAAATGAGGTTTAGGTAGGATAATAGGAAAAATGTCTTCACAGAACAGGTTGTCAAGCATTGGCATAACTATCCCATGGTGGATATAAAAGATGTGTGGATGTGGCATTTGGGGACATGGTTAGTGGTGGCCTTGGCTGTGTTGGGTTAATGGTTGGACTCAAGGATCTTAGAGGTCTTTGCCAACTGAAATAATTCTATGGTTTACATATACACACATATTTTGCTTTGTGTGTGTGTGTGTGTTGATGGTGAGGTGTTGCATCAAATGACATCTTGTCCAGCCTCATTTATTCTATGAACTGTGGGGACTAAAGACATCCTCACCAGCCTAGTTCATGTATTCCTAATAGTTTCCATAACTAGCCAAATGTCTCTGGCTCAGTCCTGGGATGACCTGGCAGAATGCTGGTTCAGTGCAGCAGCTGCAAGGTGAGGGGTGCAGCCCTGGGGCTGGTCAAGCCCTCCCAAATCATCTGCATGCCAGGTTTAGCAGCCATGGGGTTCAACAGTGCCAGAACATGGGCTGTGGCCTGGCTGCCCTGTCAGGGAGCCAGCACAGTGCCAGGAACCAGGACAGTGCCAGGATCCAACTCAGTGCCAGGTTTCCAGCACAGTGCCATGGTTCCAGCACAGTGCCAGGATCCAGCACAGTGCCAGGATCCAGCACAGTGCCAGGATCCAGCACAGTGCCAGGATCCAGCACAGTGCCAGGATCCAGCACAGTGCCATGGTTCCAGCACAGTGCCGGGGAACCAGCACAGTGCCAGGAACCAGGACAGTGCCAGGATCCAACTCAGTGCCAGGTTTCCAGCACAGTGCCATGGTTCCAGCACAGTGCCAGGATCCAGCACAGTGCCAGGATCCAATTCAGTACCAGGGATCCAGAATAGTGCCAGGATCCAGCACAGTGCCATGGTTCCAGCACAGTGGCATGGTTCCAGCACAGTGGCATGGTTCCAGCACAGTGCCAGGATCCAGCAGAGTGCCAGGGATCCAGCACAGTACCATGGTTCCAGCACAGTGCCAGGATCCGGCACAGTACCAGGAAAACAGA
>VXBQ01001129.1:33092-75703 GCA_013400175.1 Phainopepla nitens | reverse complement strand
CAAGACTAAGCAGGTCTCCCCCAAGACAGAGCAGGTCCCCCAGAGGCAGAGCCTGCCACGAGGCCGAGGGCAGAGCCGGGCTCACCTCGCAGTGGTAGCACTCCACGTGGTAATCCTTGTCCATTGACACCACCCGGATGGTCTCCTCGGAGCCCTGGGCGGGGAGCAGAGAGAAAGTGACAGTGCTGTCTGAGAAGCATTTTTCCAGTCTTCACACAGTGCCCAGCTTGTTGCTTTGTTTCCCTGGGAGATCCCATCTTCCCCCAAGCAGCAGAGCTCTGTGACCACTGAATGTCTCGGCCCCGGGACATGGCACTGCACCACTCCTTAGCTGTGCAGCAGCTGTCTGGGTGTCTGGCACATCTAAGCTGCAGAACTCATTTGGGAAGTGTAGCCAAAACCTCATCCTCAAGGAACAAATCAGTCTTGAAATCAAGTAATCTTCCAAGGGCATCCAGGAGCTGAAGAAATTGCCAGTCAAAAACCTGCTCACTGGGTAACTTTTCCTTGTATACATCCTGCTCTGATTTCCAGGACTTGTATTCCTCTCAAACCATCTGCTGCGCAGCTCTTTTCCCCATGCACATTACACTGTGTGTCCCCATAGGGACTGATATACCAGTCTGGCAGGTAATTACGTGCACAGGCCAAATCTCAGAGTGAGGGAGGGGTGTAGCAGAGTTGTGCAATTCCTGGCTGAGCCCCAAGCCCTGCAGAGCAGCCCATACCCTCCCAGTAACCTCACAGGCTCTTTTCCTGATCCACTCTGAATACAGAGCTCATTGAATTGGTTGCCTTGCATTGTTTCCAGTTCCAGGTGTGGTTAGAGTACCAGATATGACATGGAGTACATCTGAGAGAAGCTGCGGGCAAGTTAGCACCTGCACTCCTCGACTTCAGCTAACCTAAGAAACCTCCCTGGGAAAGAATACAGAGTGTGTTCTGCTAGTCATCAGGTGAGTCAGCACTATGACTGCCTTTTCTTTCTTTTTCTTTCTTTCTTGAAAAAATAGTTATTTTTAAAGACCCAAATTCAGTGACATTTACATTTACTTTTCTCCTCACAACCCATCAGGACAAGCAGTTCTGGTTCAACCTTTACAGGGTTTTTTGGTTATGTAAGACTTGTCCAATTAACAGAAATACTAATGACAAATGAGATGTGCAGAGTGATGGAGGTGGGCATGTGAAAAGCTCTAGCTAGTCAGGTTTACTGGGGCACAGCAGCTTACATGAGGGAAACTCTGGCTCTGTAAACATGACCAGAGGAAAAGCAGGGAGATGCTGAGGCCCTTGTTTACAAATGAGCTGGTCAGTGACCTCAGCAAAGGCAACTCAGAGGGTCCTGCACCCACCAGAGCACAAGGGAGCCCCACTCTGGGATAATTGTGCCAACAACACTGTCAGCACAGGCTGAGCATGCAAGCAGGTTTTTGTTTTTGCAACATTTTTGTTGTTGCCTTTTCAACCCCTTTAAGAATTTCCATTCCATTGCCACCTCAGGACAACAGACTGTGGTCTTCTCATAGGCTCAGGGTAACCATCAGATGCCTTTTCAAGAGCTTTATTCTCTGAGTTGTCCTTGGAGCCCCAGTCAGTGTTTTCAATTAAATGAGGTTTCTAACAGTTTAATGAAGACCTGGAAAGCACCCTAAAGATATAAGGTAATATGCTGTAGAAGTAGTATGACTATTACAACCTCTGGGAATGTCTGGGACTACTTTACTGCTGAACCGTGTTTATTTTAGTATCTAACGTAGTACAGATTCTGTGAGAGGAAAGAAAGGCCTTTAATGTGTTTTTAGAAAGTGCCCATATGCCAACAACTGTTTTCCCTAAGAGTCAGTGCATGTTAACACCTACCTGTGCTGGGAGGATTGGCTGGTTACAGGAAGCACATTTTGGTGCAAAAACCCTAGGGTGCAAGAAGAAAGGGTTCCAATCACATTTAAAGTGTCTTCAAAAAGTAGAACCAAGAGAGCCATTCTAATCATGTCTTGTTTTTAGTAAAATGGAAATCCACAGGATTTGAAACACCTCTAATTGTTTGAGATATTCAATGAAAAGGAGATTTGGGAAAGGTTGATCTACCCCAACTGTATTGTTTAGGTCTTCCCAACCTTGAGGCTTAGCGAATCCACTCCTCTTCCTGTATATGTCATTTTTCTTTCCTTCCTTTATTTATAAAACCATTCCAAATCTTCCAGAGCCTTGATGCTTGACTAGAAGGCAGCTCCTGACTTAGGGACTGTCACTGTCTGACATCAGAAAGACATAACCATGCTAAAGAAGAGAGGGGTTGACTGTGGCCAGAATCTACCAGCTAAATACACAAATGGGCTTATGGTCCACAGTTGCATTTTTTGACAGTCACTGGGCTAACACTCACTGTGTCTTTGTAGCACAGTCAGATTGGCACCAACAGGGTTGAATTCAGAGTGATTTACTCCTGCTGCATAACTGAGTTACCGGTTAACTGGAGCTAAGAGCAGGATCCCGTTGCCCTTGAGTGGAATCAGGAAGGAGTCCAAAAGCAATCTCCTAAACCTCTACCTTTTGTCAGGTAAGGCTCAAATTGTTCTAACTAACTGTAAATTACGTCTTCTGTCTCAGTTAACAAAACTCATACTGGTGTCAAGCACTGCCAGAACCTCTGCTCCTGAAACAGCCAGCAGAACCTACCAACACTTGCAGAAGTGGCCTGGTATAATTTGTGTTGGTAGTCCTGAAAGAAGTAGAGGAACAGCCCCCAAGAAATGCATCCTCTGATACAATTTGATTTTCAGCCTCACTTGGCCACTGTATGCCATACTGGGCCCATGACGTACTACTTAACAAACCTTAAAATACTTTACAAATGCAATACATGAAAGCAGCAGTTGACGGACATCTGAGCAAACAGGAGTGACCTTTTTATCTATCACAAGGCTTGTACCTACATCAATGACTTAACTACTATAATTTTTCTGAGCATGCAGTGGATTTGTGTACTCACGTATGGTAGTCTTTGACACAGTAAATATTATTTTCCACATCTACAGTGAAGGGGACTCCATCCAAACACTCGTTACACACCACACAGCGGAAGCAGCCAGGATGGTAGGACTTTCCAAGGGCCTGTAAGATCTTTTGAGGCGAACAACAGAATAATGGATGCATGATTACATGAGATATTCTCTCCTCGTAAACTGCTGTGTCTCTCTCATTCTTAATAATGACAATGAGAAAAGCACTTCAGGATGAAATTATCACTCTGCAGATCTGTCAGCAAGGGGCCTCTTAAAACAATCAACTTGCTTATTTTAGTGGGTATCAATATGCTCCCAATGAAGAGCAAGAACTGAAAATCAGGCTAAGTGCATCAGCTTCAGCTCTGCAGGGCCAGTACTGCCAATGGAAATTAAAAATGGCATCACAGACCACTTCTGGGGAAATCTCAAATACAAGTTATGGGATACAGAGTTACTTTACAAAACTTAACAGGCTGTGACAGACAGAATCCAAACTGGCCATTACTCAAAAAAGTTAAATAACAAAACAAGCAAATAAAGAGGTGCCTCTTTCTTAACTAAAGATCCTCATCTCCCAGAGTTACTGACTGGTAATCATTCAGTCATAGGGGCCCATCGGTTTCTGATAAAATTCCATCATTATCCACGTGTCTGGATACTGATCCATTCATCTGCCCAGGCTTTTCCCTTGCTGACCTTCCCTACTGCATTTTAAAGGTCTCAAGGAAAGGTCTGCTACAGAACAGATCCCCCACTCCTGACGTCCTCATACGGAACACTCAGTGTGGTACTGGGACATCGAGGAGGACACTGCAAGCCCATGGACAAGCCCCTGGGAAGAGTGAGACACAATTATCACTTTCAGGCAGCTCTTAACAGGTTATAGGACTGATTCCATACATTTTGGGTGTAAGAAGAACCTTTGGAAAGTAATTTCAAAATTTCAGCTGCTAGCACAGTGCTCAGCTTGGAGCTGCTGGAACCTTGAGATGAAAGATCTCCACAGACTAAGCTCCCATGGCCCTATAGATAATTCTGTGAATAAAGATCAAACCAAGAGGAAAGAAGTACAGAAAAAAAGGGCCAATTTATTGTAACCCTTTTTTGCCTCTCTGATGAAGCCCTGTAGTTCAGTGAGTGGTATCAGACTCTGACTGGTAAGGCCGTTCTGAGCCAGAGGCAGCTGGTCCCTGTGCTGAGGTCAGTGCTGCTGCAGGAGCCTGCTGTGGTGCCAGCCTGTCACAGTGTGCAGCCACAGCACGGAGCCCAGGGCAGCTCCTCACCCAGCCCTGCACAGCCCCAGCTCTGCCCCAGGCCAGCACACGGCAGGGCAGAGCTGCACTCCCAGGCAGGAACCTGCTGGAATTAGCCAAACAGGAGTGCTGAATTCCTGGAGCTCCCAGAGCTGTTTCCTCTTGTCAGAGCACACTTGCTGATGGGAGAGAGGCAAAAAAGCACCTGCCAAGCTTCCAGCTACTCTCCACCAGCGAGATATTATGGACTCTTGCCTGGGATTCTGCAACTAAGGGCTCAAAGCATGCACGTCAGGATACCCCTCCCCCTCCCAGCATGACACAACTCTAGAAATTTGCTCTTGGGCTAAAACGAACAATATCCTTGTCGAACCAGTGGTGCCAGGATATGAGCCAGAATCCTCACTAGTGAAGTCTCTGTTCCAGCTCTGACTGAACCTCTGCGTGTGCAACACAACAGCTACTTCTCTTAGGCACACTGAGGTTCATGCACACTTTAAAGCAAGAGGAAAACAGATGCACTAAGGGATTTGCCCTTCTTCGTTGTGTTAACCACTTCATTTTGTTTGGGAATTTCTGCTTAGGAAAAGCACACAAAACTCTTTCTACGTTCACCCACTGAAATGATGCCAGTAGTATCTGGCCAATCCAAAGCCCTTTGATTTTTTTATTACAAAAGTAACTCTCTGGCTACTGGCTCCCTACAAATCCAAGTGGCAATAATGCATTTTAAATGACGTGGACCAAGTAACGGAGGGTAAACAAAGAAAGTCACAGAGCAGTTGACAAACCTCAGGACTACTGATAAAGTCCCTCTCTGCTCTATCCCAGATTCCACCCATTTGACTGAGCTCTTGTTATCCACTGTCTTACAAAGCACACCCACCATGTTCCCTTACCATATTCTCTTATGAAGTTGTGCTGTACTTTCCCCCTTTAGTATTAAAATTCTACTTTAACTCACAAATGGCAGAATAACAGCCTTCCATATTCTTAGGTAGCAAAGAAGCCCAACTTCCTGTACTTAATAGTAGTAATACAGCATGAAGGTATTTTCATTTACTGCCTCAGTTTCAAAAACTATATTGACAGCAGTGAAGACACAATACCAGCCTGGGTAGGGAAAAGCAGATGTCTCACAGTGCACTTCCCAAGTTACCCTTCATTAGGAGTTTAGGTCTCTTACCATTTCCATTATGAGGTGTCCACAAACAAAACACTTGTCTGCTGTTTGCTGAAAACCTGAATACTGTTAAAATGACAGAAAAGAAAGGATCATTAGTAGCCACTCCTCTAGCCATAGAAATACGTTTCAGGTGAAGGCTGTGCTATTTTCCAGCCTGTGCTGTGTATGACAGAGGTTTAGGAGACAGTGACTCAGAAGCCTTCACTCGGCTCTTGCAGCATGTTCAGATACCAGTTTGGCCTTCTGATCCACTGCAATACTTCCACTGAGATTCCCCATGTAACAGTATTATTGTAAGTTTGATTTTTTAATTTTTAAAGTCTAGATGGAAAGTTTGTGTTTGACATGCATAAACTAGCTTGAATTGACTCTTTTGGTGGTTGTTTTAAATAACATAGGACTCACCTCCCAAATCTTGCTCAAATTAATGACCTCAGACTTTGGACCTACATTTCACTCTGTGCTATTTGCAAGCTAGAAAAACGAAGACAGGCCCAAGAAGGATTTAGCTGCCTTGTGGATACCAAGTCTTCCAGCCAGGGAAGAATCCAACAGTGCACTCACAGGAGCTTGATCTCGCTGCACAAGGTAGGCAGCAGTAAAGGTACCTCAGAAAGATGGTCCAAAGCCTGGCTGCCAGCCCAGGTCATGGCTGTGGGGAAGTGCTTTGCCTGCTTGGGACCAAAGCTCTGTCCTGTCTGAGCGGTCCTGACCTTAACTTTGTGCTCCTGTCCCCAAAGCAGATCCTGTTTCAGATGCCAAGGTCTGCTTTTAGCCCTTTGTTTAGAGGTACAGAAAAACCATCCAGGTTATCAGACTGACCTACCAAAACACAGAGACATCAACAGACAAGAGACATATTCCTGAGGAACTCCAGCCATGTACATTTGAAACTGGTGTTTGCACGGGCTGAACTTTCCCCTTACCCTCTGCAGCCCCATCTCAGCTGAGAGCTGTGTGTGCACCATCCTGCCAGGGGGAAGGGGTGCCCCCCTAGCTGGGGGTGGTGCACAGTGATGCTTTTCTAGCAGAGGTCTCCTGAAAAGTGCTTCAGCTGCACAACATAAAAGCTGAGGAAGGGGTGGATGAATATAAACCTAACTCTTCACCCAGAACACAGGTTAATTGGCTCAGGCACCTAATGCACCCTCTGAGCCCCAACAGAGGTAGCATCTTGCTCCATTCCTCCCTGGTTCAGTGGGGATTAACTGTCCCCTCACATCAAAAGCCTGTGGTTCCCTGCCTGGAGCTGCCATATGTTTTCCTCTTTCTTGGAGTGAGGGGATTACATGTTATGTTGGATCAATAGGTTAGAGAAAAAATTATTGTTGCTATGTAACAGAGTGATTATGAAGGAAAAGGTCTTGTAACACTTTGATGGGCCCAGAAGTCAGTAAATGATACAGCAGCTGTTACAGCCCAAAACTTACTATGCCCTAAGAAACACAGCTCATGCAGTCTTAAGAAACTTTGAAACTTCCCTAGAAGAGATCCTGGAACAAATACAGAGGTGAACAGCCCCAGCTGGCTATTTCTCCAAGATACTGCTTGTTGTATTTGCTTTTTCATTCTTCTTACTGATGCAGAAAAAAGGTCTCACTGCTTGGGATGTTTCTTGGCTGCCCCATGGCTGAGTAACCCTCTGGCTAGACTGCTTCCTAGGCCTGGGAACTCCAGGCTTACTGGGAACAGGTGGGCAGGTCCTAGTGACACAGACAACAGAGGATTAACAACAGCACAAACCCAGCTAATTCTAAAATCCTGCTGGAATGAATTTACCAGTACCATCTGGCTGTTATTTGATAAGGAATGCAAAGGAGCATTCACCCAGCTATTGATTAAGAGAGGATATTATTCCCCAGGAAGAGAATGGCACAGTGGTCAGATTAATGGCATTTACTGCTAACTAGATTGTCATAAATTATACCGTTTGTCAGAAAGAAAAGCTTTGCTGACACAAAATCACTCTTTATAAAACTAACCCTATTAAATTAAAACCATGATTTGTTTTTAACAAGAGAATAGTTATTAGTCAAACACATCCAGAACTGGATTACCCCATTAAAAAGAGTGTGCAAAATGGCAGTAAGTCTAACAGCAGTGACAAAATATTTCACGGGCTCAGGGAGCTGTCCTTTATCAGTACACTCCTCTCTCTCCTGGTCACAGGGTCCTGACAGACTGAAGGCCTGGTTCAGTGAGATCAGGGTTTTGGATCCAGGTCTGCTTGTGTTTTAAATCCATTTGGACTGGAAAATAATAACAGCTTCAGAGCCCAGCAGCACTGTTTTCTACACGATGGCAATACTGTGGATGCTGCTGCTAAAAGCAATAAGTTACTTTCTCAACATTTCTGGAGCTTACTGTAAACTGCTTCTTTGCACTGTTTGATCCTAATTTGGAGCATTCAAACAGGGCTACTGTACTAAGCTTTGAATTTAAGAGGCAGAATTTAAAAGACTTAAAACACTAATTAAAATTGTCAACGTCTGTCTTTGAAGCACTCGATTATTAACAACCTTCACAGATCTAGTGTGTGCGATGGGAGAGGAGTTGTGACTTGCTCCAGACTGCAGACAAGGCAGAATGGCCTCTTTATTGTCTCTCAGCACACCAAGAGCCTCCCGAGGTGGGCTCCCAGCATGGCTGGGGGGAGAAGCACTGGTGCCCCAGAGCTTGTGAGCAGGTAACAGAGAGGAGAAGGTTTCACAACACAAACTTGGAGCCTTTCTTATTCCTGACAGAGCTGGAGAAGTAAAAAGAGCTTTTGAGCACACCAGCCCCCATTCCCAATCTGGAGATGTGAGGAAACAGGCTGAGGTGAAGCAGTGAGCTGACACAGGCTTATAGGAAAGACCCTCATGGAGAAGCCAAATCTCAGCTCTGGTTCTTGTTCCCATGGTATTCATAGGCACAATTTCATTCAGGAGCTAAGCAGTGTGGGGCTCAATTCTAGCCTTACTCTGTAAGCTTCCTTCTGTGCCAGGTTCTTAAAAAAAGTATTTTGTTGGCAGAGAAGTAAAGTAATGTAAATACAGACCAACCTCAGTCTGGATGGGAACAGTCAGAAGTCTATGGACACTCTGTATCCACAACAAATGGGAAGTGCAATTTTTAACTCTCCCTACTATTTGTTACAGATACTCCATATATGAAAACACTGAGAGAAGTTGTTATTGAAAGACCAGCTCTGAAATTCAACGCTGAAAATGAAGTGTTACTCTTTACTCTCCCTTCTGTGACTCAGGAGTACAATGCTGGATAGACCAGAATGAAAAGAAAACAAAGTGCCAAGTTGAAAAGCTGGCATATTATTTTTCCTAATTTCTTAGTCTGGTCTCAACTGTTTTCTCCCTTATTTACCTTGTCCTTGTCTTCTCTACCAGGATAATAAAATCCTATTTTATATGCACAAATTAAGACTTTGTAATTCAGCTCCTCAATGATACTTATATAAAATAAGACTCTGGGAAACCAAATAAACCTTGAGAAATATATTAATTATGTTAGAATAGAAGAGTAAAACTAAAGTAGAAGATTTGGCTGCCTGAACTTTTCTTTTGTTTGCTGTCCAATATACTTTGATTATCAAACAGGCAAAAAAACCCCAAAAAACCCAAAAAAACCCAAACAACAAAAAAACCCCCCAAAACTCTAATGCTCCTGTCCAAGAGTCTTTGTTTCAATGCAAGAGCACAACAAGACCCCTTCTGTCCTGAATATTTAGGCCTGTTAGTATCCTCCTGTGATAATCTTGGGATTTATAACTCTTCTGTCTAATATGCAATATATCTAAAAGAAATTAACAATGAATTTTGAGCATATAATGAACAATTATGCATGGAGGATAATCCCACCAAGTACTATGAGAAACAATTTCTCCTGCCTGTTCTCAGTCCTGTAGCAAATCTTAGTTGTCTACCAGGGTCTTTTAAAGTTTGATGTTCCCATCATGATTTTCAAAAGAAAAACATTCAGAAAATAGTGTGCCTGAAAAGGGCTTCAGGACCCAAACTTTCTACCTTAGGCAATGTCAGGCATTTGAAAAGACATGTCACTGCTCCTCCCTCACATGCCTGACCGTGCCCAAGGAGGGGCTGCTGCTCTTCCCTGCTGTTATGCACTCAACAAAACAAAACCTTCCTCCTGGAAACAGACCCTGGAATCTCATCCAGGCCCATTTGCTTCTTTGATGAGGATGTTCAAAACCTGCTGAAGGTTTGTGCAAGCAGAGCAAGTGCGTTACATTTCAGTGGGTGTGGCAGGTGCTGTATGTCCCAGTAATGGTATGAAGCTGTAAAATCTCCAGATTGCTGCAGCACTGCCAAGTGACCAAACGTGGCTGCTCAGCCTAGAGATTCCTACTCTTTCACGCTTTAAGAGCTTTTGAGCGGGATGATAAGGAGTTTTTGCCAAAATGCTTCAGGCATTTAATTCTGAAAACTAATTTCTGAATTGGGTGCTATGCTAATAATGTATTCCAACCCCAGGCTGCCTGTAATCCCTCACAGACTCTCTGCTCCTTGGTTTCCCATTAGCAGAGCATCTGTCTTCTCACTGCTGTATTGTCTGCTCTCTGCATGGGACCCTTACTACATGGGACACAACAATGTAAGAAATTCATGGGATCGCACTAAGAGAGGGAGCAAATATCAAATTTGGTTTCATGCAGATGGGGTTTTGTTGGTTTTTTTTACACACATATTTAAATGCAGCGATTAAAATGAACTGGACAAAATGGGGCCTTCTCAGGCTCAAAGATAAAGGAGCCTCGTGGCAGGTGACAGATTAACTAAAGGAAAATAGTCCAGAACTACTCTTCATCCTGCTGAAACCTTTCATATATCCTGTTGCTTCGCTCTGTCTTGCTGTCTGTGAGGAAACACTACACAGCAGTTTGCCTTCTTGTTCTGTCTTTCCACTTCATTATGTTTGAAGGACAAGGACGAGGCAAGGAGGGACTCCACGCTCTGCACAGAGGTAGCAGGTGGTCTGGCCATGCACAAAACTCTGCCAGGAATTCAGCTGATCCTGAACTCTGCATCTGCCAGGCAGGCATTTTATAGTCCCTGAGAAGAGACCAGCCATTTACATCCTACAGTACCTGCAGAGACCCTGGGTGAGCACTCACCAAGGCTACTTGCTGGGTGATTAATTAGGAGCCACTAATGATTTTCCTACCTAGATCTTCCTTAAACAAACTCCTGTGGGAGCTCCACAGCGACAGTGATCAAGAAAAAAGGCTGAATCAACAGCTTTAACTCTGCATCATATTACAGAGCCCAACATCTACTGACTTGATTCATACTGCAAAGCACTTCACACTGCACAGGGCTATACTCTGCTGCAGGTTGTGCACTGCCACTGCCACTGTCTACTGCATACACTGAAAGAAACTGTTTACACAAGAACCTATCTTCCTGGAAAAAAATTATCTGGATTTTATTCAAAACAGTTGTTGAGAGATTTCAATTCAGAACATAACAGCAGCTAATACCAGTGTTTATTACCAAAGTGGAAACATGCCACTTTCTCAAATGGGTCTTTTTCTAACCCTCCCACAGCAAAAAAAATTAATGCTGTCTGCTTACAAGTGTTTGGCAGGAGTTAAGACATAATTAGAAAGAGCTCTAGTTCTTTTAAGTGTGCTTCAGTTATTGTAATTTACTTTTCAATGTAATATTAAGAAAAATGGATAGTCTGACTATTTGGATCACCATCTCAACAGAAAATAGGAGAGTGATTATCTGGCATGAAATCAACTGGACTTGGTAACAGGCTCTTCCAACATTCCACCAGCAAATGTAGTATATGGGATAGTTACAAAAGGTAGTCAGTAGTGATACATCTCAGAAAAAATATGTCTTTGCCTTTCCTTCTCTCCTTTGCTATGTGACTCATTTAACAATTTGCAACCTAGCTCAGGAAATGCTGAGCACCCTTTTAGTGAACACAGACCCTACTCATACACTGAAATTTCATCGCATTTTGTTTATCTGGACTATCACCTGGGCCTAGGTAACGCCTGTGTACTGCTCTTTTATAAACCTGAGATGTCTCAGGACTCCAGCTGGTTTGCTCTTGTGGCCCCAGTGTTGCCCACTGAGCCCTGTGGCGTGCCCTGCACGTGGTGCTCACAGCCTTCACCCTCAGCTTCTCTCGTTGTTTATGGGCCCCAGCTTTAAAACTGTCCTCTGGGGTGGAATCCCTGGGAGAAAACCCAGATGCCTCCCTAAAGACAAGGACTTCTGCTACCATCTTGAATGGACTTGTAACTCTTTGATCCAGGACACAGCACTCTAGAATTGTGTTGCAATAAGAGGCAAACCCAAATTGTCAGCTCTACACACACTTCATGCTGATTCACATCCAAGTCCAAAGTGCAGCACACCAGCCTTGGCCAAAATCCCTAGATAGCATGAAACTTGAATTTTAAGCCCATATGTAGGTTTGACCCAATGCTACAATTCAGAATGCCCCAATTAAACATCATTACTGTCAAATTCATTTATAAAACAAATCCAGGACCACTGGAATAGTACAAACTTAGGGAAAAAAATAAGGAAGGAAACTATTCAAATTTTTTTGGCAGGGAGGGGCTGGAGCAAGATATACACAAGCAGCAACATGACTGCACTCCCTCGTGCCCCAGTTAGGAACATGCTATGAACTGTTTGCCTTTGTTTCCAGTGACAGCATCTGGGAGCACAGCAATGCTTGGCATCCATGATGCCTCTGGAACCTTCTGTCCCAACCTAGAGCAACCAGCACCTTGAAAACACTCACAGACTTCCTTATGCTTCTGTACATCAGGAATATTGCAGCACATCTTTCTAAGCTTTGATTCCATCATCCTTTAAACATATCAATAAACTCCCAGGTCTGTCTGTCCTCTGACTGGAGTATGGCTTCTAATAGCAAGGCTCCTCAATACAACATCCTTCCAGTTATCTAGAACTCCATGTGTTCTGTGATTCCCATTAGATAGGAAATGGACACAAGCTGCAACTTCAATCATTCACCTTTTCAACTGAGTGTATTTTTTCCTAAGAGTCTCACTTAGCAGAAATGGGCTCTCTGACCAATGCACCAGTCCCAGGGCTCCCTCCCAAGGGGAACTTCCAAACATTAACAGTCACTGAGATGGAAAATCAAACCTCTTGACTCCAGCTGACACCAGCTTCCATTACACTAAATAAAAACTATCTTCTGAGGCCCCAGCAAGTGGGACAGGCCACTTCCCACACTGCCACGCTTGGAAAACAGCATGTGCACAAACTGAGAAGAAAAGCCTCATTAGTATTAATATTTACATTGCAGCCATGCCCAGGGGCCCTGGCTGGGGTAAGGGTCTTGCTGTGTTTGGTGCTACTGAAGATGAAGGTGCAAGCCCTGCTCTGAGGAGCTGCTGATCACTCAGCTACTCCTGAGGTGATATCCTGTCCCTTCCCCCATGAAAGGCATTTCCATTTCCCACCTGCCTCCTGGTCTTGCACACCAGGATCAGGGATACTTCTGCATTTCTGAAATCACTGTGACTTTATAGTTGTGAGTATAAGACAAGGCCCTCTATGTCCTCTGTAGCCAACTTTTGCATTGCAGTGACCAGCAAAGAGAAGTGTCCTGGGTGGGGACCAGTGGCTGGTGAAGGGAAGAAAGGGATCCAGAACCCCACCAGACTGGATGGAGAGGAGAAGGAATGCTGGAGAGAGACTGCAGGGCTGCAAGGGGCTCTGCTGGGACTGTGGGCTGCTTGCCCTCCTCCTGCCACAGCCCTCTCAGGCTCAGCACCCTCCTGGGGAGGGCAGAGGGGGGACACCCAAAGGCTCCTGCAGGTTTGCAATGCACAGAGTCTCTTTATGGTTGCCATGTGCAAAATGAAGTTTTTAGAGCCTTTCTCTTTGAGGATTTACGGGCAGAGGTCCTCCAGTCTTACCCACTGAAATGGATGAACAGCTCTAGATAAAACTTTCAACAACTAATGACAGCAAAGTTAGCCAGAGGCAAAAACCTAGCATGAAAAAGTTCAGCCTAAATGATTAAATTTGGCAAAGTTTTAAGACAGTGAAAGAGAAAATCTTAAAAGGGGAAGTTTCGGATGACCTTACTGCAGAGCACTGCAGCCTGTGGTGTCTGTAATAGGTTATTTCCAGAGCATCTGAGTGTCTTCCAGTAGTGCATTAAGCAATGTAACTAACATCTGTCACGAGCTTCATTTTCCCTCTCATCTCCTCCCTCGAGGGAAATTCTCTCATTTCTTAACCTCTACTGGACCCCCACTCAATAATGTTCACTACCTCAAGAGAAAAAGGAAAAGCCTATCAAAAAAGAGGAAAAAAAAGAAAAGAGATAGATAATAGATCAAAGATTCAGGCTGCTTTGGTGACATTTTTGAAGTGTTTCTTGCCAAGCAAAACAGTATTTTTTAAAAAAAATTCTTTACATGATATTTAAGCATAGAAAAGGAAAGACAAATTAAAATTATTTTTCCTTCACCCATGATTATGCAGCAATTTATCAACAAATGAAACATGAACATCTGACTGGGATTATTTATTATACAGTAAGGTATTTATTTTTTTGTTCACTTCACCAGGAACAGTGTCTCTGTTATGGCTAGTTAGCCATCTGTGTCCAAAGAGCTTTCAGGAAAGGATTAAACTGTCATTTGTTTTATTTCCTTTCATGAAACAGCTCTCCTAACAGGGCTGGGGCAAGACTTGGGTATTGCTGGACTTGTTACTTTAAGGTAGCACTTAAAGGAGTAACTGGATCTTCCCTAGAGCTAAAGCAAAGCAATGTAACGTTTGGGGGCTTGTTTTTGTTCTTTTTGCTGCTCACACATGCAGCATCCTACTGCAAATGGCACAGATCAGGCAATGTATTAGGCAGAAGTAGAATTATCTGTGGATTTATTTTTTTAAATCTGATTCATTCACTTCCTTCAATTAGCCAGTAAGGGTTTAAGCACTGAGAGAATGTGCAGCTAATCAGGGCTGGAAGCAGGAGGCTGACAAAAATAATCCCGGGAGGCAGAGGTATTCCAGGTGCAGGAGATTCCCAGCCATCCATTCCCAGCCCCACAGAAAGCAGCATCCTTTGCCCACCTACAACTGCACAAGTGAGGCAAAAAACTTCTGACACTTCTTCCCTGCAAAGAAAGAGCAAAAGAAGCCACCTGGTGTGGAGAGTGTGCCCTCAATAAGAGCAAATGTGGGAAGACTATTTGCCAGAAGATGGACCTTGTGGCTCTTGCAGGGGCAGTGCGGGGTGTCCCGGGGCAGCCTCACAGCGCTCATCCGGAGCACGAGCACCAGCAGCAGCTCACTCATGACCTGTGTTCACAAATCAAAATCACTTTTCCAATAAAGAGGCAGATTTGGAAAGTTTGATACCAGCAGGTCCTTATGCCACACTTATTGACTGGTTTTTTGGAAGCACTCAGCAGCCAGAGCTCTCAGGTGCTCGCTGTGCTTGAAGTGACAACGGTGCTCTGTTCAAACGTGACCTGCACGGAGCTCAGGGACACAGTGCTAATGGAAGAGAACCCTGCAGCAGCTGGACCTGCCACTGGCTGGATCTCGAGGGGGACACTTTAGCCACGGAGAGCTCTTCAAGAGCCAAACATTTGAAAGGATCAGAAAACGGGTTTTCTCAAGGTCTTGGCTTCAGGGACCACACATGGCACTGCAGTGAATTCCACATACCACCTCTGATTGAGTGAAAGAGCTGATTTGTCATGAGTGAGTGGTAGTTTAAGAACCAGGTATCCCATCTAAGCCACTGAGTGCAGCTCTGGAGACTGCTCCAGCAAGAGCTGGTCTGGCACACCAAAATGCAGTATTGCAGAAGAAATAAAATACTGACATCTATAGGATGCTCAATATTTCTAGCAGCTACAATAGGAATAAACCTATAAACCATATCCATATATATATCCATATATTATAATATCCATTCTTCACTAAAATTTTCTGTATTCATTCGCATCAAGAGCCATTTCAGCTCTTCTGCCCATTGTTGTTCAGCTGCTACTCACTGGAGCACCAAAATCACTGGGTCCTGCCTGGACAAACCCCAGTGTGACTCCAAGGATGATAGGGAAGAAGCACCTGCAGCAAACAAATCGGATACACAGAGACAGCAGCAGGGTGGAGAGAGCTCTGCAGGAATGACAGCCCTCCCTGGGAAGGGGATGGGCTCTCCTCCAGGTACCAGGGAGGCTCCAGCTGCCACCACCTCTGTCCCCCATCGACAGGACAGCAGCTTCCCCTCGGGATGCCTCTTGCTGAGAGGCTCATGAGAGGCTCACTAAGGCCTCTGCTGCCTTGGTGGCACTGTGAGCAAGGAAACATCCACCTCAGTCGATATCTGACCAGGGCCATCGAACAATCTGACCTTGGGAATCCACGGAGGGATCACAAGGCTGGTGCAAACCCAGCCAGGTACACACAGCCCATTCTCACCTGAGTGTCACCAGTGTCCCCAGTGGGACAGCTCTGCATCTCCTGCCCACATCTTCTGAAGTTGCTCTGCTTTCTAATCCTTGCTATGTTTGAAATAACCTGGTCACGGGCTGTGAGGGTGCAAATCCACAGAGCTGTGGCCCCCTCTCCCAAACCAACAGGAGCATCTAATTCTCCTGATCAACTCCCAGACAAACAAAAGCCAAGAAAGAAAAAGGACACCCATGGCCAGCAGCATTTTCTTAGCAGCAATACAATTATAATGCAGTTAGACTGTATCTGCTTACATTCCCAAACTGAAATAATCTTTCTCTTATCCCCCTGCCTTAACTTCCCTAACATTCCACTACCATGGTGTCAGCAGGGAATCCTGCCACTCTGTAATGGAGCTGGACGAAAGAATTGGAGTCCTGTAGAGACTGAAATTCTCAGTTAGATAGAAAAAGCACTGCATTTTCTGCTTTGGACTAAAAATGCCTCTTCTGAGAAAGGACTGGGGTTTCCCAGTGTTCAACAGGAAGACCTGGGAAGATGTAGTTAAAATAATTTCCTTTTTAATGGCTATTGTGCAGCCTTTTTTCTTTCAACTTTGTGAAAAGCTTTGCGCTTCCCCTGTTCATAGAACTCTAAAATAGGCAAGGTTGTTTGATTTCATTAGTGATACCACACAATTCCTAGGATTCTTGCAATGACATTTGCTCAGGGGAGCTGAGAGAAGATGCAATTACTTCCTGAGAAGCAGCAAGATTACCACAAGCAGGGACAACGTCAGAATTTGGTTTCTTTGCTGACTTACACCGTGTTCCTTTGTCTGCTTCTCCTCCATCCCTCTGCTATTGGGAATCTGCTAAAACACACCTGTGGGAAGTTTAGGCTTTTTAATCTGTGCTTTAAATGTCCCAACAGTTCCCTAACTTGCAGAAAGTTGATTCCTATCAGGTCCTTAATCTCAGTTTTCCTGGGAAAATCTCTGCAGGTATCTTCCTTCAGAAACCCACTACAGAACATGCCTGAGCTAAAGAGTTTTCCCCCCCCCACTCCATGAAAACTGAATGTTCTCCAAAAGATTAAGATTTTTAGATTTAAAATTCTTGTGTTTAGGCTGAAATTACAAGCTAACAATCATGTCATTAAATCTGGATGAAAGGTTTTGATCATGGGTAAAGTACATTCCAACACAGTTCAAATGAAAAATCTCAAAGGTTTGAGCCCCTCCCTCTCACACTCCACCTCCTCTCCCCCTCCCTGTGCTTCTGCAGAAACACAGTGAAGAAAGAGTTGAAAAAAGCAAGGAAGAAAAAAGAATTTTCTCTCCAGAATGCAAGCAAAACAGTAACACATTTCAATTACAACAAGATACTTATTTTCTGCACAAAACACATTTCGGTTTCTTCTCTAACAGGCTCCAGCTCACGGTAAAGGTGTAACATGTGAAGGCAAATATAGCTTATATTTTAGGAATTTCCATGATTTTTATGGATTGCATTGATGAGAAATGCATTTGTGCACTTTGAACTGCCAGTAATGATTTTGTTGTGGGATATACTTTGAATAATTCCCTTCCAAAAGGCATGATTATAAATTCATTAGAAATGGAAAGTCGTTCTGGAAGACCCAAGCTTCTAAATTAATGGTATTTCAATAAATAAGATGGCATAAATTCAACATACTGATTGTCCAATTCAGCTTCAAGCTAAAATGTATCATTGCTCTCTAATTGCAACTCCCATCCATGCCATCCTCTTCATCTTAATTCTAAATGGTCTGCACTTATCAAATCATTTGTGGTGCACTGCACAACCCTCACCCTTAATTACACCAATATTTTACTTTTGGAACAGCACAGCTCAGCAACAGGCTTCATTTTTCTTTTCCTTAGTCTCTATTAAAGTAAAGCATTGACAAAAGCTCTGTGAGAAGGGAGAGAACCTGAGTTCCCCTCTATGGCCAACAGCTCCCAGCTAATCACAAGTCAGCCCCAGAGCCCCGTGAGCAGAGCAGTGATTAAACTGTGCCTCAACAAAGCAACTTTGTGCACAGCCCTGACGTGCTCCCAGCACAAACGTCTCCCTCCTGTTATGATTGGTATTCCCCAGATGTTTGACTTTGAGCTCAGGCTTGGCAGGCAAGTCTCTGTGGCAGCAATTCAAGTCCCAAGCTTGAGCAGCCCCAGTGTTTATTCTCGTAATTTACACTTTGTGATGGCTTATGGACAGTTATGTACTTGGTTTTACAGCCACTTCAAACCAAGGACCAGTGGTAGATGCTTCCCAATTCCACCACTGGCAGGAGGCCCCGCACCATCAAACCGTCTCTCACAGCAAACAAGCCAACCTTAAAGGAACTATTTGCTTCAAAACTAATAGAAAAAAATGCCTGAAATCTTACTTACTAGGAAGTCTTCTTCACAGTACACCTTGCCATTGACATTGTAGAATGCTTTTCCTCGTAGTCTTCTCCCTATTAAAACACAGGACCATCAGAGATTTGTTCTTCATCCCCATCCAGTTGCTCAGGATGCAAAGTGAAAAGCACACCCCCTGTACCTGTCTGTGGGGTTTGTTCCTGGCCCCCTCTTTCCTGGAGGGCCCATCCAGAGCCAGAGCTGAGGATCAGGCTCTTGGCTCTATCTGGCCTTACCAAATCAGGTACCAAATCTTGCCCTTAGGTACCAACTATATGTTACCTTTAAGTGCAGGTTATGGAACCCAGCTGGTAACAGTTCCTGAAAAACTTGCAATCTAAGCTCAAATTTGATTTGGGGAAAAGGCTCCTTCGCAAACTGAGACAATTTTCTTGGCAGGTAAAATCCCAGCAGGCTCACATCCACTGCAATCAACAGCAGCAGCGTTTGTCTCCAAAGGAGTACACAAAAGATACTGCATATGGATGTTCCTGCCATCCTCAAAAATATTAATAATCAATGCCACAGCAGTTCCCTGTGACATTAAAGCAGTACAAGGCACACATGACGGAGGGAAGGGCAGTAAAATCACACAGAAAAGAATATTTGTATTCAAGAGATTTTGTATTCAAGTTTTGACATATACCATTTCATTAGCCCATGTGGAACTCGACTGACAAAGCCTGTGATAGTCATTAATGAATGCCTCCCGTTGCAGCGAAGAAATGCACAGCAGACTCCAGAGAGTCTCAACAGAAAGGATTCAGACCAAGATATTCAAGAATCACCAAGCCAAATCAGTTTGTAGATACAGCAGATCAGAGCTGTCTTACACCAGAGCTGCTCTGTTGAAAGCAGTGCTGCTTCACCAGCATCAAACCAGAGAGGGAGAAGGGAAAACCACACTGATCCCAACTCACCTCATTCCCACTCTGCCAGGGTCCCACTGGCCAAAGCTCCCCGGCACGTGGGAGCTCTCTGGAGCCCTTTCCAGCCCCGGACAGACAGAGCTGCCTCAGGCTGTGCCAGCAGTGACACAGGGCAAGGGGGAGGAAAGAGCAATTCACAGGTCAACAGATCCCAGCTCACTGCCAGAGCTTCACTCCATGGCATCAGCCTGGATGTCTCCTCCAGCTCCACTGGGAGCACCAGCGATCTCTGTGGAGGGTTCGACGCCGAGGGCCGGCAAGTTGAGCCAGCTGCCCAGCACCGAGGGGCAGGAGCGCTCTCCACGCTTTCCATAAACAATGTTGAGGAAAATACGATTAATTTCCAGTGTTTGAAAGCGCCTTTTACACTTTGCCACTGTGATCTGATCCTGAGAAACAGTGTGTGGCACAAAGGAATTGGGATCTGGGCTGATGCTTTTGGGAAATCACATGCTGCATGCGGCTGTCTGGTGGTTTTACTGTCGTGGCTGAGGGAAATGCTCCTTTTGTGTGCACATTCTTGGGCTGTCGATCTCACAGGCTGCTGTCTCCATACTCCTGGTAGGTGGAGTCAGCTCTTGTTTGTCTTTCCAGCTGCCCAGTGACTCTGGTGGGGACCAGGACCCTGGTGACGTGGGCAATGTGGTCATCCTCTGTGAGAGTCTTAGGTAAAACTGGGCCATCCCCTGCACAAGGCACAGGGCTGGGACAGCAATCAGGGGACCTTGAGGCCTCTCTCAACTGATGCAGGAGAAACCATATCTAGATCTTCCCTCCTGCTTCTCAAAGCTGTTTTTAAACCTCTCTAGGGAAAGGTAAAGCACATGGAACAAAAAGAAAAAAGGAGAGAGGCCAGAATGGCTTTGTGAAGGACACGTTGTCTCTGTCAGATCCAGCCTTGGCACACAACTTGTCTTTAGCTGGCGGACATGAAATGTCCACCCAGAACAGGGACCTGCCTTGGATGTGCTGATGCAGCAGCTCCCCTGTGCTCACCCCAAGAGCTGGGTGTTTGTGGCAGGGGAAGGAGCCCTGGCCATCACNAAATCCCAGCGCTGGCTGCTGGAAGGATCTCTGTAGAGGAGAGCAACCTGCCAGTGCAGGGAGGCACCAGATCTCCCAAGGCACTGTGGAGGGGGCAGGAGGACCAGAACAGCCCACTCTGTACCCCAGCCTGCCAGTGCTGCAGTGGAAAGGAACGGAACAAATTCTGCTCTGGTTCTTTCCTTAGCACAGCATCACTGGCAGGAGCCAGTGGGGTCAGCGCTTTCCTGGACTGGGATGGAGTGGGAAGCCTCTGATCCAAACCAACAAGGCAAAGCCAGCGTTCTGGAGTGGCTCTCAGACACATTGGGTCTCAGCTACATTTGCATCTCGCTGCCCTGCGCCCAGCCCCACTGTGAGTGTGGAGCAGCAGCCCTGCACTGGTGGCATCCCTGCTCCCAGCCACGAGCCCCCACCTGCCCAGCACAGAGAGCTGCTCTCCCTGCCCTACACCTGCCACCTCTGCACCACACTGCACTCTCAGCACAACACCTTTTAAAAGTGAGGGAAAATACCATTTCCCCCATTTTTCAGCTGAAAAAAAACAAGACACTTATTAGGGAACTGACTTGCCTGAACTCATAAAGCAGGCAAGCAGCTTGCTCACATGATAATGACTATTACTAGCAATGTTTAATAAGATTGACAGGCCTTTTACCTTAGAAAAATTTCATTCAGGGACTGTACAATAATTATCTCATAAACAAGAAACAGCAAGTTATCACTCAAACAATCATGGATGCCTATATTGGCTTCTACATCCTGCATTTCAGAAATAAAGGCAAAAGTGTACATTCCACTGCCCTCCAGAAGGGTTGACTAAATTACAGCACTGAAAATGGTCAAACACCACTCTCAGAGTGCCTGGGCATCATGTGCAGACTGCAATCAAGAGGGAAGTGCTGGCAATTGCAGTCAGGGAGACAGGAATCCCGAGGAGAGGCAGTGCTGGTGCCCCCAGCCCCGGGGCAGCAGGGTGGGTGCAACACCTTCATGTTGGGATGTCTGTCCCCAGCTCCAGGTGCTGGACAAGGGGGCTTCACCTCTCAAGGTCCTGGAGCAACTCGGGGACCTGCACAGCACCAGCCTGTTCTGTGTAGCTGTAATCTATGACTGTCAATTAGGCAGAAATTACGAGTTAAAAAGTCCCGATGTTCCTCTAGCCAGGTGAGCCAAGCACCTGGCCAGCCAGGGAAGGTAACATCACCCTGCCCACTGGCACACAGGCTCTGCTGCTTGGCTTTCCTTTGAATGACTGCGTCTAGCCAAGCCTAGTTACTATTTGCTTTCATAATATTGAAACAAAAAAAGTCAAGAGCTTCTGACAAAACTTGATGCAACTTGCTGACGGCTCATTATAATAACAATGAGCAGCCTAGCGCAGAGTTCACGAGTGCGGGGTTTCACAAACACTGCACTCGGTTCCTCCTCCTGCTGGATTCCCACCTTGGCATGCCTGCCCTGTCAGACCAGTTTGCAGCAGCAGCAGCAGCAGCAGCGAGGAAGCGGCTCCGTCTCACACCCAGCGGGGCAGCAGAGCAGGGAATGCACAGGAGCGCTCGGCCCGGGGCGGGAGCCGCCGGCTGAGCGCAGGCTCCTGACAGCAGCGGCAGCTTTTGCGGGGAAGCCCCTTCTCTCCCGAGTGCTCCTCAGCCTTGCTTTGCCACAGAAAACAAAGCTTTGGCACTGCCAGTGACAAACAAGTAACTTCCATCTCCTGACGCCCTCACCTTGGAGGGGGAGCGAGCACCAGGCTAAGGGAGTTCCACCACCTCGGGTGGGGGGCAAAGACCTCACCAACACTCCAGCAAACACTGCAAACACTCACGAGATAATCAAACGGATAATAAAATGAAAGCTAGAAATGACTCTATCCCAAGGACTGATCACAACTGGGGACTGCAACCAAGATGACAAACGTCCAAAAGAACGCAGGTTTGTGGAACTATTAAAAAAAAAAAAAAGCAGAACCATCTATAAGTTTTTAACAGTGGTTTGAACCTTTAACCAGTTTATAAGTCTCTGCTATTTAAATGTGTCTATCAATTACTTCCTGCACAATTTTTATCTCCTACATGTGACAAACTAAAAGAAAGGAATGGGAGAGCAGTTCCTTTACCAAAGGATTCAACTCAAAGACAGCTTGCAAGAGGAAAAATGACCCCAAATTGACACAGACTGTCCACAAGTATTCTCCCCAGTCTACACAACACTTTGCTGGGTGGTGAAAACACACCAGCCAGGAAGCCAAGACGAAGTAAAAACTTTTTTTCCAATGCTGTTTCAAATGCTCCTGGCCCCCATGGAGCAAAATGTGAATGGTTTTACAGTCTTGGGGACTTGGCCCAAAAGAGCACTGGAAGTGTCCTGCCCCCAACTCCTCTAGCCTGGAAAGCATCTTCCGAGCCCCCTGTGCTGCTGCTGGCCGTGAGTATTTGCCTGTGGGGAGGTCAGTTTATCAATCACAGCCTTCAGTGGAAGATCTCCTGTCTCACACAGGATGGATGCAGCCGGATCAGGGGCTGATACCCCCCTCGCTGTTGTAAGACAGGAGATAGGAATGTCTCTCTGTCACAGCAGGGTTATTAGACGTAATTACTGTTTGCAGCGTGCTTTGAAGTTGAAAAGTGCCAAGCATTATTATAATATTTTAAGTACTTTGATGATTGAAAACACACAATCCTTTGGTAATCGTGATTTAGTAGTACTGTAGGGTAAGCAAGTTCATGTGAGAAGCCTGCATTGTCTCCGTGCCTGACGCTACTCAAACACAAACAGCTCCCCTCTGACATCATGGGAATGCTGCAGCTCCAGCCCTGCCTCCCAGATAATGCCTGGTGCATCCCAGAGATTACCAGCGTGCTGAAAAACCCACAGCAGAGCACCCCCTCACCATCAGGATCCCTCTTGTGGTATTCTCAACAGAGATGTGTGCCTCTTCTAACTTCATGTGGGAAAGTTTCAGTGTTGGAGGGGACAAAGAGTGAAGTCATTAATAATGTCCTGTTATTTCTAATGTCACAGCTGTGTGGAACAAGGATACTATTTTAGCCACAAAATGTGATTAAACCTTCCCATGTGGAGTGCAATCCAAGATCTCACTTGTAGGTATTACTGCTAAAGATAGGAAAATCGTTAAAGCAGAGCTAAGTTAACACCGTGGAACTCAGTGGCTACCATTCCTGTTGGCTGGGGACACAGCTGTGCAGCACAGAGAAAGTGCAGGCAGTGAGGGGTGCAGGCAGAGGCCAAGCCACAGGCAGCTGCAGGACCAGGCAGGGTGGCTGTTCCTGCCCTGCACAGCACCAGAGCCCTGCCAGAGCCCCCAGTACGGCCATGCCCTGCTCCTGCTGGGAAAGGGGCACCCAGGAGCTCCTGACTTGTCTCACAGCAGCAAGACAAATACACAGCATCCTTCTTTAACAGCTCTTTCTGGAGGAAAAAAAAATCTCACATTGCTTCTCTCCTTGAGATTCTTACTATTTTCTATTTAATGAACTGTCAGTGATAAGGCCGATGGGGACACGCAGTGAGGATCTCTGTGCTCTGGAAGCTCTGGTCCATGACTTGCTCAGCCTCCTGAGTGTGGCAGCCCAACCTCCTCATGCCTGGCTGACCAAAGAACCGTGCCTGTTTTAGTCAGCAATATTTAACATGGACCTAATTGCTTGTTAACTGCTCCAGATGCCATCTCTGCAGCGACTGATGTGACACCAGCACCAGGACTTGTCTCATCCCAGCACCTTAAGTGACAGTCTCCCAAAGCTTTCAGAGTACAGTGATGTGTAAACACACACAACAGAGGATCTGCTCACACGCAACAACATTTGCTCAAATATTTCCCAGCTATCTTAACAGTGAAGAAAAATTCCCATGTATTGCCCCAAAGCCCTGTGCAAGTGGAACGAGACACAAGATGGCTTGAGCCGAGCAAATCCTTCTGCCTGCCCACTGCCCACCTTGCCACGCTGTCCATCACTGCTCAGTGAAATGTAAACTTTTACCAGGTCAAACCTGGTTTTTGTTTTGAAAAACGCCCTGGCTCTTGGTCTGGGGCTGCTTGGATTCTCTCCAAGAAGCTGGTCTGTGGTGCACCCACTGGCTGCTCGCACTCCCAAAGACACTTTTCCTGCCCAGGGTCCTCCTGAAGGTCCTGCCCACAGCAGCATCACAACTGGCACCACTGCCCACCAACCTCTGGCACACGCTGCAGCTTCTCTTGGCAGGCAAGCAGTGACTGCCCTTCTCATCTGTGTGACACCACCTGAGACTGAGGAACTGGGACAAACAGAACTCAAAAGCTGAAGGGCAAGTTAAACCTCCAGAACCAAAACCAGTTCTTCACATACCCCTAAGCTGGACAGCAACTATTTCTAAAGAGTGGAAGCCAAATTTTAAGTCACCAGATGAGTCCAGGAGCTGAAACTTAAAGAGAAATACCAAGTTTTACAAACATAATAAATAATTGAAAACATTAAGTAGTAACAAGCTACCCCTGCTACCTCCTCTGCCCAAACACCTCTGGCTAAAACGGGAACAGAATTTCACCTAGGAGAGTTGTTACCTTTTAAGCAGTAGAGGAAAGGTTTGCCTGCCTAGGAGCTGAAGATGTGCCAAAAGAAAACAAAAGCTTCTAATACTTTTTATTTGTTACCATTCCTCCTTTACTCACATGTAGGTTTGGGCCTGCAGTTCCCCATCCCTCCCTCTGGCTTACACTGCCTCTCTGCACAGAGGTTTTCTTCCCACAGGGTTTCTGCCACTCCACCCATTCCGAGCAGGGCAAACCAAGGCTGCTTTAGCCTCTCAATAATAGTTAATTAAATTTTTCTCCCCGGTCCCCTACAGTGGACTCGCACAAAGCCACCAAGCACAAGCTCTCTGTGCTGGGGTCTTGTGATGAAGCTGCCACCACAGTCAGGGTGCCAGGAGGGGACTGAGCTCCAGCCCAGCCCCCCTGGAGAAACTTCCATCCCCCCACTACCATGGCCTCCTCCCCTCCTCATAATGCTCAGGCTTTATGAAAGAAGGGGTGAATTTCTAGGGATTTCAGGGGTTTTAAGATAGGGCAAGAAAAAAAATCAATGCCAAATTCCTTTAAATAGAAGATACTGCATGTTGGCAGAAGCCACTTTTCACAGACTCCAGTCGTTTGAAATCTGAAACACTAAAAAGTGGCTACTGTGGATGTGCTGTATTCTTCTTTTCAAAGCAATCTGGCACACAATTTTGCTCCCCTGTTCCAGGACCCAATCCTGCATTCCTTTCACGCTCAGACTCCCATTGACTTTAAGGAATGCAGGATTGGATCCTAAATGTGTGCTTTACTCACACAATAGCTCCTCATGGTTACGATCTATTGAGAAAGGCACACTTTAAAAACCATTTGGAATTGCAGGCTCATCCACCAGGCCAGAATGCCTGTAAAGATCTCCCATTATTTCAGGAAAAATGCTCAGTGTCTGGATTGCACGCACACACACTCATACGTTTTCCTGGTTTCAAGCTGCAGGCACAGCTTAGCTTGAGATGCATCAAAATATTTTGAGCACTGATCTGATAAGCTCTTAAAGAAACCACGTGTAATTTTAGGTTTTAAAACAAAGCAAAACTCCGAGGGGGGAAAAAAAAAAAAAGCCACCAAAGCAAACATATAAGCAGCTGAATCTTAAGATCGGTTTTTCAGAGAACTTTTGTAAAAGCCTCTAAAAGACCTGCACTGGCTACGACAAAACAGAGCCTTGCACTGCTATTTTTGAGGATGCTGTATATTGAGTTACAAGGCTATTACGATGCAAATCTCAAATCTACAAGCTTTTTACTCGGCCATAAACACAAAACAGTATACATTGTCCTTTCAGAAGAAAAGGTTTGCTGCTAAAATAGCAGAAGCCCTACGTAAATAACCAACATTCTTTCTGCCTGAGGTCACTGACTTGGCCTATTCAATTCCAGGCTAGTCTGGGATTTGACAATCTAAGCAGGGGAGAGGCCCTTTCCTTTTTTTTCAAAAGAATGCTGGGATTTTATTTGAAATTTAAACTCTTGCAAACAAAAGGTGGCATCGTATGTTGGAGGCCTATGAAGGTGGAGTACAGGATGTGTATTGTTTTCTCCCTTTACATAGGTTCTTTCAGGAAAGAGTATTCAGAGTCTGTGAACAAATTCTAATAAAATATTATCATCAGGTAGGCAGACACAGCAAGAATTGAACAAACACTTTAAAGAGGAGATTCAATTTCAAGAAATATTGATGCTGAAAAAGCATAAGAAATGGTTTAAAACGATAATTTTTAAATAAATTATTTTCAAATGAATAATTGGAAATCATTCCCTAGTTTAAGTTCCTATACTAATTCATATCTGTAGACTAAAACTGAGCTTTTCAATGCAAATTAACCGTGGCTACAAAGTCAGCATTCATTCTCACTCTCCATCTCGTCGCTCTGCCCTGGGGAGGCAGATGGTAGTTAACTATTTCTCCTTCCAATTACCGTTGCCCAGCTCTTACTTGGACTCTCACAAAAGCACACTCTTGTGTAACACAATTATCATCTCCCTTCTGGGCTGTTATCCAGACTCCGCGGTGNGGGAGGCAGGCAGCGCCCGACCGAGGGCTGGGCTGCTGGGCTGCAGAGCTGCAGGGCTGCTGGGCTGCAGAGCCGCCCCAGCCACCATCCTGACAGAAACGGGGCTGGCTGTGCCATGCACCCACTAACGTGTGCTACAATCCAGGTGAAAACACAGCGCTCCATCATTCTGACACGTCTGTAGCCCAAGCTAGACCTGAGACTCTCCTCTGCAGTCTACCTTTACCTGCCGCGATGTCGAAGCGAAACACTTCCTTATCTTCCCCTGAGATTTTGCCCCGCGGCAGCCATGGCACGGAAGGCAACACCCAGTAGGAGCTCCTTTGCTGCACCCAACCCCCGGCATCCTGCATCCCTGCACTGCGGACTTCCGCAGGACTCGGCCCACCGCAGCCCCAAGTGGGTGCTGAGGTGCATTTCTGCCCCAGCCTCGCTGCATGACTGCAGCTGTCAGCCTCCAGCAGGATTATGTAGATAGCTAGCTAATATCTTTTGTTACCTTGCTGGAAAACCCCACCTTTCTTGGCAGGGTATCCATAATCTCTGTGCCATGTTTACTCTAGTTTGGAATTCTCTCTTCCTTTCTGTCTCCTCCTACTCTTCGGTCAGGTTATTTAACCGAAAGGTTGCTTAAAGCTGCAGGGACAAGAAGCTCTCTGACCTTTGGCACTCTGGCAAGGCATTCCTGTGCAAACTGTATTAGAAACTTAGCAGATACTTTCAAGCTTCCATATAATTTGCTAAAGTTTAAATTGGCAGATGTTTCCTTTCTCTCCCACTTACATATTTATTCTATCCCATACCACCCATCAATTTCAGGGTTAACACATAAATTATTTCCACAGAGCTCTAACAGAAGAACTTATGCTGAAAAAGGTTTTGCAAAAACCTAAGTATATAGTTAAAAACAGAAATACAACTGCCTGCATTGATCTAACAGCTACTTTGGGTGTATATATTAACATATAACTTAAAATATATTACTTAACAAGCCAGCAAGTGGCAATATAAAAAAATGTAAAATAAAGCTCCAATTGTACTTCAATTTAATGTTTTTTTCCCCCAGGGCTGGATTTACAAATGCAAACAACTCCCACCAAGCCACGAGAGGCCTCCCCACCAGTCGACAAGCTGGGAGGGCATGGGGTGTAGCTCTTCCCCCAACGTAGCTTCCACTGTGGGAAGCTTTCACCATTCCATCACAGCCTCTTGCTTGTTATCAGCAAAGAATTCCAGTTTTCCAGCTGCTGCCTGTAAGCCAGGACTTAAAAGAGTACTTGTCTTATCACACTATCCTAGGGTCCAAGTGCCAGCCCATTTTACAGCAGAGTAAATCCATCCCCAAAGTGCAGCCCACTCCAGCCCAAGCCTTCCAGGCAGGACACAGCCTCCCAGCAGCCTGGCTGGCCCCCACCCATGTGTTGTGGTGGGTGGCTCTCATTCAGCCTTCAGCAAGAACCACCACAATGTCAGCAACAAGGATCCATCTATCCTGGCATCCTGTCTCCAGATCTGGCCAAGAGTGGAAGTTCACTGGGAAGGAGCACTACAAACAGTGCTCACACAGCTGCAGTGTTCCCAGGAATAATGTCTCAGCTTCCAGCAGCCAGCACTTAAGGCCTTCCTGCACCACAGGTTGCATCATAACTACTATGTTTAACAGCCTCACTGGACCAATTCTTCTCTAATTTGTCTAATTTCTCTATGAGATCATTTATATTTTTGGCCTCCATGCTGTCCCTATGGCAGAGTCCCACAATTTCACTGTGCATTGTATGAAATGTTCCCTTTTTTTGTCTTGAACCTCTGTGGATCTAAAGCTTCTGTTGCATCCTAGAGAACACAGCAGCCTCTGCAGTCATCATCACCAGACTAAAGAGCTCTGTTAGTCAAAGTCTGAAATTTCAGTTGCATCTGGATATGAATGGGGTGCACATCTCCAGCGTACCTGGTATTTTTATCTAGCAGCATTCTGAGACTCTGCTCAGGTCTTCCTTGTACAACACAAGCGCGGACACACACACATGGAACAGAGTCCATGAATCAAAGTTCACACTGTGTGGTCTCACTGAGGAAGACAGGACCAACCTCCTGAGTTCTACACAGCCCCAGGTTCCTGAGCAACCTCTGTGAGGGGCAAGCTGCTGAGAAACACAACAGGAGGCAATTCCTATGGGAATATACCCAAAAAGATGCTACTGTATTCCAATAAAACTAAAGGAAGAAAAGAAGGAAGAAGAAAAAAAAGATGTTTGGTGTTCAGTGTCATGTGGACATTGAGAGCAGAGCAAGAACCCATTGGAGGCTCCACCTGACACCAGTGAACACTGGGTAAGGTTGTTGGACTGAGGGTACTGCAGACCCCTCACCATTGCTACCAGGTTCTTTCCTGCAAGTCATTATTCTCCATTCAAGTCCAGCCTCAACTGAAAGTCCCATCTTAGCCAGGCTCTGAAGCAGATGAAGAGAAATCTGAACTAGAGCTGGAGGAGGCAATTACTGGATGTCATCTTCACAAGGAGTGAGCTGCAGCATCACCTCTCCTAACATACAAAAAAGTATGTTGAACAAAAGGAGTGGACACAGCCCAGTCCTGTGGCAACATGCAAGAGAGCCTCAAGGGAGATGAGCAATTTCCCTAAACTCTCTCCTCCTTGTCTCACAAAAACAAGAATGGATTTGCAGAGTTCATGCTTCCTCCTCACAGCAGCACCATGTGAGTCAGCACCCAGTGTGACCAGCATCAAAGGGCACTGCTGCTGAGCCTCCATACACCAGCAGGGCTTGCCTTGAGTCACATCCAGAAAGTGCTCAGCAGCCAGCACCAACGGCACCCCATGTTGGTGAAATCAAGCTCACAGCGCACAATTCTCCTTCCCTTGAGATAAATCTTTGCCATAAAGTGAGATTAAGATCTGCAGTGCCTAGAAATGACATTTTGAGCAACAGCTGTACCCTTTTCTTCATGGGACAATGGAAGAACGTGTCAGAGAGTGGTCCTTGGGTCCAGAAGCACAAAGAAAACTTAGAGAGGATAGTACACAGTGAAAAAAAAAAATCTGAAGGACAAAGTATCTGCAAGTTTTTAAGGACACTCTTTGGGTTTAGATTATTTAGCTGTAAATTTGAAACACCTTCACAGAGAACAACTCTCCTGTCGCCCACACTGGTGAACAATTACATGGATGTTAATAATGTTACTTCAGATTTATCCTGGGTAACCTGGAACAAAACCTTGCTAGGAACTTAGATATGTGTTTTAGACAATATTCCAGTATTCTTTGCTATAAACAAAACAAAACTGAGAACCATAGTTGTACTCATTTATTGGAATGGACTGGGGTTTGCTCAGCCAATTTGAAATCTAATCGAAAATCAGCCCTCCTTGGGTTGACCTTGATATTTTGCGCTGGACTGACAACAGCTTCCTGCAACAGGTCACATTAGTACTAAACCCACAAGCAGCTCCCAAGCCAGAGGGCTGAATAGGTACAGCTCCTGACAGTACACTCACTTCTTTTGGCACCCAGGTACAATAAGGATATTGTTCCTTTAATGCTTAGCTTTCCTTTTAAGAAGTATGTGTGATTTCAGCCAATTCTCCACAACGATTAGTTCAGGATGAATGTAGTTAACTCAGGATTCAGCTGGAAAGAGCCCAAGTAGATGCAATCAATTTTCTGCTAAATCCACTTCCTTCCTCTCTTCTCTACCCAGCAGGAGACAACAGCTCTCCACTACAGCCACTGGTGACTAAGACACTGCAAACCTCTGCCTTCAGCCATGCTCCTATCAAGGCTGGTTACTCCCTCTGATTTCCCCTGGTTTTTGGATTTTGCATATCCTGTTCACTTGCCCAACATTTGGGCTGGGGGGGAAAGGGCTCTAGAAGCAAATATGAAAAAGCAGCTATACAGCAAACCACAAACATCAAATGCATTGGCTCCCGTGACCCCGAAGTTAATCACTCACAACTGCACAGGATCAGCTGCAGAACTTCACTGATAAAGGACTTTCCCCTTTGTGCAAATTTTGAAACCTCCTTGAGGTTTCAGTGTGCAGGTACTGTATGATCTGCCAGCTTCTGTGCTGCCATCTGTGCATGTGAACCGAATCATCTTCACCATCATCACCCAAATCCCAAAGGACTTGAGAGAGAGCAGCCACTGGCTGCTTTCCCTGAACAAGCCTCATGCAGCAGGGCCTGAAACAGCACACTGTAACCACAGGGATGATTTGCTATTTGAATCTAAACAGGGTAATAAAAAAAAAAAATCCCTTCAAAAACAAGGCTTAGAAAACATGATCTCTGGCTCTCACCTACATACTTTCTAAAGAGATCAAATAGATGATTCCCAGCCTTATTTTCCCAAGTGCATACATTCTGCTTTGTTAAATAACTCATAGAATCAGAACAAGTCCTAGTGGCTGTGTGTTCTTTAGGCTTTCTACCCCTAGTCCAAACTTTTGATCATGCTCCCCTATCAGTAAAAAATGTTCGCACATGCATTCTACGTACATTTATATAAAAGGTACACATACATTTATATATTTATAAATTATATACATCCACTTGTGAAGTATTTTCTTCCTGCATCCTAGAGGATAATCTTGAACACTTGTCTGGGGTGCCCACACCCGACTTTGGAGATTGCTGCTCTAGAGACCACTGCACTGTTAATACTGATTCAGCAAATTGTTTCCATGGGTCTGAATTTACACTGCTGTGGTTCCTAAGGTCAGCAATCCACTGACTCACTCAATAAAGTTATTTGCATTACTTCCAGGAAAAATTTTGCAGGCAGTGCAGTTGGAAGAGTGAGTGCAGAGTACTCAGGCAGCCAGGAGAGTTGTGTGACTGAGGTTCTGTGACTATATCTAATTTAATGTCAGGACACAGCACACTTGTGTTTTAGAGCACACTGACAGACAACTACTGATATGTAACAGTGAGTAATCAAAAATGACTGCTAAATCCATTCCTGCTTTTAAATATGCACTAAATCAGATGCCTATCACTCTGCACAGGCACAGCCAAAAGAGCTGGAAGGTATTGATGGCTGTGTGCTGGCACAGAGTCCCCACACCAGCAGAGCCAGCCCTGCTGGCTGGAGTCAGGGCCACTGCTGATGCTACGTCTTCTTACAGCAGATACTTTAAAAGTGTCTCTCCTCCAATTCCCTGCCTGTTTCTTGCCTGGCTCATCATTCACTTTTACTACTGCTACTCCAAACACACTGCAAGTTCACACGAGTTTGGTAAGCAAATAGTTAATGCTAGAAGGTTTTAGGTAAGAAAAAATCAGCTTGGGTGGAGAGGAGGAGAAGGCACCAAGTCTAGGAGGACATCCAGAGCAGGGAGCACTGCTGGAAGCCTTTGCCCAGCTACAGTGGCTGCCTGCCTGCCTGGCCCAGGCTGGCCTGCACGAGCTGGACCAGGCAGCAGCAGGGGATGGCAGGGCCAGGGAAGGAGCTGAGAGAGCAGCAGGGGATGGCAGGGCCAGGGAAGGAGCTGAGAGAGCAGCAGGGGATGGCAGGGCCAGGGCTGGGGTCGAGCCACAGCAGAGAAGCAGTAACAGCACAGGGCCCTGAACAGGAATGGGAAGGAACACGGGGTTTTGTGCAAGAGGAACTTGTGTATTCAATAAGAGCAGGACAGTGCACAAAGCAGTGAGGAACCCTGTCATCAAGCACCCAGCGCTGCTGTGCCACCGGTACCCCATGGCCTGAACGAGCAGAGGACATGGCAGTGTCTCTGTGGGACCAGAACCTGGTCCTCCAGGCCTGCCCCTAACACCACAAAGCAGAAAGCACTCAGGGGGATTTTGGGAATGGCTTCACTGGACCCCAGTAACCTTACAAGCAATGGAGTTTACCTTGGGATTTTTAAACCCTATTGCAGAGGCCATGACAGTTAACACTTCCCGGGCACCCTCCTGCCCCAAAGTGCCTGTCCCAAACAGCACGAGGTGACCAGAGCACTTTAAAAACAACCGGACAGAAGATGGTTTGACAGGATGAGCAACACTTCCTGCCCCACAGGCTGCCAGGCCTCTCCAGTCATATCACACACAAACACAAAAACACACTGAAACTACATCTTCACCCATCAGCTTTGCAGGACGAGGGACAGAGATTGAAATGCTCTTTGCCACTTCAGCGTAAAGGGGGGGGTTATTTATCACCCAGGAATAGCCATTTTGTGGGTGAAATGCTGAAGCCCCTGAGCGTCCACCACTCAAAAACAGTGGTAGGAGTTTACTCTGGCCCATGACCACAGGACACAACCTGTTCTCAAGTCCCCAGTGTCCATGAAAAACGGATCAAGAGGCCCACATGCCCAGCAAACACTCAACACCATTCCCAGAGGAACCTCAATACCATTCCCTCCTCACTCCTTGCATGCCCTGAGCCTGCACGGATGTTTGGGACGAGGAATACGGAACTACACCTGAAGTTATTACACTCCTGCTCTCTCCACCACTTGAAGAAAATAATCCTCATTAATTTGAAGTCAGGGGAGCGGGTAAGTCCTCACCAGAGGGTGGGTCAGCAAGAGGGGGCTGTATAAGGGCAGCGTAAAGACCAGTTTCCAGCCCAGCACCAAGAGCACAGCACATGATCTCTGCTCCATCAGACAGCAGTCCTGGGAATTGCCAGAGGGAGCCACTGGATAAAGGAAGGAGCACTGGATATGGATGGACTGGACACTGATCACTGGCGAGGCCACGGTGGGTTTGCTTCGGATTTCCTTTCAGAAAGCATTTACAGTACCAGCTCAAGACTCTGGGATCAAGCTTGCAAGCATGACAGTTGCCTATTTTCACTTGAGTCAGTTCAGCGTAGGGCACCCACGTGTAGGGTTCACGCTGGTAAAATAATAGGAATTTCACAACAAAACCATAAAATAATTCCTTACTGTTTCTGCCACAGTGCTCACAATCAAAGCCATATTGCAAAATTACATGGTTTTTATACAGCTATAGTAAACCACAGGATTACTGTCAGTGTGATGGGAGCAAGCTCCTGCTGCCCAGCTCAGAGCTCACTGCCCTCCATGAACTCAAGACTACCCGATATTGACTGAAACTAGATTTGGCCATGAGTGATGATAAATCTAGAAAGTCCCAGAAGTTTTGGTCAAAGTCAGGATTTTCAGGAAATGAGATATTTATTGGAAGCAAGGGGAAAAAAATTGCTTTCTGGCCAAGACTGAATTTACCGAGTTTCTTCCTGTTCTGTGTTTTAAGGGAGCGCAGCAGCGAGAAGAGGCTGGAAACAAGAGCTCTTCGTTACCTGGGTTAAAATGAGCTAGAATTTCCTGAGAAGTCCAAGAAGAGGAGAAAACATCACTGCTGGTAAATAACTCTGACCTGTAGAAGTGAATTTACCAGAACCAAGCTGGTCAGTCTGTAACAGTAAGTTTATAAGCAGGCAAAACATTCAGGTCATGTCAAATACCAGGGGTTACCAAAGCACTTTCCTTGGTGCCCAAGGCCAGCCCACTGCTGCTATAATTGGCCAATCCCCCTGAGTCCTCTCATTTAAATGAGAAAAATTTATGGTTGTTTATGTAGGCTTCACACCAAGCCTGTTTCTCTGATAAGCTTCTCTGGTGCATTTGTGTCTCACATCCGATTTAGAGTCCTCTGAATACTGGCAACAGCATTCCTTGGATACTGAAAATAAATTAAAAACACAATGCTGGGCTTGGACAGAGGAATGGGAACGCTTCTGACGTGGCCCAGGCACTAAGGGCTCTTGGGAGCAGTGCTGGGAAAGCAGGCTTTTTAAAATCTTGCATTAGTCCATTTATTTAATGATATATAATCCTCAAACTGGTCCCCCATAAACTGTAAATACACATTATTTGAGCAAGTAATTCATTTCAGTAGCATGTGGTAGCAGCTGTATGGTTTGGCTGCCAGACACCATAAGTGTTTCCTCCAGTACATACATCTATTTGTGATATAACAATAATTACTGAAAGATTTACAAAACTTCTCACTTCTCCAGTGCTTTGACCTCAGGATCTCCACATAACTTCAAAATATTGAAAGCAGCACAGTACCATCCAGGTGAGGGAGGTGAGAAGGATTATGTCCACATGGGCCAAACCAGACAGGTGAAGTGATGTGTCTAAGAGGACAAGGAAGCCTCAGCAAGTGGAGCAAAACCCTGTTCTCTGCCTCATTGGGCTGATCCACTCCTTGGTGACCACCAACCTACCAATCCTCTCAGCTAAGAATTTTTCCTCTGTCGCTTGCCACTATCCTCTGCCAGAACAAAGCCTCAAACACAGAGTGCTGAAGCCTGCTGCAACTGCGTATTTTATAAGTGTGAGGACAAACTTTAGAAAAAAAAAAATTGTTTTGTATGTAGCAAGATTCCTATAGGAAAGAGCTTTTCTAGACCCAAAAGAAGTCAAAGCATCCTCAAGGTGGAAAGTGGCAGTGGAAATCTTTGATCTGTAAAATGAATTTGCAAGGTAAAACCCAGGCTGCTTTCTGGTGAGAACTTTAATCTGTTTTCAGGCCATACAGACAACTCACCCTGGGAATAAGCAGTTAACAAGAATTAAGGATCATAACCCAGCCTGGACTGGGGGCATGGCTGAGGAGCAAAGCCAGAGCCCTCCTGTCAGACAGCACAGGAGGTGAAGGCAACAGAAGCAGCAAAAACCAGACTTCCTGATCATGCTGTGTCCTCTGCTAAGAGCTCAAGTCCTCGTTAGGTTGGGCCTGTAGAGCTGGACTGAGAGCTGGCCTGGCAGGAGGGGAGAGGTTCTGTCCCTGCACTGTCACCAGGGAATGACAGCAACAAGTCCAAGACTAGAAACAGCAGGAAAACCGGAAACAGGAATAAGAATAGAAAACTATTTTGAAGATTGGAAAAGCAGCTTTGCTGATGAGGAAGGATAGACTGAAGTTTTCATGGCTGCAAAGTGGTATAATCCTGTGTCCTTGATATGGGGATGATGAGCTGCCAGCAGTCCTGAGACACTGGGAACTCCAGGAAAAGCCAGAGATAGGTGTAACAAATCAAAATGGGAAATTACCAGGGTACAGTAAGATTTCAGTGCCAGAGGAGCTCATATTTTCTGGAGAAAAAGGTACTGACATGCAGTTAAGATCTTGACTAAAGTCATCCATTGTGCCTGTTTGAGATGGAAAACAAAAGATGCCCACACAGAAATAGTAAGGAAGTTTGAATTCTTTAGTAGTGGAGCAGACACATCAGAGCAAATGCAGGCAGAAAGAAGAAAAGGACAACACATGATGTTCTTCTTCTTCCCACAAGATGCATCAGAGACAAAAACTGAAGTTCAATCCTTCCAACACACCAGGAAAACTATCAGGTAATGCTGGCCCACAGAGCACACTTTGGTCAATCCAGAGCAGCAATGGTGAGATCAATTCCAGGGCAAAGGAAAGGTGGAGAGTCACCCAAATGCCAGGAGAGGATCCAGGTGACCCATGGCTTTAGGCTAGGCTAAACACACAAGAGCCTGAACGTGTTTATACACAGGGACAGGTTTTGTATGAGGATAAAATGTACTGAGACAGGCACCAGGAAAGAAACCATTGGTTGGTTGTGGGCGGGAGAATGGATTCCCTGAGTGCCAAAAGACAAAACTGATTAACTGCATGTGTGGACACAGAATTGATGTTTTGTTGAAGAACTCATGATTATGTATATGACATCAGAAATTATTTCAGAGTTTAGTTTGCAGGTTTAGTTTTCAGATGAGCAAAGATCAAGGACGCCACTAAAGCGTTTTTTGCACTTGGCAATATATATAGGGACAACATATAGGAGAAACAGATCAACAGAATTACAGGAAACCAACCCCATGTTTCTCTGTTAAATCATTCTCTCCACTTTTTCCTTCCACCTGTTTTTTGGTAACACCTAAAAGTTACAGAACCTGGAAATGGGAAACAGAAATATCTGTTGACAACGTCAGTGACTTGCCTGTGCTCTGTTCTGGAGTATCTGGATTTCTTCCATTTGAGAGACAAACTCAACAGCAGCCCAAGGGAATCTCTTCTTTTGTAGAAACTGAGTTGTGTTCCAAGAAAACATTTTAAATGGGTAGAGAGGAAGGTAAGAAAGGAAACAAAAAAGAGTAGAAGGGAAGACTGAACACCCAAAGATGCCACAATAAGGAAACGGGGAAATTTGACCAAATCTTGTTACTCTAGACAATAGGTGACATTTCAGACGCACAAAACTATACAAAGAAGTGATTAGGTTCTCTGGAGTTTTTACAGAAATAAAAAACAGAGGCAGAAACCTTGTTAATTACAGCATATTTTTTGTATTTTATGTGTTTTCCAACCCTTGAAAGGATCCACGGGTGCTGTCAGTGAATGGTTGCACATTACGAATACAAAAATGTTGTGGAAGGAATAGATCTATGGTCAGTCAATGAACACAGAAGAAAGTTTCCATCTGAGTTGCCAGGCAACCCCCACCAATTAAAATAACCATCAAAAGCCATATATTTCATGCTGGAATCATTAATTGCAGAATGCAATTACAGCCTTTCAAGGAAACAAGGAGACAGAGACAAACCACCAGGCAACTATTGATCACATGCCCTCTGATCATCAGAAAGAGAAGCATTTTCCAGTTCCCTGTCAGCCAGGTACTGACCCCACCACCCTTCCCTGGGGCTGAGCCTCCAGCTCTACCACAGCTGCTAAAGCAGCTCTCAGAAAAGAACAGCACTGTACCAAGACACACACTCCCTCAACCAAAAAAGTTTTAAGCATATGCATCTTCAATGCCTGGGATGTCCTCACGGAAGTAAAGCAATCAGATGAGCCACCCCTAGTTCTCTCCTAGAGCTGAACTAAATTTTAATAAGTCACAGAATTGAAACCATCTCGTGACATGATATTTACAGCATAATCTGTAGAAGGGACCCAGCAATGGACTGCTTTATTTCCAGCCCAGCACACAGATCAGTGCCCCACTGGGCCAGAGCTACCAGACAGTAATGCAGAGAAATACAAAATGCCTCCTAAAATGTAAAACTCAACTACATAAATTTTAAATAAAGGAGAGTTTCCTGTGTCTATCCCATCTCAAACATTTCTGATGACCCTTTTCCATCCCACTGTTTTTGTTCTTCTGAAGTCTAGGGTATTATCAGACTAACCATGGATCAAAATAAAACATTTCTTTCTAGCAATCAGTACCCAAAGGTACTAGGGCTCTTACATGAGCTGGTATCCAAGTTTGACTTTTAATTAAAACTAAGGTTACATTCCTTTGCTGAGACTCAGTCATGGCTCAGAATCTTGCACAGGGGAGCCCAAACGATGTGAAGCCAGTTGTCATCTCTGCCATCCACTGCCTCTTTCTACAGCGAGTACCTCTCTTTCCTGAGTTCTGCAATGGGGTTGGCTGGGCCTGCTGCTGCAGACAGACTTGAAATGGCTTTATCCATCTGTCTTGATAGGTGCTAAATGGGAAGTGTGGGGCTGAGCACAGGCTGTAACTCATCCTAGAGATGCAGAGTGACTCAGGCAGAGCTCTGCCCTCCTGCAGCAGCTACAGGAGTTATCTCAGTGACACGTCTATACCAGCCACAGTAAGCAGCACAGATATCAAATCCTCCCTCCTACCCAACTTCCACCTCTGCCCAGCACTCGGCTTTTCCTGGGGATCACATCTCCAAGTATCCACCCCACACACAACAGGACCTGCTGCCAGTTCCAGTCACAGCCTGGAAACCACCAAACATCCAGGTGGCCACAGACTCAATCCAACCATGGGCCGGAGTCATGGATGAGCAACAATGGCAGGGTGTGAGGGAGTTGGGAGGGATGTTCCTACAGCACAGCACTGAGTCACTCCTCAGCTTGGCCCCTGAGCACCAGGTATTAGCCAGTGCCTCTGGCAGGATTACAGACCAAAAATCCCAACATTCCAGCCTGCTCCAGTCCAACAATATGTGGTTAGAAAATGGCAGGGGAAAGCACACAAGGACATGAGCTACCCAGCAGCCCGTCACTGCACAGCCCCTCACAGCAATGCCCATGAGCCCCTCTCCCTTCAGGGCTCCTGCTGGAGTTCCTTGATGCCCACAAGAGTTACACAAAGCGGCTGCAGAAAGAAGAACAAATACTGAACCTGTGACTAAGTCAGTGAGAAGTCAGTCATGAGGTGCCAAGGGTGAACCACTGACACAAACACACACATTTGTACCACTGTGATTACCAACCCTAACACTGGTGGACACACACTGTAGAGCTCACAGATCTGACACTGAATTTTGTTTTATTTTATGGGAAAGCCACATTTACAGACAATTTAATTTGCAGCTACAAAGCAAGTATTGGCAATGTGCAATTTGGATGCAGTGACTCATGCCAAACTTATAAATACACTGTGGGGACAGAACAAATACAAACTGAAAATTAACCTTCCACTGGGAATTTGGGTATTTTAAAAACTCACCAACTGCTGTAAATATACACTGAAGGGACACAGCTTCCTTAAGATCTTCTGCGCCTTACTACCACCAAGAGCAAACAAAGCTTCAACTTGGGGCAGTAAATACGCAAAAGACCATTACCAGTGTCACAAGGAACTTCTCTGGGACATGAGCAACCTCCTATTAATAGACATCTACATCCAGTAGCACTGAGTGGCCTCAGACAGAAATGAAAAGGCAGGTTGTGACTGTGGCCATGAACTGACTCCTTTTTCCCATTAGCTGGGGACATGGGCTGGTTCAGAAGTGCTCTTCATACCCTCAGGGTAATAATAACAATACTCCCACGGTGGCTTGTCCCACTTGGGCCTTTGAAACCAGCAGCTCTGTCAGCCCTCCCTGGGATCCCCTCCCAGAGACTGGGATGAGTTTGTGAAGGCTGAACAAAGGCAACAGCACTGCCCATCATCACCTTCACCAGCGGTCCTTCAAAACTGAAGTGCTGTCTGACCCCTGGGAGTGCTCTGGTCTGGCCAACAGCCATCAGGTCAGAGCTGCATCCCCTCAGATGCTACAACTTGCTTCAAGCTTCTACTTGATCTTGCCATGATTTTCTGTGCCTTAAAAGCAGCAAAAGCTCCAATTAAAGATGAATGGTATGCTCAATCATTTGCTTTCTTGTAGGAAAGCAGAACATGTTCCTGGTTTTTATGGTGAAATACATCTCAGCTTTGAGAGTAGAGCCTTCAAACCCTCAGCTCTGCAAAGCTCATTCCCTTACACTCTCTGAGTTACAAACAGCAAACTGATACTCCTCATTGTAAAGATTTATCTTACTGCAGTTTCTGCCATCATTGCAACTGGATTAAAATTTTCAGCCTGAAAAGACGCTGTGGATGACATTATGATCTACAAACTGAACGTACCTGGTAAGTTCTCTTCTTTAATGAGTATCAACCAGAGGCAGTAATTCCTGCAACTGTTCACCTGCACTTAGATCACACAAGCAATCTGGCATTACAGCAATTATCCTCCAAGATATCTTGTCATGCTCTGAAATACTATCAAGTGGAATTAGATGATGAGCTGTTCAGGCAGATATTTTTCAGCTCTTGTCTTCCATAAGCAAAATTTGCAACTGAACTCCTGCCAAAGCCAAGATTTTACACTTAACAGAAGGGACAGATTATGTTGTTGCCTGCATTAATATCTGTTATTTAAATTCAGCAAAGCAATTTTACGTATGACTAATATAACATATTTAAACACATCTAAGTGCTTTACTGAATCAATGCCTAAAAGAGATTCTGTTGGTGTCAGGGCTGAGACACAATCTGCATTTAAAAACCATCCTAACAAGATTCAGTTGCTTTCTCTAAGAGACTGTGAATAAAGATCTGCATTGAAATACCTGATCTCAGGAAATCGTATCACTTTGGCTTCTATCTTACCTGAAGAGGATTATTTGACCTCTGAAAAAATGCTCTCTGAGGAGCACGGCTTTAGGCAGAAGGCTGTAGGGGTTTACAGAGATGTGGCAAAAATCTACTGACAGAGCAAGGATCTCAGATGCTGAACTTGCTTAGTTATGGGAGCAAGGCTCAGCCATCCAGAGCCCACTGAACACATTCCAGAGGCAGAAAAGCACCACATAAAACATGCCAAATAAGTCATCTACTTTTCTTTTCCATTTTAATTCTCACTGGTGATATCTCCTTTTTTTTGAGGAGATCCTGTACAACTCTGAATCAATAAATTACTGAGGGTTTTTCCCAAAGTTGCCAGAACCTAGGAAGACAATTAAGAGATTTACCATCTCAGCATTTTATCAAAATGTCTAGATGGGACAGAAGTCTCCTGTTTATTTACTGTGTACCTGAAATACTTTCTCACCTTTCTGCATTCATGTCCTCAAAGAGGGAACCACACCCACTGCAAGAGACCCCAATAACCCCTAAACCATCCTTATGCCTCCACACTGGCAAGGCTGGAGCCCTCCCAGAGGTGCCCACAGCTTAGAGTCTGGTTTTGGGTTTCCTCTTAATTACAAGCAACACAAACTCCCCAGCAATGATGTGATGAACAATGGTGGGAGTGGAAAAGGACAGCACTGGGAGCTCCTGGGAAGGCACAGGATGGCCTGTCCTGGCACACTCTGCCCTCTTCAACCAGGACAGCCTGACAGATGGCACCTGGAACTGAAACTGAAGATAAACTCAAAGAAGTGCCTAAAAAAGGGCTCTGACTCGGGCAGAATTTCCACTTCTCTGCACAACTGCACTTGTCTTTGCTGAGTCGAAAACACTCACTGCCAAGTGATGAAATGAGGCCTTAGAGGCTCCATCATTCATTATCACATTTCAGCCTGAGTGGTCTCCAAACCACAACTCTTCCCAAGGGTTTGAAATATTATTTAATTTATTTTTTAATTGTAGCTAGTTAAGTATTGAGCCCTTATGTAAATCAGATTTCTTCAGATGCAGTAGTATTGTTCTTTGGTTATTGCCTTTTATTTTCAACAACCATTCTATTGAAAGTAAAACTTAAAACTGCTGGAGGTGAGCTCAGATCATTCTTGTTATTTGAGGAAAAAAAAGACTATAAAAGACAGGCAAGCTTGTGTGCTTATTCTCACATTTCTAATTTGTGCTGTGATGGCATGGCCAGGTTCTGGTGGTGGGGTGGCTTTGTGAGAAGCTGCCAGAAGCTTCCCCTGTGTCCAGCAGAGCCAATTCCAGCCGGCTCCAGGCCGGAGCCGCCCCTGGCCAAGGCTGGGCCCATCAGTGACAGTGACAGCGCCTCTGGGCAACCTTGAGGAAGGGGAAGGAAATCCCAGGGGAATTGCAGCTGGGTGAGAGACAGGAGTGAGGAGATGTGAGAGGAGCAGCTCTGCAAACCCCCAGGGCAGGGCAGGAGGGGCAGGAGCTGCTCCAGCTGCTGGAGCTGAGGTTCCCCCAAGCTCGGGGTGCAGCCCAGGAGAGGCAGCTGTGCCCCTGCAGCCCACGGGCTCCAGGATGGATCAGAGATCCCCCTGCAGCCCCTGCAGGGCCCCACCCGGGAGCAGGGGGTGCCTGAAGGAGGCTGGGACCCCGGGAGCTCCACGCTGGAGCAGCTCCTGGCAGGACCTGTGGCCTCATGGAGAGAGGAGCCCAAGCTGGAACAGGTTTGCTGGCAGGACCTGTGACCCCACAGGGGACCCAGACTGGGGCAACTCCTGAAGGACTGAGTGCAGCCCATGGGAAGGGACCAGGCTGGGGCAGCTGATGAAGAACTGCAGCCCA